>OX941080.1:53345000-53945000 GCA_954870635.1 Arctium minus
AGTATTAATCATGCTAGCAGTAGTAACTCTTGTTGGCACTACTAACTCTTCAAGCAGTACTAACTATTTCTTCTAGCAGTACTAACTCTCCAAGCAGTAGTAATATTACAAGTAGTAGTATTCTTCAAGTAGCAGTATTAATATCTTCAGCAGTATTAATCTTTAAGCCCAACAACATTATCCATTCTTGACACATTTTCAGTCCCAACATGAGTTCAGGTCAATGCCCCGATCATCCAAAGCTTTTCGAACAGGTATGCGACCTTTGGATACCCTCCAAACGAAAACATGTCTTTTGTGGCACCAAGTCAACCCACTTAGAGGCCATAGGATTATCATCGGTTCGATGGAGTTTGTCTTCGATCAAAACCTTCAAAGCCTTTACCAAGAACTTTCTAGTCGCGTCTAAAGCCCACCACCAATTGTCTTTTTTGTCCATCGAGGGTTTAATTGTTTCGAGTGTAGAGAGTAACGAAGCCAGTTCATCCAGCGCTCGGCCTCTCGGGGGAGTTGACCAATCTAATTTCCACGACCAATTTTCACCAACCCACATACCACTATTTCTCACATTTATAACATTATTTGTTGCGTGTTTATATAAGCGTGGGAATGCATGGACTAACCTTGAGGAGCCGACCCAATGATCCTTCCAAAATGACACCGAATCACCATCGCCCAATTTTTTGTGGAATGAGTTACTGAAGTTGATTCCATGAGAGTTGATGGTTTTTCCAAGCTAACAGATGGCACCCCAGATGCCTCCAATACGATTACCTACTTCCCCGTTAAGACATCCTTCATTACCGTGAATGGTCAAAATTATTTTCACCCAAAACGAGAGCTTTTCGTTCTTGAATCTCCACCACCACTTCCCAAGCAAAGCCAAATTCATATCTTTTATAGAACCAACTCCAAGACCACCCGAGTCTCTAGGCGATAGAGTAGATTGCCATTTTACCCATGCAAGTCTTTTAGTGTTAGAACCAGATCCTCCGTAAAAAAATCCCTCATAAGTTTCTCAAGAGATTGAATAATACTTTCTGGAACTTTAAATAGAGAAAGGTAGTAGAGAGGCAGACTACCGAGAACCGATTTTAGTAAGGTAAATCTTCTACCGAAAGAAAGAGTTTTAGATTTCCACGCAGAGAGACGATTTTCCATTTTGTCTATTACGGTTTGCCAGTTGGATATCCGTTTCATGTTTTCACCCACAGGCAGTCCAAGATACACGAAAGGAATGGATTCTGCCTTGCAATTTAGCCAACTCGCCATATGCTCGACGCATCTAAATGGAACACCAATACCGTATAACTTGCTTTTATTTACATTCAATTTCAATCCCGAAGCTAGTTCAAAGCATTTTAAAATAGATACCAAATTTCTCATGTTTTGCATCGTCCAATCACCAAAGATAATTGTGTCATCAGCATACTGTACGTGGGATAGGTGAATGTTATTTTGACCGACGTCTACTCCCTTGAATATACCTTTACGAACCGACTCAATAATTGCCAAGTTTAAACCCTCTGCAGCTATTATGAAAAGGAATGGCGACAATGGGTCACCTTGATGAACCCCCTTCAACATGTTGAATTTACTAGATGGAGAGCCATTTATAAGAATCGAAATTAAGGCAGACTCGAGACACGACTTAATCCATTTTCTCCATTTGGAACCGAAACCTATTTGCTCCATCGTATTGAATAGAAAGTTCCAGTTGACACTATCAAAGGCCTTTTCAAAGTCAACTTTGAAAATCATACACTTTTTCTTGGATTTTTTAATAAAGTCGATCATCTCATTCGCGATTAACACACCATCTAGAATAAATCGTCTTTTAATAAATGCATTTTGAGAAACCCCGATAAGCTTGGGAATGACCTTTTTTAGCCTTTCGGCTAGCACTTTAGCTATGATTTTGTAATATACCCCAACAAGGCTTATGAGGCGATAATCCCTTGGATCAATCGGATCAGGAACCTTTGGGACTAAGGTGATGAAGGAAGGGTTGCTGTCGTTGCTAATGAAACCAGAATCCCAGAACCAAAAGAAATAATACTTAGTAAAAAGAAATAATTAATTGATGATGATGATCTTTATAAGTAATAAGTATATGATTTTTTTTTTCAATTATCTATTATGACCATGTATAATCATACAAATATAATATAGTGAATTACACTCGTGGTCCCTGTGGTTTATTCAAATTTTGGATTTGGTCCCTAAAATATACTATCTATGGTGGTGGTCCCTAAATTTTTAATTAACTTTCACTTAAGGTCCCTTTTGGTTAACGACGTTTGTTAATTGTTCTATCATCCATCCCCTTCTTTAAGTCAAGGGAATAATTCAACCATTTCATTAAAACAAAAATATTTAACCTATTTTATAACAAATCAACATGATCTTCAAGATCACGTCTTCGCCTCCAAATGATTCAACGTGATCTTCAACAAATCGACTTCGCCTCCTAAACCTTAGTTGCACCAATCGTCCCTCCTAAACGTAAGTTGCATTTCTCATCCCTCTGACTATCATAAGAAGACCTGAGATGATCGTAATCCTTTTCCAGCGTATTTGTCTTCTACCGTGCATGGCGGTTCTGGAACCAGACAGCCACCTGTCTCGGCTGCAATCCTAGCTTCTTTGCCAACTTAGTCTTCCTCTCCGGCTCCAGCTTGTTCTCTTCCTCAAAACTCTTTTCCAACATGTGTACCTTAATTGTTTCAGTCATTCAATCAAACCATGTATCAGATCCATGATCGATCTACCACTTTTTATATGGCTATTGTGTAACACCCCAAAAATTGGGACAACAAAAATTTCCGGAAAAAGAATGTGATATATAAAATAATGCCAAGGCACGAGCTTTTCCCAAAAAGGGAACCATATACGCCTGTTATAATTACATGTATGTGATAATAAAGTAATGAGGGATAACAACCCTTTAATCTAATTCCTATCTAGAAAAGAGATTATATTTGTTAGGTCCAAATATTGTATCCAAGATTTAATGAGAAAAGTCAAACTGTAAAGTCAACAATGTCAAAGTCTTGTATAAGTCAAAGTTATTTAGTTTACTTAGTGATTAAGATTTTGATAGATTAGTGGGTATAAATACCATTTGCCTTTAATAGATCTGAAAGCACGTCATTGTAAACATTCAACATTGTGAGATATATGACATATGGTTTAAAGATCTACTTTCTCTCTCTAGTTCTTGATCTTATTTGAGTAATTGCTTGATTGAATTGGGATTTTATGATTAACAATTGGTATCAGAGCTGAACCAAACTTTTCAGAAATGATTTGATCAAAGGATTAGATTGAAATCTTGATTTTTAGTTCGAAAAATTTGATATTCTGGAATTTTTTCACGAACTCGTGTTTTTGTACTGTTCATCCGAATTTTATTGAAAAGTCATTTTTGGTGCAAGAAAATGGAATCATTAGATACGATTTGTGTTGTTGATTGATTCTTGTATTGATTACATCTCAAAATACGAACAATTTCGATCCCAATTTTCGATTTTTGAACTTTTCTTGATATTTTTGTTCGAACACTGTTCTTCATCGAAAATGTGTGAATTGTTGTTTTTAATCGAAATTTGTTTGTAAATTTGTGTTTCATAGTGTTTTTCGATGATTCTGATAAGTTCTTGAGATTAATTTTGCATATTTGAATCGATTTGGATCGAAATGTACAACTCAGTTACAAGTTTGCGCTAGATCCACGGTTTGCGCGAGTTCATATGATTTGCGCGAGTTCATAGAAGTTTGCGCGAGCTTTTCCGGACTTTCAGAATTTCAGTTGGCGTCTTGCACTTATCACGCAAAGCTACTTTTGCGTCTTGCACTTATCACGCAAAGCTACATTTGCGTTTCTAGCTGGTCACGAAAGCAAAGGCTCACGCAAATCAACTTTGCGTCTTACAAGGATCAAGAGAAGTTCACTTTGCGTTTCAAGGCTCTAACGCAAAGTCTCACTTTGCGCTTCAAGGCACTCACGCAAAGTTACATTTACGTCTTCAGTGGGTTGCGAGAAGTCTACTTTGTGCCTTGCACTGATAGCGAAAAGCTTACTTTGCGTCTTACGGTGCTCACGAGAATCGTACTTTGCGTCTTCTGCGGTTCACGAGAACCTTACTTTGCGTCTCACGCTGATCACGAGAAGCTACCTTTGCGCCATAACAAGAGTTCAAATTTTAATTTTTACGAAAGATTTCAATTTAATCTGATTTTTGATTTTCTGATATATATACAGTTTGGAACGATCATTCATATCAGGCTGATTACTCATTAATCATGGGATTTCTTACATATCTTGAAGAGAAGAATAGAAAGCTGGAATTAGAGAAAGTTAATCTGGGATATGCTGTTGACTTTCATTCTCAAAAGTCAAAAGAGTATTATGAGGAAAGCATAAGACTGAAAGAAGAAATCAGTGCTTTAAAGACTCTCAGTGAAGATCTTCTGGGCTGAATGATGAGAAGATAAAGGGATTGGAATCTGAGAATGCGAAGCTTAGAAAGAATTTATCTGATTTTGAAAAACAGCTTACTGAAAATAAAGCTAATTTTGAAAATGAAAAGAAAATTTTTTCAAAGAAGTTCTCAGATTTCTCTAAAAAGTGTTTTAAAGAAAAGAAGTCAGTGGATCTTAAATGCATAAAACTTTCTCAACAAATTTCTGATTTTGAGAAAGTACTTATTTTGGAAAGAGAGAAGTTTGCTCAAGAGAAGAAGGCCATTGATCAGAAGAATGTGGGATTATTCAAGGAATTATCAGGCCAAAGAAATGATTCAGAGAAAGGGTTTGAAGAAGAACGATGAATCTTTGAGACTGAAATCAAAAGACTGACTTCAAAATTATCTGAATTATCTGCTACTGCACTTAAAGAGCAGAAAACGAAGTCTGAATTCAAGACAAAGATTGACTTGCTTGTGAAAGAAAGAGACACCTTTGCTTCAAAGATCAAAGAGCTTGAAAAATCTGTTTCAAGTTCAAATAAGAAATCTGTCTCTTCATAAAGGTCAGTTAAATCTTTTGATCAGATTCTTCGAACTAACATTTTTTATGATGGATATTTAGATGGTTCAGATACATATCCGAGGAGAAGTAGCTACAAGAAAGAGAAACTGGTCTGGCAGAAAAAATCAGTCAAAGATGACAAGACAAATGAGCTGAAAGGAAACACATCATGTGTACATGTACATCAAGCAAAGAAGAACAAAAAGCATAAAGGTAAACATGACCATATATACTCAAGAGATCAATTATTCAGGTTTTCAGGTAATAAATATTATCAACCATCACGGGGGAGTACTTTCTTTTCTGAAATATGCATTAGAGAGATATGACGGACTACATTCCCGAAGGAATTGTAGATCTCTATCCTATACTTTTTCACTGATAAATCTTACTGACATGACGGACTACATTCCAGAAGGAATTGTGGATCTCTATCTTGTTTTCATTAATAAACCTACTGTTGCATAATTTATAGGGGGAGTAAAGGTGATGGCTTCTAATCAAATAACAGATCAGGACCCACTTTTCAATCAGAGAAGGATATTCTCCTAATATCCAGGGGGAGCTTAAAAGATCTAAATCATTCTATCATGATTTGAGGGGAAGCCTTAAAGGCAAATATCTTCTGATCTTAGATCTCTGATTGTTTGAAAGAAGAACAACTTTCAAGCATGAAAAACAGTTTCTTAAATGTTCAAACCACTTCTCTATTCTCAAAAGATTTCATGAATTCAGAAGTGAGCTTTTAAATGTTTTTCAAATTTTGAGCTTAATGTTTAACTGACCGTGTGTTTCCAAAGATCAATACTCGTGTATTGTCTTTTCCATATACTGTAAAGTATTCACACACATCGGTTCATTATTTCATTTGATTTGTTATTACCATGTCTCATAACGAACATATTTTTTGATGGTAATACCCTCGTTTACTTTCAAAGTTGTTGAGCATCATTCATCTTTTTCATATTTGTGCTTTTATTGATAAATTGTTTATATTCGTTCATATAAACAAAATATTCAATTCTTTGATACCCTAACCATTTCATTTGATCTGATTGATACATTGTCAGATTCTCAAAACAACTCTCTTGACTTCATTTCATTCATTCAATATCCTTGTTTTGAGAAATCTTCAACGTTCAAATGCTCAAATTTCATTCATAATTTTAAATGAGCATACATTCTGACATTGTTATCTTTGTGCTTAACTGTTCAGTTAAATTGTTGAGCAACCATGCTTTTTAGGACTTACATGGGATTCGTGTGTGAGCTTAAACAGAACTTCCATGGATTCACGTCAACCAGTGTTTCCTACCCAGGAAGTTATCCTTGAGTGATTGAGGGGTGAGGGGTCAAAATCAAAGAGTGGGGGAGATAACTCATCCGGTTGAGTTTTTCTCATTGCGTGGAGCGGAAAAATGAAAAAGAGAGTTTGGTTAGAAGTGAGCATAATGTTAAAAAGAAAGAGGGTGTGAGATCAGAGTTGAAAGAATATCAGAACTCTGCACCTACCACTTTCTGAGCCGGGCAGCCACATATACTGATTGGTTCACATTCTTTGGTGACCGTCATTGAAAAAGGCAGTGAGCCCATGCCAAATCTTGCTATTACCCCACCAACCACTCATTTATTTCTTAACAAAGAAATGTTTCATTTTCTTTGGGGACACAACATATATGATATCTAATCTTCACTTGGAAGATTTAGATATTGAAAAAGAAGGAAAGTTGCCCCACCTTCGCACCTCTTTCATGCACATTGAGTCCGTGTAATACATGTTGTTGTCTCAACAGTTTACACAATTTGAGCCAAATGAAACACAATCATTATGCCTAAATTCTTTCATACACAAGCACGAGCACACAGAAAATTTGTTTTTCTGTCAGAACATTCATAGATAAACCTTGTGTTTTTCAATGATTGAATGGAAGTCCTAGGGAGTCATCATCAAACCAGCTCCTTAATTTGTACATTCGTTGTACACAGTAATTTTGTGTTACTGATAGGCATTCCTAACTGTTTCATTTGTTGAATCAGGGTTACCACGTTCATTATATCTGAATTTGAAAAGATTCGGATATAAACAATTCATGATTCACTTACTCAGATAAAAGCGCGGCGACTGTCAAAGGGGAGATTTTTATTTGTTTACAAAGGGGGAAATCAAAGTCTGTGCTGAAATTGATGAAATTTTGATGATAATGATGCTCTCAATCATCAAAAAGGGGGAGAATTTTCCAAAGATCAATTTCAAAGCTATGAAGAGTTGTCAAAGTGAAAAATGCTTCCGCTGTTTCAAAGACAAAAGATTCTGAAGAAAGTTTGTTCAAAGATAAATCAAGAATCAAGATGTTTTTGTGAAAGTTTGTTTCTCTGAAAACAGTCAAGAGATCAAAGTGATGAAGATACAATTTTGTTCGGAGATGAAAGAATCTTCAGAGATAAAGTTTTCAAAGTTGTTTCTATGTTTAAAGACAGTAATCAAAGTTGTTTCAAAGATGTTCAAAGTTTGTGAAAGATGTTTCAAAGTCAGAGTTTCAAAGGTGTTTCAAGAATTCCGTTTCGTGTCCAAGACTTGTTGACTTTCAAAGCTTCAAAGTGAAAAAGACTTTTCAAGATTCTTCAAAGGCTGAAAGATTAAAGTCTGTGAAAGCTTCAAAGTTCAAAGTTGTCAGAGACAAAAGCTGAAGAATCAAGTGCTGAAGACTAGTGTCAATTTTTTATTAAATCTTGAATATAAAGGGGGAGATTGTTAGGTCCAAATATTGTATCCAATATTTAATGAGAAAAGTCAAACTGTAAAGTCAACAATGTCAAAGTCTTGTATAAGTCAAAGTTGTTTAGTTTACTTAGTGATTAAGCTTTTGATAGATTAGTGGGTATAAATACCATTTGCCTTTAATAGATCTGAAAGCACGCCATTGTAAACATTCAGCATTGTGAGATATATGACATATGGTTTAAAGATCTACTTTCTCTCTCTAGATTCTCTCTCTAGTTCTTGATCTTATTTGAGTAATTGCTTGATTGAATTGGGATTTTATGATTAACAATATTAAGTTGTCATCCAAATCTCCAAAATATGCATCATCTATGTTTGGCGTCCCAAAAGTGCTCCCAAGGTCACATCTAAGGCCTACTAAACCTTCTTGGCGGTAGTGCCGCTAGAACCTGAGATACACATCAAACCAATCAAGTGTTAGGCCAAACACGCCTAGTTAGTTGTACAATTGCATAATATAACATTTAAGAGTTTATAAATAACATGAACCATAAAGGAATCAATGGGGGAGACCCAAAACACCAACGAGTTTCACCTCAAGAGTCGATATACCTTGATGTTCACTCTCTTGAGCAACATCCCGAAGGCCCGACACATTTGAAGACTACCTCCAGGGCATTACTCCAAATGGTGGAGATCTAGGCAAATACCAAAAAGGTGGCACCCCAAGACTACATCCTTCTAGTGCCTACTCGTGGTTCATCCAATATACAATCCAACATCATACACATTTCACATCACGTAAAACACATGTATAAGATCCCAATGATTTCAATCCCACTTTAGGTCAAAACCCAAAATCATGTAAGTCCACATAAAATATCCATCAACCAAATAACATCATATGATCATATCCCAACTCTTATAAATGAAATATCCTCATTAAAACCCACATAGTGATTAGTAACCAAAAACCCCCATATTTACCAAATATAGCAATATAGGACAAACTTATCAGATGCTTAACATATGTAAGGAAACATGGAATAATGACAAGAAACATGTTAAGAGGTGTATCTCAAATAAAAACAGTTAAGAGAAAACTCACAATCTAGGTTTATATAAAACCCTAGAAAACTTGGAGAAACCCTAGAAGATGAGGTAGATGGATGCTTCAAGTCTTGAAGCTTAGATCTTGCTAGGAACCACAATGAATTCTCCCAATCTACCCAACTAACTTCTATTAATGATACTCACCAACCAAACCCTAGAATTTAATGAGGAGAGGGAGTAGAGAGAAGAAAATCGTCCCAAATGGTTCCCAATTCGTGAACAAGAAGAAGCAAAGTGAGAAAAATGACTTAAAATCGGTCAAAGGGTCTTTTTATACTCTCAGAGTCCGACGGCGACAGTGCCCGGCGACCTTGCCATGGGCACTGTCACGAGGCATAGTTGCAGGTCTCAACCCACCTACGGTACACCTCAAGCGATAGTGACCGACGACATTGCCCATGTCAATTTCACGGTGTCAATGTTACGCGGGCCGTGTGGGTTACGGTACACCCCCGACGATTGTGTGGATTATGCTAAACTTATAGTCATGAATGTTATTAGTATCATAGTTGTCATAGTTTAACCTAGTTTATAAGAACTTTGTGATAAGTCTAATCCATGTGGTCAATTGTGTGATCGATCGGAATTTCCAGGCCGAGAGTCTATGGTGCCACTGTGACAAGAGACTGTGGCCATGGGCATTGTCGCAAGTCACAATCGTCGGTGGGGAAACATAAAGTAGGGGGTGGGGAGCGACATTGCCCAGCGACAATGCCCTTGGGCAAAGTCGCCGGACATACTCGCTATGCTTGTACCGTATGTTGGTGATGGCCAACGACAATGCCCATGGCAAAGTCGTCTGGCATTGTCGCACAATGCTCCTCAGTGTAAAAAAACCCACTTTGATGGTTTTTCAGCTCATTGTCTCAATTTCTAGACTTCTTTGGCGATTTGAGAGCTGTTTGGTGACGATTTTCCTCTCTATTTCTCCCCCCTCTTGAATGTTAACCTAATTTTTGTTGGGAAACATTTATTGGTCATCAAGAGTGGTCCTAGGAGCATTTAATTCAATATTCCTAGCAAGCTACTAAGACTCTAAACCATTCTCCTCTCCATTAAACTAGAGTTTTCCAAGTTTGTAGGGTTTTACTATAAAACCTACATAGTGAGTGTTTATAATCATTTTCAAATGCGATACATGTCTTATATGCTTATTGTCGTTATTTCATGTTTTATACCATGTTGTGAATCATTTGATAAAGTAAACCCTAACTTGATATAATGAGAAATGTTGGGGCCTTGGATGTTAAACCCCCATGGGAATACTAGTAAAATTATGTTGTTGTTAAATGTCATGATATAAGCATGTGATATACATGGGTGATAAATACCATTGGTGGAATTTATGTGATTTAGGTGTTGACCTAAATGGGATTGGACTTATCTGGAATTACATACATGTAATTTACTTGAAAAGGGATGTATATGATGTTGAATGTATTGGATGAACCATGGGTAGGCACTTGGAGGATGTAGTCTTAGGGTGCCACCTTGACAGTATGCACCTAGACCTCTGCCATTTGGAGTAATGCCTGGGAGGTAGTCTTCAAATGTGTCGAGCCTTCGGGATGTTGCTCATGCGAGTGAAACATCAAGGTACATTGATTTGAGGTGAAACTCATTGGTGTGATGGGTCTCCCCCATTGATTCCTTTATGGCTCTTGTTGACTATAACTGTTTAAATGAGTATACCATGCTATTGTTCAACTCACTAGGCTCATTTTCCCTAACACTTGATTGCTTGATGTGTATCTCTGGTTCTAGTGGCGCGACCGCCAAGAAGGTCTAGTGGCCTTATATGTGAGCTTGGGAGCACTTTTGGGACGCCAATATTAGAAGACAAATGTTTTAGAATTTAGATAACAACTTGATATAATCTCTTTTCTAGTTAGAAATTAGATTAGAGGGTTGTTATCCCTCATTTTTTATTTATTACAAAACTTGTAATTATGGCAGGCGTAAATTGTTCCTTTTTTTGGGAAAATCTCGTGCTCTAGCATTGATTTAATATACTACATTTCCCTTCCGGAAATTTTTGTTTGTCCCAAGTTTTGGGGTGTTACAATTTTCGCCCGTAAAGGGCTTCTAACGGTGTCATTCCAATGCTCGAATGATAGATGTTATTATAGGCAAACTCCACTAATGGTAGATGTGAATCCCAATTACCCCCAATGTCTATAACACATGACTGGAGCATATCCTCGAGAGTTTGGATCGTCCGCTCACTTTGACCGTCTGTTTGGGGATGGTATGTCGTGCTCAATTTGACTATCGTGCCCAATTCTTTTTGTAGACCATCCCAAAACTTGGAAGTGAACCAGCTATACTGATCCGAAACTATAGATAATGGGACCCCATCGCGATATTACCTCATCGATATAGAGCTTGGCTAATTTATCCATTGGCAACGTCTCTCGCATCGCCAAAAAGTGTGCGTTTTTCCTAAGTAGATCCACCACCACCCAAATAGCGTCGTGACCTCTCAAGGTTCTTGGTAGCTTGGTGACAAAGTCCATCATGATGTGCTCCCACTTCTATTCCGGAATGGCCAATGGTTGCAAACTTCCATAAGGCCTTTGATGTTCCTCTTTGACTTGTAGGCAAGTGATGCATCTTTCCACATAATTGGCAACATCGAGCTTCATCATTGGCCACCAATAATGCAACTTCAAATCTCTGTACATCTTAGTACTACTGGGATGTATAGAATACTTGGACTTGTGAGCTTCCGCCAAGAGTAACTCACGGATCCCTCCAACCTTCGGTACCCATATCCTTCCTTGGAATAGCTTGAGGCCGCGACTGTCCTCCGTTAGTAGTTCCCGTTGTTTCACCATGATCTCGGCTTTGAGGTTCTCCTCACGAAGTGCTTCAGCTTGACTTACTTTGACGTCTCCCAGCAGGATTGATATTACGTCGAGTCTAGAAAGAGTTACTTTGATTTCGCTCCCATAACTCTTTCGGCTCAAAGCATCCGCCATCACGTTGGCTTTACCGGGGTGATAAAGCAACTCACAATCATAATCCTTCAAAAGCTCCAACCACCTTATTTGTTGCATGTTGAGGTCCTTTTGGTCGAATATGTACTTCAAGCTTTTGTGGTCGGTGAATAGTGTACACTTCATCCCATAGAGGTAGTGCCGCCATAGCTTCAAAGCAAATACCACCGCCGCTAGCTCCAAGTCATGCATAGGGTAGTTATTCGTGTGGTCTTTGATTTTTCGTGACGCATACGCTATCACTTTTCCCTTTTGCATCAAGACACACCCAAGACCCAATTTGGACACGTCGCTATAAACCATAAAGTCGTCGGATCCTTCGGGTAAGGATAGAATCGTCGCCTCACATAGCTGCTTTTGTAGAGTCCGAAAGGCTTTCTCTTGAGTATCGGTCCATAAGAGCTTCACGTTCTTCCTTGTCAACGAGGTGAGTGGAGAGGCGATCTTCAAAAAGTCTTGAATAAATCTTCGGTCGTATCCGGCCAAACCAAAAAGCTTCTTATCTCAGTCGGACTCGTCGGCGGTTCCAAATTCATCATCGCTTCAATCTTCGTCGGGTCTACCTTCACCCCATCCTTTGATACCACATGACCTAAGAACTGAACCTCTTGCAGCCAGAATTCGCACTTTGAAAATTTTGCGAATAGTTTTTCTTTCCGAAGAATCTCCAATACTTTTCCTAGATATTGACTGTGCTCGGCCTCGTCACGCGAGTAGATTAGAATGTCGTCGATGAAGACTATAACAGATTTGTTCAAGAAAGGTCAACACACGCGATTCATCAAGTCCATGAATACGGCCGGAGTGTTAGTCAACCCGAATGACATGACTAAAAACTCATAATGACCGTACCTTATCCAAAACGCCGTCTTCGGGATATCGCTCTCCTTCACCCGCACTTGATAATAACCGGACCGCAAGTCTATTTTAGAGAAACATCCCACTCCTTCCAATTGATCGAAGAGATCGTCGATCCGGGGAAGTGCATATTTTTTCTTCACGATGACCTTGTTGAGTTTACGGTAGTCGATACACATCCGTATGGACCCGGGCTTCTTCTTCAAAAACAAAACTAGAGCTTCCTACGGCGACGAACTCGGTTGTATGAATCCTTTCTCAAGAAGTTCTTGTAGTTGGGTCATCATCTATTGCATCTCCGTCGGGGCTAGACGATAAGGAGCACGGGCGATCGGAGTGGCGCCCGGAGTGAGGTCAATATGGAATTCCACTTGGCGTTCTAGTGGTAGTTCGGGTAAATCTTCCGGAAAGACATCTGGGTAATCACGTACCACCTCCACATCTTCCACCTTCTGCTTCTTGAGTTTCGCATCGATGACGTAAGCCAAGTATGAAGGACACCCCTTGGCTAGGCCCTTGCGCGCTTTAAGTGACGAGATGATCATGTTGGTATTTCGATTCTTTTCCCCGTAGACTACCACTTCCCCACCCTTTGGCAACGGTACTCTAATCATTTTCTTGGAGCAAAATATACCGACATCATGCTTATCTAGCCAATCCATCCCTACAATTTCATCAAACCCCCCGATATCCGCCGTTAGCAAATCTACTACAAAGGACTCCCCATCTAAGTCTAAGGTGCACCTAACGAAACATTCCCGGACTATCATATGATCCCCGTTGGCTACCTCTACTACTAGAGCATCAGTTAACAAGCTAACAGGAGTAGTGAAATTCTTGCAAAACGAGGTAGACACAAAGAAACGGTTCGCACCAGAATCAAATAGAACACGGGTAGGTAAAGAGTTGACTAGAAACGTACCTGACACAACATCCACCGTCGCTCTCGCTTCATCCGCCATCATTTGGAAGGCCCGACTCAGCGCCTTCGGTGGAATCTCCTTCCTTAGCACACTCCCACTCAGAGCCCCTTGATGTCCCTTCGCTAACTTGGGACAATCCCTCTTGATGTTCCTCGGCTCTCGACATTCATAACAAACCGACCCCCGGGAGGGGCAGTCTCGACTCAAATGGTCCTTCCTTCTGCACTTGAAGCACTCGGTAGTGTTAGAGAAAGGTCTCTAATTACAAGGCTCGAAATGCTTACTCTTACACTTGAGGCACCACCTCGCCTCACGTCGTGGCTCTACATTCCTTCCCCCATTAAAGGGTTTGGATGGTTGTGCGGTCCCGGTTGGCCCTTCCCATTTCCACTTCTCTCCTTGTTGACCCTTCTCTTCTCTTCCTTGGATGATGTCGTCCTCCATCAGTTGGGACTCCTCAATAATTTCTTGTAACGTGTTCACCTGGGCGTTCCTCACACCCCACTTCATCTCTACTGGCAAATCCCTCATATAGGCTTTTATCTTCGACCTCTCATCGGCCGCCAAATGCTCAACTAGACTGAGCTTCTCCATAAATTGTTTTGAATAGTAGGCAATAGACATACTGCCTTTTTTCAGATTCCGGAACTCCTCCTCTATCTTGTCGAGAGCCCTTTCGTTGCAGTACTTGTCCATTATCTTCTTCTTGAAGGTTGCCCAAGTGATCTTGGCCAAAAAACCTTTGGAGTAAGGGTCGTTCGGGTGATGTTCCACCAACTCAGTGCCTCTCCTTAAAACAGTTGTGATGCAAATTTGACTCTTTGGGAGTCGTCATATTCACTTGATTCGAACGCCATTTCCATTTCTTGTATCCAGTGCATACAGGACATTGGATTAGTTGTCCCGGAAAATTCTGGGGGCTTGCTACATAAGAAGGTATTGTAGGAACAACCCCTTTCCTTTTTCTTTTCAACTCTAATCGTTTGCCCTTCCATCCCAATTGCATTATTCGTACCACCCGATCCGATCACGGCATTGTCTTCTACCGCCCCAGGCCTTCGGTTGCTTGTATCACGATCCTCCAGCATCTTCATGAACTTTTCATCCCGCTTGTCCATTGAAGAGTTCATCATTTACATGATGCTAGCCAACAAAACCGATTGACGGTCCACCTCTTGGACTACCAGATTCTCGGTCTCTAGATTCACTCGAGGAACCTCATCAATAATTCCCTCCAAGATAGTGGGAATGGGTGGAATAACCTGATTAACCGTTGGGTTTGCGCGTCTTGAGGGTTCCGGGGCGGTTACACTCGCCTCATTAGCTTCTTCGGGAGCCCCGACTCGACTCCTCGTGTTCACCATTGTGAACTGCCACACACAAAAAGGATCACACCGGTTAATTCTTTAAAAGATAATCGGTTTGGTATGTACATCTACAATGATCAATCATCATAATAACAATTTCAAGCACGCTCACGTATTCATAAATTCATAATAGCATTGGCCAAGTGAAATCGTGAACGTACATTACATAAGAATTCTTGTCACAATTATCACAATTTCATAATCAATGCATTTTCGTAGTCTTAATACTCTCCCCGCGTAGGGATGCTCTACTCGTATGTACAGTGATACTATAGGCACGAATTGCTTAAGTCTAGGTATACTAGAGTCAACACCTAGTTCACTTAAACTAAAGCTCTGATACCAATTTGTAACACCCCAAAAATTGGGACAACAAAAATTTCCGGAAAAGAAAATGTGATATATAAAATAATGCCAAGGCACGAGCTCTTCCCAAAAAGGGAACCATATACGCCTGTTATAATTACAAGTATGTGATAATAAAGTAATGAGGGATAACAACCCTTTAATCAAATTCCTATCTAGAAAAGAGATTATATTAAGTTGTCATCCAAATCTCCAAAATATGGATCATCTATGTTTGGCGTCCCAAAAGTGCTCCCAATCTCACATCTAAGGCCTACTAAACCTTCTTGGCGGTAGCGCCGCTAGAACCTGAGATACACATCAAACCAATCAAGTGTTAGGCCAAACAAACCTAGTGAGTTGTACAATAGCATAATATAACATTTAAGAGTTTATAAATAACATGAACCATAAAGGAATCAATGGGGGAGATCCAAAACACCAACGAGTTTCACCTCAAGAGTCGATGTACCTTGATGTTCACTCTTATGAGCAACATCCCGAAGGCCCGACACATTTGAAGACTACCTCCAAGGCATTACTCCAAATGTCGGAGATCTAAGAACATACCGAAAAGGTGGCACCCCAAGACTACATCCTCCTAGTGCCTACTCATGGTTCATCCAATATACAATCCATCATCATACACATTTTACATCACGTAAAACACATATATAAGATCCCAATGATTTCAATCCCACTTTAGGTCAAAACCCAAAATCATGTAAGTCCACATACAATATCCATCAACCACATAACATCATATGATTATATCCCAACTCTTATAAACCAAAATATCCTCATTAAAACCCACATAGTGATTAGTAGCCAAAAACTCTCATATTTACCAAATATAGCAATATAGGACAAACTTATCAGATGATTAACATATGTAAGGAAACATGGAATAATGACAAGAAACATGTTAAGAGATGTATCTCATTTAAAAATAGTTAAGAGAAAACTCACAATCTAGGTTTATATAAAACCCTAGAAAACTTGGAGAAACCCTAGAAGATGAGGTTGATGGATGCTTGAAATCTTGAAGCTTGGATCTTTCTAGGAACCACAATGAATGCTCCCAATCTTCCCAACTAACTTTTATTAATGGTACTCACCAACCAAACCCTAGAATTTAATGAGGAGAGGGAGTATAGAAAAGAAAATCATCCCAAATGGCTCCCAATTCGTGAACAAGAAGAAGCAAAGTGAGAAAAATGACTTAAAATTGGTCAAAGGGTCTTTTTATACTCTCAGAGTCCAATGGCGACAGTGCCCGACGACTTTTCCATGGGCACTGTCGCGAGGCATTGTCGCATATCTCAACCCACCTACAGTACACCTCAAGCGATAGTGACCGACGACATTGCCCATGTCACTATCGCAGTGTCAATGTCGCGCGGGCCATGTGGGTTACGGTACACCCCTGACGATTGTGACAAGCGACTGTGCCCAAGGGCACTATCGCGAGTCACAGTCGCCCCACACTTTCGAGGACCGAATTTCTCAAACAATTTCGCAACTGGTCGCTTGGTCTCGGTTTCCCTCAAGGTTTGCTACAAACAAAATTAACTCGTGAATTCTAAAACACCAAATGTCTCAAAGCTAGAATTTTTAGAGTACGAAATAATTTACGATTAATAGACACTTACCTTGATTTTCCGGATGTCACAATCCTCCGCTCCTAAAAGAGGATTTCGTCCCCGAAATCACAACAGATTAAAGCAAGTGAGGGTATCTCGTTTTCATGTCCTCCTTAGAATCCCACGTCATATTGGTACCCCGATGGTGCTTTCATTGACCATTGACCATTCTTACTTCTTTATGTCTTCATCTTCGACTCCAAGATAGTTTTTGGCTCTTCCACACATCTATTCCCATTGTCCACCCGAATTTCCGTTAACGGGATAACGCTTTCCTCTTTGGCTAAGCATTTGCAAAGGTAGCATACATGAAATGTAGGGTGAATCCCATCCATTTCCAGTGGAAAGTCCAATCTATAAGTTTGAAGCCCGATCTTGTACAATATCATAAAAGGTCCAAGGAAACGGGGGCTAAGCTTTCCACGCTTCCCGAAACGAATGATCCCTTTCCATGGTGATACCTTCACTAAGCTATCTACCTGCCGATTTACTCTTCATCAATCGGCTGGTATCCCACCTGCCGAATTACAGACCATCAATTCGGCAGGTCCGTCTTCTAGCCGATTTTATCTCTATAAATCGGCTAGTCTCCTTTTTGCCCACCTACTTCTGACAAAAAAGGTAGAAACCTCCTATTGCACAGAAGATCTTCACCTGAGTTATAAAATGGCAGAGACATTTTCCAAAGGTTCAGGAAAAAGATGTCTATATTGTATACTATTTTCAGGAGTTGTCTTCTCAAGGTTCAATGGTCAACTTTGCTCTATGATAAGTCACATCAAATAATTTATTCCTTTTGTTAGAAATATCGGACATCTAATACCAAGATGACAAGTTTCCTCAGCATTTAATGCATAAGGTGGTATTTAAAGGTGAAGAACTCCTTCTATGCAAGCTACGCTTTTGAAAAGAGATCTCAGTGCACTCAAGCAAAAAGTTGGCAATCTTGCTCTCTCATCTCCATAGCTTTAATCTTTGTGTTTTTAAGTTGTGTTCTTGTGTCTTTGTGAAAGATTGTTAGAATAGTTTTACCTGTTCTTTCCGTAACAATCTTAAAAGTTTTCTATGTGTAGTTCTTCATTTTATATCAATAAAGAATTAAATTGAGTGAAAATTTTTGTGTATTCTATTCAACCCCACCTTCTACAATACTTGTTTATTATTGCATTACTTTTTGGGACCAAAAAGTGGTTTCAGAGAAGGTCAGTTTAATCTAATAAAATTAATCTGAAATGGCATCACCTTCATCCATAAAAGTTGATTCTTCCTCTTTAAACTCCTCTGCTACTTCATATGACAATGGCTCTATAGACAAACCCCTAAAGTTTAATCCCAATAACTTCTCCCTGTGGAAAAGTCGTATGATACTCCTCTTGGAAGGATTTCATAGCAGATTCATAACTGTCCTTCGTGAGGGACCTATTGTCCCTATAGTCTGGGCTCGCTTTAAGACAAAAAAGGCTCATTCTGACTCTAAAGATAAAGATACTGTTTCAGATGATTCTTCGGATGATGAACGAACTGTTGCTACTGGCAAATACATCTCCAAAAATCCAAAAAAGTACAACAATGATGACAAGCGCCTTGTCGCTCTTGACACTAGAGTCAGAGCCATCATTGTTCTCTCCCTCCTGATGAGGTCTATCACTCCTTGGTAGATATTTCTACTGCGAAGGAAATGTTTTCAACCTTATGCATTCTATATGAAGGAACAGATGAAGTAAGGAAGAGCAAAAAGATTTCTCTCCTCAGAAAATATGAGCTCTTTTCTCATGAAAAATGATAGTCTCCTTCTGACTACTACAATCGTTTTAACAGCCTCCTCAACGACCTTAAGCTCTTGGGAAGGGTGTATGACAATGAGGAAGTTTTATGCATGTTTATGGATGGTCTTCCTGACTTTTGGGAAAGCATCTGTATTTGCATCAAGACAACCAAGGATCTTGATCATATGCCTCTTACCGTTCTTTATGGATCTCTCTTCAACTATGAACAAACTAAGATTCAAAGGAATACTGTCATAAAAGAGATAAAAATATCCTCTATGGCACTTATCAGTGACTCTTCCAACAAATATGTCTGTATCCCTAGAATCACTTACCTTTCTGAGGAATTTGACCAAGAAAGTCAAGAGGATTCAAACCACCTTTCGGAGGCATATCTTAGTGAGGCTGATGATGAAGGTGAAGAAACTTTGGTTGATCAGATGACTGATGAAATCGCTATGCTTGCTGTATTTTCAAAATTCAAAACTCATCTTCCTTCCAACCGACTCAAGCCTGCCGAAAATCCTCTTTCTTTTTTTTTTCTAAAAGATCCTCTGACAAGTCAAATAAGGAATGCTATAATTGTGGAAAGAAAGGTCACTTTGCCTCTAAAGTGTAGGAGAAAATCTTCAAGAAGATCTAAAACCACCTTGTCTAACCAAAACTCTTCTAAGTTTAGAAGAATGAGACCTGACTTTGCCAACATGTCTCCCTCCCGAATATTCTCCTCATCTCCTTTTAAATAAAGCACCGACTGAGCTAAGAAATACAAAGCAAAGTACAAGAGGGAAAAGGAAAGAAATGAAGGTATTATCAGAAAAGGAAAAGGCCTTATGGACGAATCCCATGACTGGGCTGATGAGCCGACCTCTGAGAGTGACAAGGAAACTTCTAACAAGTGTCTGATGGCCAAACTAAATGACATGGCCGAAACTGAAGATCATGACATGACAGTTGTGATTCTTTCCACTTTGTGTTCCTCCTCTTCATCTCAGGTACATCCCTTTCACTCTCTCACCGATTCTGAAAAGATCGAAGCCTTTCACTCCTTAACAATTAATTTCTACAATGAAAAGGATGCAAAGAAAAAGGAAAATGCTCAAGTAAAATCCCTCTCTTCTCAACTTCAGATTTTTCTCTCTCAACTAATTTTTTTTTGACAAAATCAAAGTTGAGCTTGAAGACTTGAAAACCATCAACTCCATTCTTGCTAAAGAGAAAAACAAAATGTTCAAACGTCTTAAAAAGGAGCAAGAAATAGTAAGCAAATGGACAAGTTCTTCTAGAAATCTAGAAAAGATTTTTCAAGATCAGATGCCCTATGATGACAACTCTGGTCTAGGTTTTGGAAAAATGGAAGTTGATTTTTCTTCCACTCACGCTCCCTCTTCTTCTTCTTCAAAACTTCCTTCTTCTTCTTATGACTTCACCGATTCTTATTCCAATGACTCTCACTTTGTGCACTCTTTAGATCTCTATGACTCTTTGAAATTTGGAATGTTTGTCAACGCCAAAGAATCTACTCCCATGTCTCAAACTGAGGAAGCTCAAGGATCAAATGATCTTGTCAAGCTTATTCATGATCTTCTAAAATCTTTAAATCTTGAGGAGGCTACCTCTTCTTCTTCTAAACCCTCAAAATTTCCAAAGAAAAAATTTCAACCTTCCTCAAAGAAGTTTTCCAACTTTGACAAAGGAAAATCAGTAGTTTCTGATTTACCTTTAAAAGGAAAAGTGCGCTCTTCTTCCAAAAATGAACCTCCTGTTCTTCCTACCAAGTTCATTCCCATATCCGTGAACTTGAAGAAATTCAAATCCAAGGGTATCTCTAGCTCACCTCTCTCTTCCTCTGAAAAAGTAATCCTTGGGCCAAAAACTAGCCCTTCACTTTCCTCCTCTAAATCCTTTAAAGTCAATGTTAAGGGCAAAGACAAAGATCTAGGTTAGAAATCAAAGAAAGTCTTTATTTATAGAAAATGCTATGATTGTGGGGACACCTTCACTTAGCAAAAGATTGTTCTAAGGATCGGATAGAAAGAAATAATCTTGATGACTCTTCTTCTTCCTCCTCTAACCCTAAAGGACCCACCTCAAAATGGGTACCAAAGGACTGATTTTTTTGTGATTGCAGGTATTTGAACATCAACAAATCTGGTATCTGGATAGTGGATGCTCAAGGCACATGATTGGAAACAAATCTTTACTCATCAACTATGTGACCGAAAAAGGACCTTCTGTAATCACCGGGCATTGTTGCCCCAATTGTATCGATGGGTTCCTCTCCCCCGCGACAGTGCCCTGGCGAGAGTGACACAGTCACAATCGCCGAACACTATCGTCCAAACCTGCCGAGCTTCAACTTTCTACTTTTCTTATGTGGTCACAATCCCGACACTGAAATAAAATGCTTCCTAATTCAAATTTATAGGTTCATCCAATAGAGTTTTGAGACAAAAAGAGTCCTTTTTAACTTACCAAATTTGCGGGTGTTACAATCCTCCCTAACTTGGAAAATGATTTCGTCCTAGAAATCTCGACTATGCAAAAAGGCTTGGGTATCTTCTCTTCATGTCTTCCTCGGCTTCCGAAGTAACGTTGGTCCCGCGAGGATACTTCCATTGCACCTTAACCATCGTGATTTCTTTGTGTCAAAGCTTGTTTGATTTATGCTCCAAGATAGTGTCGGGTTCTTATACACAACATTTACCCTCATCGACCCTTATTTTCGACAGGGGTATCACACTCCCCTCTTCCGCCAAGCACTTGCGTATATAACACACATGAAAAGTATGATGAATCCCGGCCATCTCAGATGGTAGTTCCAATTTATAGGCATGGAGTCCCACCCTTCCCAAAATGGTTAATGGTCCTAGGAAACGGGGACTAAGCTTCCCGCACTTTTTGAACCGTATGATGCCTTTCCATGGTGACACTTTCAATATAACACGGTCAACCACTTAGAATTCTATTGGCCTTCTCTTCTTATCGGCGTAACTCTTTTGTCGGTCCTGAGCCGCATTTAACTACTCGCGGATTCCTTTCACTTTATCGGTGGTCTCTTGAATGATCTCGAGGCCAACAAATTGTTTCTCTCCCGCTTCGAGCCAACACACCGGAGTCCTACACTTTCGTCCATACAAAGCTTCAGATGCTACCATCCGATATTGGAGTGGTAACTGTTATTGTAGGAAAACTCCACGAGAGGTAGGTGAGAGTTCTAACTACCACCAAAGTCAATGACACACGACCTCAACATGTCTTCCAACGTTTGAATCGTTCGCTCACTTTGGCCATCAGTTTGGGGGTGATAGGTTGTTCTTAACTTTACCCACGTACCCAATTCTTTTTGCAATCCATCCCAAAAGTTGGAAGTGAAACAGTTGTCCTGGTTAGATACGATTGATAACGGTACCCTATGTATTGAGATGACTTCATCGATATACAACATTGCAAGTTTTTTCATGGGCAACGTTTCTTTCATTGCCAAGAAGTGGGCACTCTTCGTCAATCGGTCCACCACTACCCAAATTGTATCATGCCCTTTCAGCGTCTTCGGTAATTTGGTCACAAAATCCATCGTGATATGCTCCACTTCCACTTTGGGATATCTATGGATTGGAGGCTCCCATATGGTTGTTGATGTTCCACTTTTACTTGTAGGCAAGTCACGCATCTTTCCACGTGGTTTACCACATCCAACTTCATAACGGGCCACCAATATGTCAATTTCAAATCTCTGTACATCTTGGTGCTACCCGGATGTGTGCATCCTCTAATAGAAATTCTCGGTTAGAAGTGATTGTTGTTTCACCATTACTTCACTCTTGAGATTTTCTTCAAGTAAGGCCTCTCTTTGAGACGTCTTTATTTAGTCGATTAAGTTGGATACCAAGTCTATTCTTGTGAGTTTAGCCCAAATTCCACTACTATAATCCTTTCGACTGAAGACGCTAGCCACTACATTTGCCTTACTCGGGTGGTAGAGCAGTTCACAGTGAGTCTTTTAGTAATTCCAACCAACAGCGCTGTCTCATGTTCAATTACTTCTAATCAAACACGTACTTCAAGCTCTTGTAGTCCATGAATAGCGTGCATTTTGTACCGTAATGGTAGTTTCTCCATAACATTAAAACGAACACCATGACCACTAGCTCCAAGTACTGGGTTGGATAGTTTTTCTCATATTCCTTGAGTTTTCTTGACGCATAGGCAATCACCTTGCCCTGTTGCATCAAAACACAACCCATACCCATATTAGACGCATCACTATAGGCTACGAAGTCTTCAGATCCTTCAGGTAATGACAGGATTGGAGCTTCGCATAGTTTCTTTGAAGAGTACGAAAGACTTTCTCTTAAGTTTCCCCCAAATGAACTTCACATTCTTTTGGGTTAAGATTGTCAAAGAGGAAGAAATTTTGGAGGAATCATGAATAAACCTCCTATAGTAGCCCGCCAAACCCAAGAAACTTCGGATTTTGGATGGGCTTTTGGGTGGCTCCCAATTCATCATCGCTTCGATCTTGGAAGGATCCACCTTCACTCCGTCGCGGTTGACTACATGACCCAATAATTGGACCTCTTCTAGCCAAAAGTTGCACTAAGAGAATTTTGCATACAACTTCTCCTTTCTCAATACTTCCAAGACCTCCCTAAGGTGTTGCTCATGTTGGGTCTCATCATTCAAGTAGAAAACTATATCGTCGATGAACACGATCACTGATTTGTCGAGGAACGGTCGACACACCAAGTTCATCAAATCCATGAACACCGTTGGTGCGTTTGTTAACCCGAATGGCATTACTAGAAATTAGTAATGACCATATCGTGTTCTAAAGACGGTTTTTGCCACATTCTCGTCTTTCACCTTCACCTAATGGTATCCTGAACAAAGGCCGATCTCTGAGAAGCATCCTGCCCCTTGAAGTTGATCAAATAGATCGTCAATTCTTGGGAGTGGGTACTTGTTCTTCATGGTCACCTTGTTCAGTTCTCAGTAATCTATGAACATTCTCATCGTGTCGTCCTTCTTCTTCACGAATAGGACCGGAGCTCCCAAGCCGACAAACTCGGTCTCACAAATCCCTTCTCCAAAAGATCTTGCAATTGCGACATCATCTCTTATTGTTCCCAGATGTGTGCAATCAAGATGAACAATAATGTAATTCAATTCACAATACCATATATTGATCAATGAATCAAACAGATTACAAAGCTCTCTCAAAACAAAATATTTCTCTCTCTAAATTTTACTCTCTCATCGTGTCATATGAGTCTACAAACGAAAAAGATATTTATATATACCTACATGTACAAAGACAAAACTAACAACTAAACAAGTTGACTTTGACATGCTTGACTTTGACATGCTTGACTTTGACCTTCCTCTTTTAAGCACTTTGACTTTGACTTTGCAATGAGGGTTTGACTTGAGCATTTGACTTTCAATCTCCATGATCTTGGATCCAACATATGTATGCACTAACAATATCCCACTTTGGATTCAAGATCATCTTCAAAACCATAAACTGATTATCTCCCCCTTTGTGAAACAAAAAACGAATTTCAGCACTCACGAACAATCTTCTCCTTTGTTTGATCTTAAAAAATTCAATCTCTCCCTTTATCATCTTCAAAAAGATAAACAATTCATCTTCTTTTTCTGTGAGCTGTCTTCAAACTTTTCAGTAATCTCCCCCAAAGTCTGTGATTATCTTCTTCAAGAATTTTAACAATCTCCCCCAATCTCATTCAGACTTCAGAAAAGAAAATATCTTCAGATTCAACTCACTTTTGTTTTAGCAAATAATCTTCAAAGAAAATTTCAGCAAATTTCATCAAGCTTTCAGATCTTTTTGAATTTTCTTTTGCATATCGAACATTCTCCCCATATTTCTGAAATATACCCTTCAAAACTGTCATCTCTTGATCAGTAATCTCCTGGAATTTTCACAATTTGATCTTTAGACATCATTTCTTGAAATTAATTCTCCCATGACTTCTTATCCATGTCTTGACCTTCTAATTTATTGAATATATTTCTCCCCCTTTTTGATGATGTAGCATAGATATCATCAAAACTCCTTCAAAAATGTCATGAATCTCTTTCTGACCACTGATCTTTGCAAATGAGCTTTTGAACACCCGCCAATTCATAATGTATTTATCTGAATCTTTTTAAATTCAGACAAATAAGAGTGTAACCCTGAATCAACAAATGAGTCAGTTAAAATGCCTGTCAGTAGCACATAGCCACTTTGTACAACGAATTTACTTTGGAAATGATCTTTTTGATGTTCACTCCCCCAGGGCTTCCATTCAATCATCAAAAATCACAACGAATTTTCTATGAACGTTATAACAAGAAAACGTATTCCTTGTGTGCTCGTGCATAGGGTAGAATGATTGAAGCTACTTAGGCTTTTCAAATAGGCTCAAAATGTGTAAACCATTGATACAACAACAGTAATACACGGACTCAATTATGCATGATTAAAGTGAGAAGGTGGGGCATACTTCTTTCTGTTTCAATATCCACATCTTCCAAATGAAGACAAGATAGATTATATGTTGTGTCCCCAAGAAAAATTGAAACATCTCTTTGTTGAGAAAGAAATGAGTAGCTGGTGGGGTTTAAAGCAAGAGTTGGCATGGGATAGTGCCTGTTTCAATGAAGTTCACGAAAGAATTGTGAAACAACAGTAATGTGGTTGCCCAAATCAGAAAAAGTTTGGTGCAGAGTTTGATATTCTTTTACTCTGTTCTTACATCCTCTTTCTTTATAACATTGAGCTCACTTCTAACCAAACTCTCTTTTACATTTTACCTCAGCACACACCCACACTTAGATATTGACCCCTCGCCTCTCGATCACTTAAGGGTAACTTCTTGGGTAGGAAACACTGGTTATCGTGAATCCAAAGAAGTTCAGTAAAATCTCACACAATGATCCCATGTAATTGTCCTAAAAGCATTATGCTGCTCAATCATTTAACTTCAATAGTTAAAGCACGAAATATATGTCAGATGTATGTATGCTCAGAAAGATAATCATGAATATTTGAGCATTTTAAACATGAAAGATTCTCTCAAAACAAAGAAATTAAAATAATGAAGTGAAATCAATAGATATGTTTTGAGAATCTGACAATGTATGAAAAGATCAAATATGAATGATTTATCATTTAAAGCTTAGGTCATGAAAAATTGGATGTTGTCTATATGAACAAGTATAGAAAAGTCTTGAAAGAAACGCTTTGAATGAAATCACGCTCCAATATCAATGAAATTCAAAATGGGGTGTCTTACCATCGAAAATTAGTTTCACTTTGAGACATGGTAAGAACATAGTCAATAAAATACTAAATCGGTGTGTGTAAATACTTGACAGTATATAGAAAAGATAATACACAAGTATTTATCTTTGGAAACACACGCTTAGTTTAACAATGAAGTTCATAAAAGAAAACATTTAAAAATCACACTTCTGAATTCATGAAATCTTTTGAAAATCAAGAAGTGGTTTGAACATTTAAGAAACATGTTTTCATGTCTGAAAGTTGTCCTTCTTTCAAACATAATGAGATTAAGGTTAGAATTATCCTTACATACATCTAAAATCTCATAAAGTCAGCTCTAAAGTCATGATTGATATGATCATATAAGCTCCCCCTCAAAATCTGCAAATAGTCAAAAGTCGTCAAAGCAACAAAGTCTTATTGAAAACAAAAACATTTATTGAAAAATTAAAAACATGAAAGCAATAAAACTTGTTAACGAGTTCTGATCTGAAATAATCAGAAATCAATGTCCTTACTCCCCCTAAAATTATGCATCATAAATTTTTTTTGTCAATATAAACAACATATGCAAAAATTTCTATAACTCCCCCTCGAATATAGATCATCTAAACTTTGTCTCACTCCCCCTGTAAACGTGAACATAACCTTTCAGTGCAGATATCTTTCAAATTAAAATTAAGAAATGAAGAAAAATAACAAAAGTAAACTGTAGTAGGTAACTACAGATTATGTCTTGAGGTTTAACATGCCAAGTTTCGAAATAAGAAAATTAAATCTCTTTTCGTCCAATGGCTTGGTAAACAAATCAGCAAGTTGATAATCTATGTTTACAAAGTAAAGTTCAACTGTACATTTTCAACATTATCTTTGCTAAAATGATATCGCACGTCAATGTGCTTGGTTTTAGTATGCTGAACAGGATTCGCAGATATAGCAATAGCGCTCTTGGAATCACAATAAATCGGGATTTTGTTGTAGTGGAACCCATAATCTAGGAGTTGTGTTCACATCCACAGCATCTGAGAACAACATCTAGCCGCAGCTACGTACTCTGCCTAGGCTGTTGAAGTAGATACGCACAGTTGTTTCTTCAAAGTCCAGCTCACGAGCTTATCTCCCAAAAATTGTATATGTCCCGAAGTACTTTTCCTGTCTAACATACAATCAGCATGATATGCGTCTGAATACGCTGTTAGCTCAAAACCTGTATCTTTAGGATACCACAAACCAAGATCTGTAGTCCCCTTCAGATATCTAAATATTCACTTTACAGCTAAAAGATGGGATTCTTTAGGTGAATCTTGAATTATAGCGCATAAGCATTCAGAAAACATAATATCCGGTCTACTTGCCGTTAAGTACATTAAAGAACCAATCATTCCTCTATAGGTTTTAAGATCAACAACTTTTCCAGAAAGATCAGCTCCAATCTTAGTTCCTGGTGCCATCGGGGTACCAATTGGAATACAATTTTCCATTTTAAATTTTCTCAAAATATCAAAAATGTACTTCGCTTGATTAATGGAAATCCCCGTTGAAAATTGTCTAACTTGTAATCCGAGAAAGAAATTCATCTATCCCATCATACTCATTTGAAATCTGGAAACCATTAGATTAGAAAAGTTCTTACAGTACTTCGGATTAGTTGAACCAAATATTATATCATCCACATATATTTGAATTAAAATGATATCAGCTTTTTCCTTTTTAATAAAGAGAGTAGTATCGATTTTACCTTTTGAGAACCCATACTTGACTAAAAACTTTGATAGAACATCTAAGGGTGTGCATCGGGCGGGTCGAGCGGGTTCGGGTAGGCAAAACAAAAACCCGATCGAATTTCGGATATGGAAATCAAGACCCGAATTTTAGGTTTCGGATTTCGGATTGCTTCGGGTTCGGGTTGGTCGGGTTTCGGGTTGATGTCGGTTTGGTTCAAGTATTATTATCATGCAAAAAGTACATATAAATTCAATCGATTTTGAGGATGAATTCAGTCGATTGAAAGATTGATGAAATCGATTGTAAGTTTATAAATTAAAAAACATTTCGACCGACTAGAATTTATGATTTTCAAAAGATAATTAGACAAATAAATATATTTATATAATATATAAAATATCTATGTATATTATTTTGGGTTTTCGGACGGGTCGGGTGGCCAATGATCAAACCCAACCCGAACCCAAATATCCCCACAAAAGTCGGGTTTCGGATTTTCGGGTTTCGAGATATTTAGGTTTTGCAAAAACACATTATTTTCAGTTCGGGTTTGGATTTCAGATTATTCGGGTTTTGCACACCCCTAAGAACATCCTACCAGGTTCGAGGAGCTTGCTTTAAAACATAAAGAGCTTTGTCAAGAATGTAGACATGATCCGGTTTTTCAGCATTGACAAACCCTTCTGGTTGTAAGACGTATACCTCCTCTTTCAGTATGCCATTTAGAAAGGCAGTCTTCACATCCATTTGGTAGACAGTGAAGTTTTTGTGTGTAGCGTAGGCTAGAAACATTCTGATAACCTATACACGTGCAACTGGAGCGTATGTCTCATCATAGTCTATAACTTCCTCTTGCCGATATCCTTTAGCAACAAGTCGAGCTTTATTTCTTACCACGATACCATCTTCATCTTTCTTGCTTTTGAACACCCATTTCGTACCTATAATACTTTTTCCTTCCGGTCGAGGTACGAGTCTCTAGACTTTAAGCGATTCGAATTGATTGAGCTCTTCTTGCATAGTTGTTATCTAATCTGGATCTTTTAGAGCTTCGGATACTCATGTTGGCTCTATCTTGCTCAGAAAAGAATCAAACATGTACTCGTTTGCAGTCGCAAACCTAGTTTGCACCAGCTTTGACGGATCTCCAATAATTTGATGAACCGGGTGCTCTTTGGTCCACTTATGTACATGAGGGAATGGTATAGATGCAGACTGATCATATTGATCATCTAGATATCCAGTAAGTTCTTTTTGTAGGGGTTCAATTGAAGTAACTGGTGCAAAAGTTTCAGTGGATTGGACATTTGATGTCTGTTGGGTAGGCATGACAGTACATCCAATTGAATGTGCAACTTCAGGCTATGCAGTTTCATGCGTAACTTCAACTGATTGAGTAGGTGTTTGAACTGGAGTTTCTTCTTGAATCGGGGAATTTGATTCAGTCGATACATCTGATGTGATTGGATGATGATTACTTGAATCTTCAGATCTGTCAATCACAACAGGTTTAGTCAACTCATCATAAAAATGTTCAAACAATAAATCTAATTCTGTTAAATGAGACGTAGACGTTGACGCTTCATCAGAATTAGAAAATTAACCGCATGTTCTGGACTGATTTGTCCAGAAGCTAATACTCCTGTTATCACGGGTTCTGAACCGATTTGACTAGAAGCCATTTCTTCATGAAATGTAACATTTATGCTCTCAACAACTATCTTAGATTTCTTCATGCAAACTCTATATGCAGCAGACGTTTGAGAAAATCCAATGAAAATGCCTTCATCAGCCTTGGGATTGAACTTGTTTAAGTTCTCTTTATCATTCAGCACCAAACACCTGCATCCAAAGATGTGAAAATGTTTAATGCTAGGTATTCTATTATTTATCAGAGCATATGGAGTTTTACCAAACCAACGATGAATGATTGAACAATTTTGAGTATAACATGCAGTTGAGACAGTTTCGGCCCACATAAATAAAGGAAGGTCAGACTGGCTCAGCATCATTCGTGCAACCTTAACAAGAGTCCTATTTTGTCGTTCAACTACCCCATTTTGTTTCGGAGTTCTGGCAACAGTAAACTGATGAGTTATCCCAATCGATTCGAGATAATCGTCAACTGTTTTGTTCTTGAATTATGTGCCATTATCAGTTCTGAGTAGCTTAACTGTCTTCTGCAATTTCACTTGAACGGTCTTTAAGAATGAGATGATGACATCAGGCGTCTCATCTTTTGATCTTAGAAATTTGACCCAAGTGTATCTTGAATAATCATCCATGATCACAAGAACATATTTCTTGACATTTATGCTTTGCATTTGCATTGGACCATAGAGATCCATATGCAACAACTCTAAAGAATAACTTGTGCTCGGTTCAGGATTAGGCTTATGTGAAGCTCTTTTCATCTTGCCTTTCTCACACGCGTCACACAGATGTTCTTTTACGTATTTCAGCTTTGGAAGTCCTCTTACCAAATTTCTAGTCACCAACTTGTTAATGTACCTGAAGTTGAGATGAGATAGCCTTCTAGTCATAACCAACTCTGTTGCATAGAGGCTTTAGAAATTATACACTCCGCATTATCAGTCTTGACATTTGACAGATTGATCGTGTAGAGGTTTGACTTTTGCGTCTCGACCAAGAGTTATTTACCGTCTTCCATTCTAACACAACACCTCTTGGCCTTAAAATTCACCTCTATATCCTTGTCACAGAACTGACCAATGCTGAACAGATTGTGTCCTAATCCTTCAACATAACTCACCTTCTTTATCATTAAGTTTTCTTGCACGACATCTCCATAACCAAGTATCGGTGAAAACTGGTCATTTCCAAATCTTACATTACAGCAAAATTTCTCTGTATAATTAGACAATATATCTTTCTGCCCTGTCATATGCTTGAAACAGCCTGAATCCAAGTACCACATATGACGGGTCTGCAAATGAGAAATCAAGTAATAATAGGTTTAGGTACCCATTTATAGATGGGTACTAGCAAATTAGCACAAGATTTTGGCACCCATTTGAAATTGGGTCCTTTTAACCTTTGAAAAGCTTTTGAAATAGAAGAATTATAAACATGATATGAACCAAACCAATGATCAGAATATTGACGAGTAACAAAATCATTTCTACGAGATGTTGAAGACTGAGTAGTAGACAAACATAATTGGATAAGACGTGTAAGAATGTATAAGTTTTTGTTTATAAGAATCACATTGACCAACTATATCAGATACACTATCAGTAACCCTATTACATTTGGAATAAGAAAATAATTTTGTAGCCTCATCAATCTTCTTCTTTGGTCTCCATTCAGGTTTCACTTCGGGCTTTTGTGAGATTGTTTCTTCTTTGATTTACCAGTGTTGGTCCATTTATGTGAGTGTCTATTCTTTACTTTCTTACCCTTGGCATAATAGGTGCTCACAGAAACTGGTTTATCAACTTTCGTTGATGATTCACCTTTTTCATACACACTTGATAAACCATTAGAATTAACAATAAACTGAGAATGATTTGGAAGTTTTGCATTAAAATCAAATTGTTCAACGCATTTATCATAACAACCATCAGAGTTTAGAAAATCAAACTCTTCATCAAACAAAACATCATCATCATTAGATATAGGAGCTTTGGAAGTATTGGAGAAATCAGTGTTTATAAAAACAGTAGAAAATACCATTTGTTCTAATCCAATCAAAATTCTTTCTTCTTCAAGAGTATTCTCAAGCTCAGAAATTTTACTTTCTAAGAAGAGTGGAGGAACATATATCTTGCCTTCAATAGGTTTTGCCTCCATTTCCTCTGTAGAATAACTTTGAAATTAATCGTTTGAAAGAAACTTTGACAGTTTAGAATTGTAACTAGAATTCAAATTTTCATAACGAAATGGTAGTTGCATTTTAGTTATATTTTTCCTTTTCTCATCTTCCTTAGCTTCTACTTCATCTGATGATTTTGTCCATTTGACTTTGAGTTCAGAATGTTTCTGTGCCAGTTTTAGAAATCCAAAATCATATAAAGCAGACACTTTTGAAATACCCTTCTTCAAGTAATGAGGATTATCGTAACTAATACCCCAATACTCATTGAAAGAAGTAACCTCTTTTGGTTTATTAAGATAAATGGTTTGATAAGTTTGACCTCTAGTATAAAGTTTTTCTTCCAAACCATTCACTTTTTCAACTAAAGATTTATTTTCTTTCTTTAAAGATAAGCACTTTTTAGCAACCTCTTTTATCTCAAGTTCAGACAATTTAAATTTTGAAGATGTTTCAGACGATTAATTATGAATTACAGTCTTTTCTCTAGCACAGGTATCAATATTTTTATGTAAAGTCTCAATCAATACATTCTTCTCAACAATATCATTGTTGAGTTTCTGTATTGCCTGGTTTTTCTTTGCAATGACACCTTTTTCACGTTTGAGTTTAGACTACAAATCCTGAAGTTCAACCATCATGGATTGCATTTGAGTTAAAATATCATATTCAGTCATATCATTTACCTCTTCAGAATCCTCTTCATCTGAAATCTCCTCAGCAACTTTCTGTCCCATTAAGTACATATGGGTAGTCTTCTATTTCTCATCTTCATAATCAGTGTGATCCAGCCAGTAATCATCCTCAGCCATTAGTGTTTTGCCCGCCTATTTTTGCTTGGCCAAAAGCATCTTGTTCTTGTAATAATCAGAATTTCTGACTTTTGGCTTCCGGCAATCCTTGGTAAAGTGGCCTATCTTACCACAGTTGTAGCATTTCACTGCCTCCTCTTCTTTCATTTCCATATACTGATTCACATACTTTTTCTCTTCTGTCCTTTTCTCCTCAAATCTTTTCTTTCCTTCAACCCTTTCCTTATGCTCATAATTCTTTGAACCTGAAGAATACCTTTGACTGTTTGGCCCAGGCTTCTTGTAAAACTTCTTTTGGAATACCTTGGTCAGTAAAAGCATTACTTGTTTCAGATTTTCACCGTCATCAGACTCATCAATATTCTCTTCCTCAGACTCAGAAACATTCACTTTCTTCTTTTTCAGACTAACTAATCTTTTTTCCTTTCTCTTTACTACCAAAGCCACTGGATCAACCACTGGTTTCTCAACTTTTTTTTTTTTTTTGGGAAGGGTGTCCTAGGCTATGCCTAGACTAATCCCTTGGCAAATTATGACTGTAAGGCATCAGCCCTGATTAAACCTCAGTGGCCACAATTGTTGTGTATGCCTGGATTCGAACCCAAAGCAGATGGGATATTCCACCACATCCCCAGGGCCTTAACCAGTATGCCACAACCCTTGTGGTTTCTAAGATTTCTTCTTCTCATCTCTTATCTCATCAACCTCTTCTTCATTCTGTCGTAGAGTTTCATAAACCTCATGCAAAGGGATCTCATTGAGGTCTTTCATTTGTTTCATCTGTCGAGTAAATCTTTTCCATTCAGGTTGTAAGATACTCAGAAATTTCACATTCAACTCTATTTGAGATTTATTCACTCTATTTTTGCTCATCTCATTCAGACGAGTTACAAATCTATCATAAGTTGCCTCTAGGCTCTCACTTTTCTTTGCTTAAACTCTTCATAATTGTTAAGACAATTTGACACCTTCAATTGATTACCAACCTTAGAACCCAACATCATCCTTTCCAACTGATCCCACATCTGCTTTCCGGTTGCTTTGTAGTTGTCTATCTTCACATAGATTTCATTCTGTATTCCTTGGAGTAAAAAGGATGTTAGATCACAGATTATTGGATTCAAGATCATCCAATCTGAAGACTGCAATATGAAGCTAATGCTGAAAAGTCGCTCTCAACATAGTCTAATGTTACTTTGTAATAAAAGTCAAAGTTTGTTTTTAGTATTTAATATTATTTAAATCCTAAATATCTAGATATTATATTAGTTTAGATATTTAGTTAGATATTATTATGTAAGATATTATTTTTTTATTTGTTTAAGTTAGGTGAGATATCTAATATCTCACAATCTCAAGAAATAGAAATCGATCAAGAACATTGTTCACAGAGAGAATCAGTGATAGCTTAAACAGAGAAACAATATCAACCTTTGTAATCCGCGTTTGTAATCTAAACAGGTTGGTAAATCGTATCTTGTTTGTTGTTTGATTATCTGGTAAACGATCGTGTTCAATTACACGGACTCACAAATGGTATCAGAGCTTATACCATATCAAAATCAAATTTTACAACTCTCTGTGTTCTTCAGTTTTTAAAGAACACTGTGTTATCAATCATATTTTGATACAGTGGTTGTTTTCGAAATCAAAAGGTTGTGTGTTGCTCTAGTTGATAAGTCGATCGAGGTGTCAAAGTTTGGTGCTATAATTCGACCTCTAGTCTGGTTAATTTAGGATTTACAGGGCCGATTTAAACGAAGAAGAAATACATACCGGTCAGAAAGGTAATACCGGTCGTAACCCCGGTCGAAAACTCCTATCCGGTCACTGCATTTCCATACCGGTCGTGTAAAGGTCCGGTCGAAGACAAAATTTCCTTATACCAGTCGTAGGTCCACATTCCCGGTCACTATTTATCCGGTCACTATTCACTGTTCATCTGGTTTCACTGTTCATCCGGTCGAAAATCTCCCTATTCACTGTTCATCGGTTTCACTGTTCATCGGGTTTCACTGTTCATCCAGTTTCACTATTCTTTACCGGTCGATATAACATCTATCGGTCAACATCTCTCCGGTCGCAAAAATTGTCCGGTCGAACATCATACCGGTCAAGGCCCCGATCGAACACCACTTTTGCGCCTGTTCCTGACTTAGTCAAATTTTTCAGTAATTATCTGATTTTTTTTCTGGACTAACGATCAGTACAAGTTCTCTTTGCACATTAATCAAACAGAATGAATTCCAGCAAAGCTAATTCAATCAGTAAGGATGAGAATACACCTGTACTTTACAAAGGAAAGATTTCTGCCTTGGAAGCCGAAAGAGAGAAGAAAGAGAAAGCACACTTGTGCTTGATGGGTCAGATGAAGATAAAAACCGAAGTTGATTCTAATGGAGAGGTATGTGATTTAAGTGAATCAGATTTCTTAAATCAAATGCATGCCATGATGATAAAACTCCAAGAATTAGAGTCGAAACTCAAGCGTGAAAAGGGTGTCATAAAAGACAAAGACCAGTCAATACAGAAACTTAGCACTGACCTTGCTGAGAATAAAGTATTGATTGAGATTTTACATAGAAACAATGACACCAGCACCAAAGAAAAGACCATAATTCTTAAAGAGAATACTGAAACAAAGTCTAAATTGAGAAAGAGTGAGTTTGATTTCAAAGAGCTTACGAAATTGCATTCTTCAACTTCCAAAGAAAACATATCCTTACTTGCAAAATTAAAAGCTTTGGAAGAGAAGTTATACACAATAGGTCAAACTGAACAAACCATTCATCTAAACAAACCCAAAGAGGACATAGAAGGTTGGAGACTCGGATACGAGAATCCTCACTACCTTAAAAAAAGGTATATCTGAAGTGCCAACACTTTATGATCTTACATTTTTTAAACTAGCTCGAAGAATTCCTGAGCTTGAAGTTTTTTGGACTGGACTATCTAAAGAGGATGAAGCCAAAGAAACTGAAAAACGAAACAAATCAAAAAAAATTCACCTTCCATTTTATTATGAGAAGTTGAATAATAGTTATAATGATGATCCAATATATCAGAAGAAATATCTTTCAAATGACTTCTTTCAGAGTTATTCTGTAAAAGAAATGGAGGCGAAGCCTATTAAAGGTAAAATTTATGTCCCTCCTCTCGTGTTGGAAAGTAAATTTCTGAACTTGAGACTTCTTTAACAGATGAAAGACTCTTGATTGAGATTGAATAAAAAGTTTTTTTAACTGTGCTTAAGAGTACTGTTCTTTCTAAATCAACTAAGGCTTCAAAATCTGATGATTTGTTTGGTTCAACTGATGGAGGGTACGATTTTCTAAACTCCGATGGTGTTTTAGATGAGTGTATTGATCAATTTGACTTTAATGCGAAACTTCCTAACCATTCATCTCTTTTGTTGTAAAATCATTGGGAAATTCCAGTATGCTTGAGAAAGGTACAAAATCAACGAAAGTTGATAAATCAGTTTCTGTGAAAACTAAGAATGCGAAAGGTAAGAATAAATCTCAGCATTTACAGAAACCGATCACTACTGGAAAGTTGTAATTGTATTTCCCAATCAATTCAACCAATCTCAATACAAGATCTAACAATATCAATGTTTAGAGAGAGAGTAGTGAGAGAAAGCCCTTATATCATATGTATATTGCAATGAATCCCCTATTACAACAAACACAAACCAAGGTATTTATACCAAGGACTAAAACTACATGCTTAACACCTAAGTGAACTCATATTGACTTTGCTAACTTTGACTTAGACATTTTTTGACGATACCAATTGTAATTGTATTTCCCAATCAATTCAAGCAATCTCAATACAAGATCTAACAATATCAGTGTTTAGAGAGAGAGTAGTGAGAGAAAGCCCTTATGTCATATGTATATTGCAATGAATCCCCTATTACAACAAACACAAACCAAGGTATTTATACCAAGGACTAAAACTACATGCTTAACACCTAAGTAAACTCATATTGACTTTGATAACTTTGACTTAGACATTGTTTGACTTATCTTGACTTGACTTTTCCTAATTAAATCTTGGATACAATAATACACTAACATTCTCCCCCTTTGTATTCAAGATTTAAAAAAAATTTGACACTAGTCTTCAGCGCTAGATTCTTCAACTTTTGTCTCTGACAGTCTTCGACTTTGAGACTTTAACAATCTTCAGCCTTTCAGTCTTTGAAGAATCTTAAAAAGTCTTTTGCACTTTGCATCTTTGGAAATCAACAAGTCTTGAATGAATGTTTGAAATCTTTGAAAACTTCTTTGAAACTTCTAGGGATCTTTGAAAACTGTATCTTCATCTCTGTAATCTCTGATCAGTCTTCAGAAAAACAAACTTTCTCGAATCATCTTCAGAATCTGTCTCTGAAACATAGTAAGCATCTGAATTGTCTTGAACTTTCAGAATTATCTCTTCAGGATTATCTTCACCATTTGTCTTTGAAATTGATCTTTGTAGATATTTCCCCCTTTTTGATGATTGTGAGCTTCATGATCATCAAAACTTTTCAATTTCAACACATTCTTTGATCATCCCCCTTTGTATTCAACATAACAATCTCCTCCTTTATGATAATTTGACATTTTCCATCCTTTGATCTGACTATCTGAATCATGAATTGTATATACCCGAATCTTTTCAAATTCATATATAATGAACTTGGTAACCCTGATTCAACAAATGAAACAGTTAGAAGTGCCTGTCAGTAACACGGAGTTACTGTGTACAACGAATGTACAATTTAAGAAGTTGATTTGATGATGACTCCCCAGGACTTCCATTCAATCATTGAAAAACACAAGGTTTATCTATGAATGTTCTGACAGAAAAACAAATTTTCTGTGTGCTTGTGATTGTGTATGAAAGAATTTGGCACAATGATTGTGTTTCATAAGGCTCAAATTGTGTAAACTGTTGAGACAGCAACAAGTATTACACAGACTCAATGTGCATGAAAGAGGTGCGAAGGTGGGGAAAATTTCCTTCTTTTTCAATATCTAAATCTTCCGAGTGAAGACCAGATAGCAGATATGTTGCGTCCCCAAGAAAATTAAAACATTTCTTTGTCGGGAAAGAAACGAGTGGCTGGTGGGGTTAATGTAAGAGTTGGCATGGGCTAGGTGCCTGTTTCAATGATGATCACCAAAGAATGTGAACCAATCAGTAGATGTGGCTGCCCGGCTCAGAAAGTGGTTGGTGCAGAGTTTTGATATTCTTTTGACTTTGTTCTCACACCCTCTTTCTTTTTAACATTTTGCTCACTTCTAACCAAACTCTCATTTACATTTTACCGCTCAGCACAGTGAGAAAAACTCAACCGAATGAGTTATCTCCCCCACTCTTTGATTTTGACCCCTCACCCCTCAATCACTCAAGGATAACTTCTTGGGTAGGAAACACTGGTTTGCATGAATCCATGGAAGTTCTGTTTAAGCTTACACATGAATCCCATGTAAGTCCTAAAAAGAATGGTTGCTCAATAGTTTAACTTGAACAGTTAAGCTCAAAATGATAATATTGTCAGAATGTATGCTCATTTAAAATTAAGAATGAAATTTGAGCATTTGAACAATGAAGATCTCTCAAAACAAGAATATTGAATGAATGAAATGAAATTAAGAGAATTGTTTTGAGAATCTGACAATGTATCAATCAGATCAAATGAAATGGTTAGGGTATCAAAGAACTAGATATTTTGTTTATATGAACAAATATAAACAATTTAGCAATGAACGCTCAAGTTGAAATGATGATTGTTGCTCAACAACAGTGATTTACAAACGGGGGTATTACCATCGAAAAATAGGTTTGTTTAGAGACATGGTAATAACAAATTAAAATGAAGTACTGAACCGATGTGTGTGAATACTTTACAGTATATAGGAAAGATAATACACGAGTATTGATCTTTAGAAACATACGGTCAGTTAAACATTAAAGTTCAATATTGAAAAACATTTAAAATCACACTTCTAAATTCATAAAATATTTTGAGAATAGAGAAGTGGTTTGAACATTTAAGAAACTATTTTTCATTCTTGAAAGTTGTTCTTCTTTCAAACAATCAGAGATCTAAGATCAGAAAATATTTACCTTTAAGCTCCCCCTCAAATCATTATATCATGATTTGTTTTCTTATAAGCTCCCCTGGATATTTGCAAAATATCCATATCTGAACATTGAAGAACGGGTCCTGATCTGTCATGTGATCAGAAGCCATAATCTTGACATTAAAGTCAGGGTTCTAAACTAAAATGTTTAGAAGCCATAACTTTTTGACTTTGAAGTCCGAGTTCTAAGTTGTAGTACTTAGAAGTCAATAACTTGTACTTTTATGTACGGGTTTTGAACTGCTGTGTTCAAAAACCATCGTTCCTGCTCCCCCTAGACCGGTGGTACCTGCAAAAAAGATTTAACAGGTTTTGGTACCCACTGGTATTTGGGTCCTGGTATGTTAGATTTAGGAATCCACTTCTCATTAGATGTATATCTTTTAAATCCAGAATTCTGAGAAGTTATTCTATAAGAACCGTACCAGTTATGAGCAGATTCTTGTTGGACGAAATCATTCTCTCCACAGTAAGAACAACAGATTTTCCTTTGAGCAATTCTGATCAAATGATTAGTCGAGTAATATATATCAGAATTACCAAAAGATTTTCCTTTATGCGTACTGTTCTTTATGGCATTGGTTGTGGATTTGAATGATCTGTCATTCTTCTTCTCTTCATCAGAATCTTTTACTCTCCAGACCATCTGATTTTTCTTAGAAGACTTTCCAAGAGATTTAATGTAAAAATTTGCTGAACCATCAACAGATTTATCATAAAACAAATTTGATGCTCTGATCTGATTTGATTTAAAAGTTTGTGATTTGACGCTGTTCTTTTTCAAAACATTTTTCTCATGAATAGAACTTGAAGCTGTTTTGAAAGAACAGGCTGATTCTGTTGAATTATCAATAGGTGATTGGCTAATCACATCAGCTGTTACTTTATCAGACAATTCAATGTTTGCAGCTTCTAAGTCTTTTATCTTTTTAGTCAATATGATTCTTTCATCTGAAAGTGTGTCAAACTTCTTTTTCAAATCAGATCTAGCCATCTTTTCTTTTAAAATATCTGATGAAAGAACAGATAATTTGGATGTGAGCTTAGATATTTCAGATTCAAAATATGAACGTTCTTGTTCAAAATCTGTTTCCAAGTTCTTGTTTTTCTTAGAAATATCCTTGAAAATCCCAGCATTTTTCTTTTCAAATAATTTCTTTTCTTGCTCAAAAGACTGCTTCTTTTCTTTGAAAATATTTCTTTCTTTTTCGAGCAAGTCTTGTAAAGTAGAAATCTGCTTAGGAAGTTCAGTGTTTTTATCTTCAAGAACTTTTCTTTCTTTGGCAAAAGTGTCTCTTTCAATGATTATAACTTTTTCAAAATCAGACACTTGCTTTGAAAGTTTAATGCATCTCAGCTCAAGATCCTTTTTCTCTTGTAAAGTTTTCTTTGAAAATTCAGATGTCTGTTGAGTAGAAAATGTCTTCACATTTTATTTTTCTTTTTCTGCTTGGAGGCTTGTTTTCAGTTCAACATTTTTCTTCTCCAAAGCCGATATCTGATCTTCAAAAGCCTTCAACTTGTTTTGAAGCTTGACTGATTCATCTTTCAGCTCAGATGATTTCTGTTAAGTCGTCTTAAGTTGGCTTTGAAGATTTGAAATCTTTCTGTCTTTCAGCTTGATTTCTTTTTCACAAGCTTAAATAGTATTTCCTTTTATTTCAATCATTTCCTCTTTTTCTTTAATCTTCTTCTCTCTTGCACTGATGATACCTGCAAAATTATATTTATCCATATTAGTACACTTTTTACAGTCAGGAGTTTTATCAGAATTTGACAGATTAAATTTCAACTCCTAAATCTGTTTTAGAAGCACTGAATTCTGATTTTTCAGTTGATTTCGTTCAGCTTCTATTTTTGGTATCTCAGGCATGTACAATACAGCCATGTCTCTTGATGACAGTACTGTATTCCCTCTCTCATCTGTCTTTGGCATCTTGAAAGAAAAAGTTAGCTTAAAAAAATGATTGTAAAAAATCATACAATTATGACCACTATCAAAATATATCAGAAAAGTTGACTGAAAGTCAAACTTGGATCACCACTTAAAAAAAAATCAACTTTGAAACTCGCAGATCAAGTAAACTCGCTAAGTACTAAAACTCGCTAGTCACTATTCACTGAGAAATGTGCTAGACGTTATGTGCGCGATTGAAAAACTCGCAGGCCACTGGAACTCGCTAGCCGCTACGTGCGCGTTTTATGATGTTTGCGCGTTATGACGTTTGTGCGTTTCAGCACTCAGAAAAATTTTCACGGATTTCAAACTCGCAAGCCTCTTAGCGCGTTTCGATCAAACTCGCAAGCTTTGTCTTGCACGTTTATCAAACTCGCTTGCCTCTATTAGCGCGTTTTAGCAAACTCGCACGTTTTGCTTGCGCGTTCTTGAGATACTTGCGCGTTTGATGATGAACTTGCGTGTTTGATGATGAACTCGCAGGCTTTGCGTGCACATTCTTTAGACTCTTTGCGTGTTCTTCAATTAATGAACCTTGCGCGTTCTACGGATGAACTTGCGCGTTTCGTGAATCTAGCGTGTTCTTGGCTATTTTTCACAAAATCGATCCAAATTGATTCAATCCTGCATATTAAAACATGAAATTGCACCAATATGAGCGATTTATCAATTAGAACACAATTATACCACAAGATTTCCATTAAAAACAACAAAAAGCAACAAATTGATTCAAGAAACAGTGTTCGAGTCCGTTTTCAAGAAAATTTCAAAATTCATAAATTGAATCTGATTTAATGTGAATTTTGAGATATAATCAACACAAGAAATGATCCAAAACATAAATCGAATGAAATGATTCCATTTACTTGTACTAAAAACGATTTTTCAACAAAAAATTGATCAAACATTGACTTTTTCAAGAAACTAGTTCGTGAAAATTAAAAATCTCAAATCTATCCAATCTGATTAATCTGATCCTTCTGAATTGATTTGGTTTGCTTTGATACCAATTGTAATTGTATTTTCCAATCAATTCAAGCAATCTCAATACAAGATCTAACAATATCAATGTTTAAAGAGAGAGTAGTGAGAGAAAGCCCTTATGTCATGTGTATATTCCAATGAATCCCCTATTACAACAAACACAAACCAAGGTATTTATACCAAGGACTAAAACTACATGCTTAACACCTAAGTAAACTCATATTGACTTTGCTAACTTTGACTTAGACATTGTTTGACTTATCTTGACTTGACTTTTCCTAATTAAATCTTGGATACAATAATACACTAACAAAAGCCAAAGAAGAAGCATTCATTTGAAACTCAAAAGTCTAACTCACGAGGTTCAAATGTTTCAGAAATGAACAAGAAAAAGCTCGGAGTTAAATCTCAGTGGCAACCAAAACAGGAGTTTGACGAGACTGCTAAATCTTTTTCGAATGTTGCTTGTATAAAACCAAAACTTGTCGATTCTCACAAGAAATATTCCGTACAGCAATTATTCAAGTTATCTCAATCTACTAGAAAATTTTCAAATTATGGTAGATATGATCATGCTTCTCGTAAAGATCCTGATGTTTGGTTTGGCACATATCATGTTCCCTCTAATCATACTAATTCTTCATTTGATTCTAAAACGCAAAGCGGACCCAAATTTCAATGGGTGCCAAAATCGCTTGCTAACACAGTTGGATCCAAATGGAAATGGATACCAAAGAAGAAGGATGATTCTGTGTTGCAGGTACCTACTATCAAGAGGGAGTAGGAGAACTAAGGCTTCTAAGTAAATCAGCTTAGAACCCGAACTTCAACGAAGTTTTGACTTCTAAACACAATAGTTTAGGACTCGCACTTCAATGATCAAAAGACCTTACTCCTGTGCTGATAAGAGATTGTACTCCAATACTCGAATGAGGAAATCAACCTTCAAGGGGGAGTACAAGTTTGTCTGAAATTTTATGCTAATTTTTTCAATGATAATTTTTTCAAATGCATAATTTCAGGGGGAGTATGGATATGACTTCTGATTATTTCTGATCATAACTCGTACTTTCATTGTTTTACTGCTTTTTGTCATTTTCATTTTCAGTGAATAAATTTGCTTTGACTCTGACATAAGACTTTTGCAGTTTTTGAGAGATGCTTACAAGATCATATCTTTATGACTTTAAGCTTAACTTCATGAGATGTAAGATCGCACGTAAAGGTATAATCCTTTATCTTAATCTCATATATGGTTGAAAAGAGGACAACTTTCAATCATAGAAAACATTGTTCTTAAATGTTCAAACCACTTCCTGAGTATTAAACCGATTTCATGAATTGGAAGTGTGACTTTAAATGTTTTAAAGATCTACTTTGTGCTTTAACTTATATAGTTAAACCATTTTGAGCATCACATGCTTTCTAGGAAAACATGATTTCATTATGCTAGGACTTAACACAACTTCTACGAAATCACGTTAACCAGTGATTTCTACCCAAGAAGTTAATCCACAGTGATTGAATGTAAGAAGTCGAAAAGAATTGAGTGATGAGTTATAATGAAAAAGAGCGTTTGGTTAGAGTAAGCTAAATGTTTAAAAGAAAGACGGTTTGAGAACAGAGTTAAAAGAATATCACAACTCTGCACCAACTACTTTCTGAGTCGGGCAACCACAATTCTAGTGTTTCACAACTTTTTGGTGATCATTATTGAAGCAGGAAACTAGCCCATGCCAACTCTTGATCAAACCCCGCCAACCACTCTTTTTCTTCTTAAAAGGAAAGTGTTTCACATTTTCAAAGGGGATGCAACACATTTGCTATCTGATTTTCATTTGGAAAATTTGGATATTGAAAAGAAGGAAGTTTGCCCCTCCTTCGCACTTCACTCATGCACATTGAGTCTGGGTTTAACTTACTGTTGTCTCAGTGGTTTACACAATTTTGAGCCAATAAGCAATCATCTGTGCTGAATTCTTTTTATCACATGCACGAACACACAAGGAATTTATTTCTTTGTCATAACGTTCATAGAAATTGCCTTTGTGGTGTTTCGATGATTGAATGGAAGCCCTGGGGGAGTGAACATCACAAAAGCTCCTTTCCAAAGTGTATTTGTTACACACAGTGACTTAGTGTTACTGACAGACATTTTAACTGATTAATTTGTTGATTCAAGTGTTACACGATTATTTTGTCTGGATTTGCAAAGATCTGGATGAATATCTTTTGAATTGACGGATCAGAGGCTCCTGATGAAATACATTTCTTATTATATGTTTTGATGAAGTCGTTGCACTTTTCATCAAAAAGGGGGAGAAGAGCCTACCAAGAAATGTGAAAGATCAAAAGTTTAGAGAATTGTCCAAGATAGAATGGAGAAGAGCTAACCAAGAAAAGATTCTTCAAAGTATTCTAAAGACATACTGATCTGAGAGAAATTTTCTTTGAAGATACTTTGCTAAAGCATTCTGAGCTAAACCTGGAGACTATTACAAATTGAAGACTGAGAAAGAGATTGCATCTTCTGAGCTGAAAAAGAGAAGACCAAATTGCTAAATCATTTTAGTAATGATCTTGATCCAAAGGGGGAGATTGTTAGATCACAGATTATTGGATTCAAGATCATCCAATCTGAGGACTGCAATCTCAAGCTAATGCTGAAAAGTCGCTCTCAACACAGTCTAATGTTACTTTGTAATAAAAGTCAAAGTTTGTTTTTAATATTTAATATTAGTTTAAATCCTAAATATCTAGATATTATATTAGTTTAGATATTTAGTTAGATATTATTATGTTAGATATTATTTTGTTATTTGTTTAAGTTAGGTGAGATATCTAATATCTCACAATCTCAAAAAATAGAAATCGATCAAGAACACTGTTCACAGAGAGAATCAGTGAGAGCTTAAACAGAGAAACAATATCAACCTTTGTAATCCGCGTTTGTAATCTAAACAGGTTGGTAAATCGTATCTTGTTTGTTGTTTGATTATCTGGTAAACGATCGTGTTCAATCACACGGACTCACAAAGTATTTAGCCAATCTATCAGCTTTGTGCCTCTTCTTATCTTCTTCTTCATATTCTTCAAGATCAATCTCATATTCCTTTGTAACAACCTCTACTCCATCCTCTATTGTAGTATGAACCTTTGTCGGAGGATTCATGAGCCCTTCTTTCAAAGATAGTCTAATATAATCACCAAGTTCATGTTTGTCTATAAAATCCAAAAATCTGTCTTTCCATTGTTCATACTCACCCTTGAAGAGAAAGAGTGGTTTGACATTAGTACCAATTGCCATAGCATCTTGAGAAGTCATCTTGATAATTGCACAGATCTTTACACACATAATCATAATATATCAAAATCTCAGAAAAACTCGGTCAGAAAAATGACCAAGTATGGAATTCGTACACCAAAGCAGGAACTTCTCGCACACTATGATGAAATTTGCACACCAAAAGAACTTATCCACCAAACTTTTCACACAAGAAAGAAATTTGCACAAGGAAGGATGGGAATTGATAGAATTCACACACTGAAGTATGTGAGTTCTAAGCTTTTCGCATATAGAACGATGCAAATTTCAGACTTCTCGCATATAGCAATATGCGAATTTAGGACTTGAACTTTTCACCAACTTGACAACTTTTCGCACGACCTTGTGATGCGAATCTGGACTTAGAATATTTTTCAAACTCAAACAATTCGTATCGATGCGAATTCTTGCCTTAGAAAAAATTCAGCTTTGAGATGCGAGTTCCTCAGAATTCGCACATAACAGGATGCGAATTTTCCACTTCTCGCATGTAATGGGATGCGAATTCTAACCTTAACAAAATCGAAATCAACTTTTCGTATATCAATGGATGCGAATTTCTTCTATTCGCATGTAGGCAGATGCGAATTTTGCATTTCTCGTACACCACAAGATGCGAGTTTTTCACTTAGCAAAATCCAAACTTCAATTTGATGCGAGTTCATCTTCATCATGTGAGTTCTTTAGTTCTCTATGCGAATTCTTTAGATCTTGGCTCAAAAACTTCAATTTCAACCTCAAATCGATCCAATACTCCAAATTAATCCACGAAACTTTGTCAATCTGATCCAGATCACAATTCGAAACAGGTTACAATTGAACAATTACAAGAAAATCAACAAAGATTACAATTGATCACAAACTCAGTGCGTATACAGTATTCGAACAAAAACTCAAACAAATCCAAAATTCACACAAACAACTGTGAATTGGATGAAGTAATACAGATCAAATGTGTTCTATGACTCAAATCGATTACAATACAAGTCATTATAATTCCAAAACAACAAGAAATTCACAATTCGAATGATGGACAGTGATTTGTGAGTTCTTCAAAAAAATTCGATCAAAACTTCAAGGTTCTTGATTGATTCTCTGATTCTATGATTGCTCTGATACTAATTATTGTTCCCAGATGTGTGCAATCAAGATGAACAACAATGTAATTCAATTCACGATATCATATATTGATCAATGAATCAAATAGATTACAAAGCTCTCTCAAAACAAAATATTTCTCTCTTTAAAGTTTACTCTCTCAGCGGGTCATATGAGTCTACAAACGAAAAGGCTATTTATACCTACATGTACAAAGACAAAACCAACAACTAAACAAGTTGACTTTGATATGCTTGACTTTGACCTTCCTCTTTTATGCACTTTGACTTTGACTTTGCAATGAGGGTTTCACTTGAGCATTTGACTTTCAATCTCCATGATCTTGGATCCAACATATTTATGCACTAACATCTCTTGCATTTCAGATGGTGCCAATCGGTAAGGCGCTCTAGCGATCGGAGCAACCCCCGGAGTTAAGTCTATTCGGAACTCGACTTGTCGTTCAGGTGGCAACCCAGGAAAGTCATTGGGAAATACATCCGGGAAGTCATAAGAGACTTTGACGTATTCGAGCTTCTTCTTTTTTAACTTGACATCCACCACGTATGCTAAATAAGAAGAACACCCTTTCATCAAGCACTTGTGTGCCTTTGCCACAGAAATGACCACAACATCTCCTTTTCTTCTCTCCCGGTACACCAGCATTGCGTCATCGCCCACCAAAGGGATTCAGATCAATTTCCTTTAACACAAAATTTTGGATTGATTCTCTCCCAATCAGTCCATCCCGATTATCAAGTCAAATCCTTCGATGGACATTGGAAAGAATCTGATCGGAAATTTCCTTCCCTCGAGCTCCAAAACACAATTGACAAAGACTTCACTAATAAGGAGCCAACTACCATTCGCTATTTTCACTACTAGAGCATCTTCTAATGTACTAGCATTCATAGGCATTTTGACAAAAAGGAAATCGACACGAAGAAATAACTTGCACTTGAATCAAAAAGAACATGCGCAGGTACGGAGTTAACAAGAAACGTACCCGACACCACATATGTCGATACCTTCGCCTCCTCGATTAACATCTGAAAAGATCTTCCCGGCACTCTTGGTGAGCTCTTTCTTCCCCGGATTTCCTCTTGACTTGAGTTTTGAGCAATCATTGCGGAAGTGGCCCGGTTCCTTACACTCGAAGCAAATTAGCCCTTTCACCAGGTAGTCTCTCTGAGTATGGATAAACTTCTCGCACTTGTTACAAGAGTCAGGCTTTGAGTGGCACAGGCCCAAATGCTTACTCTTGCACTTCGGGCACCATCTAACCTCTCTCCTTGGGTTGTTGCCTCGGTTGTTGTTGTTGTTGAACAGTCTTGGTCGCTTAAAGGATCTAGAATTTTCTTCCCACTTTTTCTTCTCCCCAACCACCACCTTTTCTTCCTTCTTCTAGGAATACACGTTCTCTATGAGCTTAGCCTCTTCAATGGTTTCACGGAGAGTGGATGCCTTGGAGTTCCGGACCATAGCCATCATTTCAGCTAGTAGGCCTTTAAGGTAGGCCTTGATCTTCTCTTTCTTACTTGGGGCCATGTGGCCCCACAAGATCGAGTTTCTCAATGAAAATACGAGTGTTTATATCACCTTCTTGATCCCTTTTCTGAGGGATAGGAACTTTTCCTCGAAGAGGTTAATTGCTCTCTCATTACAGTATTCATCCATGATCTTCTTCTTGAACATAACCCATGTCAGTTGGGCTAAGATGATAGCATCAATAGTGGACTTGGTAACATTCCACCATCTGAGAGCAGGGCCTCTTAACATCTGAGAGGCAAACTTCACCTTTTGACTCTCCTCGCATTCACTAGAGTCGAATGCTTTCTCGATCTCTTGCATCCAGTTCATACAAGTGACCAGATCATCGGACCCCAAAAACTCTGGTGGTTTACTACAAAGAAAGTTCTTGTAGGAACAAGTTCTTCCACCTCGCCTAGCGTCAGCGATCGTGTGCTCCTCGGTTCTAATCACGTGTCCGGTGCCACCGGATCCCACCACTATGTTTTCGACAACGGTCTCATGCCTTCGAAGGCTAGCATCCCTTTCATCCAACATCTTCAGAAAAGCCTCTTGTTGCTTCTCCATTGTAGAGGTAACCATCTGCATCACATTAGTGATCAACTTCGTCTGAGGGTTCACCTCTTGAATAACGGGGTTGGAGAAAGCCAAGGTTACCCTAGGTATGTGCTCTACCCTTCCGTCGGCCAATGGCAGTAAAGTTGTAGGAATAGCGTTCACGGCCCTATCCAAATGATTCGGATTGGATATGCTCGCCTCTTATCCATCCGCTTCGGTTGTCGGTCTACTTCGCGTGTTAACCATTAAGACTGTCACACACAAGAAAGAGGGTAAGAGATTCTATCAAGAGATACAAAAGAAACGTACGACTACATTCATCAATCATCATAACAATAGCAAGTCAAGCATGCTCACTTAACAACATATCCATAATAGCATTAGCTATGTGAAAATATGAACATATCATAAACAAAAATTCTCGTCACCATCATTACAATTCTCAATTAGTGCACTTATGTTGACTCTAACTCTATCTTATCTTAGGAGTTCTACCCAATCTCACCAATCGTAACTTAGTAATTCAGCTTAAGTCTAGGCATCTTATATTCATACCTAGTTCTACCCTAAATAATAGGAGCAATTTAAAACCTAGATTTAACCGAACAAACCACTACCAAATATATGACATCACCCAAAAAGGGGAAATTGTATAAGCATTTACAAAACAAATATGAATGATAAACGACAACCTACTAATCTAAGATAATCTAAGTTAGATGAAAGACGGGTGTCGCTATCATAACCAAAAGAATATTATATCCAAGTATCGCTAGCTATCAAAGCTATCAATCTTTAAAAATGCCCAAGGTGGAAAAAGAACGCTCCACTCAAGCTTTAGAAGACTCTCCACTTAGGGAACCTGAATATACATGACATTTGAGAAAAAGTGTTAGGCTTTCATCAAGTGAGTTCAAACAATTGTAACACGTCGTTAGAAAACATTGAATTCCAAAGAATAATAAAAGTAAGACTTCAATATATAAATCAAACCTCTTTTTATCTTTGGGAGGACATAAGGTTTCACAAAATAACGGGAGACTCAGTTTGCCATTGATAGTGACAGAACACAAAAGTAAGTCACGTTACAATGTTATAGAGCTTCTATCAATGTAACATTGGTTCTTGAGTTCAACCACCCACGGTCTATAGATCGAATCCCCCAATGCACTAAGAAGGCTCGTTTGCTAGAAACAAGTGTCACAGGTCACACGGTCATCGAGCTCAACCACCCACGGTCTATAGTTCGAGTCCCTGGGTGATACAATTCCCATGTCTATACAAGGTGTGGGGACAACAATCCATTCCATAAAAATTAACTAAATACCTATGGATCCATTACACTATAGTCTCCCATTTGATACTTCCAAGATTTATTAAAGTGTACTCTACATAACATACACATTTATACAAGAAACCCATACAAAAAGTGAAATCCACCATTTTGACATTTCAACAAAGGTTTTATCCCATACCATAACTTTTCCCAAAATTCCTCCAAATAGAAATATAGCATCATTTATATGTATAAAACCAAGTTCCATAATCAAAATCATCATTTTACTCAAAATTAACAAAACCCTAGTTCTTACCTAGATTTTCCAAAGTTAACCAAATAAGGAGAAAGTGTGATAAAACCTTGAGATGAGTGAATAATGACATTTTACATGTATATAAAGATGGAAGTCTGTAGATTGACTCACTTTACTAGGTTTGTATGAAAACCTATAAATTTTCCAAACTAGAACTTGGACAAGATGGTGGTATGAAGAACCCTTGATCCTAACCTCCAAATCCCTAGCTTGATGGCGGAAATCCTTAAAGAAAGGTAGAAATGGAGGAGTAATTGCTTCTTGGTCGATTTAATGAAAAGAGAGAGAGAGAGAGAGAGAGAGGAGGGAGAGAGTTCTTGGGGTTTGAAAAGTAATAAATGAGAAATACCCAAAAAAAACTCGGATTTATTGGAGCCTTCTCCCCAACCGTGACCTTGTCAGGCGATAGTGCCCTTGGCATAGTCACGGGTCACAACCACGGAGGGTGTACCGTGACTTTGGGGACCCATGCGACTTTGCCATGGCGAGAGTGACAATGTCACAATTTTTAGGCATTGTCACCCCAATTGTACCGAGAGGTTCCTGCAACACCCCGAAATTTCGATTTCTATGTTAATTTCTTCGTAAGTGCCCCTTATATGCTTAATTGTGTTAAACTAATAATTTTTATGTGTACAATTTGGTTTGGCATATGTGGTATGTTTTTATGCCTTAGATATACTCTGTCGTGCAGTTAATAACGATTGTTGGTTAGACTTCTCGCGAAAATGAAGTTCTTCGGGCTTTGAGGGGCCTTGATGAGAGTGCCAGCGATAGTGACTTGGTCACTATCGCTTGGGACGCAATCGCACTGCAACAAGTGCCCGCGGTACAATGAGCGCGAGAGTGCCCCGCGATAGTGTCGGTGTCACTCTCGCGGGAAGGTTACCACCCGCAGTACATTCTGTACGATAGTGCCTGGCGAGAGTGCCAGGGCACTATCACGGTGTCACTATCGCCGTGGGTTGCCTGGTTCATATTTTAGACGGATTCTCACTTAAAAACCCCATTTCTCATATTCTAAACTCCAAGACTTACTCTTTTCTCTCTAAGACTGCGATTTCTACCTCTTTTCCTCTCCCCTCATTGAATAATAGACCTAACCTCATCTAGGTCATTTATTAAGCCTCATCTAACTCATCCAAGTGAAGATATAAAGATCCTTAAAGCTTCAAGAAGATCTCTTTTCACCTAGGGTTTCTATATTTTAGTGTTTTTACTTTACAAACTCTATAGGTGAGTTTTCTACTTCCTTCCACATGCTAATACCTTACTATCACATGATTTAACTTCTCATAAATTGTTGATTTGGGGATTTGACCTAACTACTGATAAAAATAATTATTATTCTAAATTGCTTGTGGAAATGGTTATTAGAGATGTTAAATGGCTATGAGTTTATGTTAGTAATTATACTATGATTTTTATATTGTTAATTGATGAAATAATGTCATACATGATAATTATCGTTTTGGAACCCAACTCTTGTGCACGAGAGATTGGGTGGTCGTTGGTTGATTTTAGAACCGTGATTGATGATTGGGGGTGGACACTAAAGGAAGGACTCCTTGAGGTGAAACCCTACAATCGAAGGGATAGGCACTAAGGCACGACTAACCTTGAGGTGCAGCTCGACGGAGTGGGCACTAAAGGTAGTTTAGACGCTTGAGGTGACGCCGGATACGGTGTGCACTAAAGTGAGAGCCTGAGGTGTAATTTCCCCCAAATGTAAACTTATGTGCCACTATCTGTGTATCCAATAACTTGAGAGGGCACGGGTTGTCCTATGTAAAGAACTTGCTATGTTTTATGATGTATTATGAACAGGTGTGTTGTTAAATTCCATGAGGGGCTATAATTGAAATATCGTCACGGTAGCGGTAATTTGGGAGTGTTCCACATTTCAATCTTTAGTTCAGTTACATTTATTTTATGTAATATCACTAGGCTCCTAGCCTAACACTTGATGTTGTGTTTGTCTTCAGGTCTTCCTAGTGGTGTTCCAAGGGCACCTTGACTTCCAGTTGTGTGAATAGGATTTTTGGCAGATCGGGCTTTTGGAATATATTTGCGAAGAGCGTTTTGAAGATATAGCAACACCCACCTTAATCTATTCATGGCAATTTAATCTAGATTAAATAGGTTGTTGTAATTTTATGTCTTATTCCGTCGCTACAATATTTGTCACAAACTACCCCGAACTCTTGGGTTTTAGTTGTTTTAATCTACAGGAATGGAAATCTTGATATTTTAGACGTCATATTGCAGAAATTCAAATTTTTATTTGGTTATAATTCTAGGGTGTTACAAGTTGGTATCAGAGCCCTAGTTTAAGTGAACTAGGTATGTAAACTCGATGCCTAGGCTTAAGCTGAGACTATTAAGCTACGAAGTGCGAGTGTGGGGTAGAACTTTTAAGAGGGGACGACCTTAGAGCCAATAGAAACTATGCCATTGAGAATTGTAAAAGTGGTAAAGAGAATATTTATGTAGTGTATGTTCATAATTTCAATTAGCTACTGTTATTATGAATATATGTTTACGTGAATATGCTTGAATTACTATAATTACGATAATCAGTGAACCGTGTGAGTATGTTTCTTGTGTAAGATCTTGTGTTGCTTATCTATCCTTTCCTCTCTGAATTGTGTGACAGATCTGAAATGGTAAATACTCGGAGTCGACCGCTAACCGAAGGAGAAATGCAAGAGGACATCTCGTCTAACCCGAATCCTGTAGTCCGGGTGGCGACTGTAGTTCCTCCCAATATGCCGCCGATATTCACCGGAGTAGAGGAACACATACCTAGAGTGGAGTTGGAATCCACGAACCCGATTATTCATGAGGCGAACCCTCAAGTTGATATGATGGCTAGTGTTATGCAAATGGTGACATCGGCCATGGAAAAACAACAAGAAGCATTCCTAAAGATGTTAGAGGAAAGAGATGTCAGTCTTCGAAGGCCGGAGGTGGTGGCGGAGAATGCGGTAGCCGGTTGGGGTGGTACCGGAGGTGAGACCCGTACTGATGGTCTGATAACTCCAGAGACAGGACAAACAGGGAAGGGTTGTTCTTATAAGTCCTTCATGGGGTGTAAGCCGCCAGAGTTTGCCGGAGATGATGATCCCGTGGCTTACATGAAGTGGTTGAGAGAAATTAAGCACGCCTTTAGAGCTTGCGGCTATGAAGAGAGTCAGAAGGTGAATTTCGGCTCTCAAATGCTACGGGATGCGGCTCTAATCTGGTGGGATGTCTACACCGCGACTATAGGGGAACCTATGTTGGCAAAGATGTCATGGGCTACGTTCAAAGAAAAGGTTTTGGAAGAGTATTGCAATGAGCAGGAGATTGACTTGATTGAGGAAGAATTTCTAGCGTTAACAAAAGGGGATTTGACGGTGAAGGAATATACCCGCCTCTTCATGGAGAAGTTGAACCTTGTGGGCCACGTGGCCCCAACCGAAAAGGAAAAGATGAAGGCCTACTTGAAGGTTCTACCCGCGGACATGGGAAATAGAGTCCGCAACTCTAGAGCTACAAACCTGCGAGAGACCATAGAAGAAGCCAAGATAATGGAAAGGGTCTACGCGAAAGACAAGGAAAAGAATTCGAAGGCCGTGGAAAAGAGGAAGTGGGAAAGCCCACCGAGTTCGTTCAAGAAACCGAGATTCCCACCGAACGCTAGAAGTTTTGATAATCGCCGAGAACCGGGTTGGTGCACGAAATGCAAAAGTAAACACTTTGGAGCTTGTAACTCTTCTCCTCTCACATGTTACAAATGTGGAAAATTGGGCCACACTAGCCAATTGTGCCCTATCCGGGGGACGGTATGTTATGAGTGTAAGGAGGTGGGACACGTGCGGTTAAATTGTCCCAAGTTGAAAGGAAATCAGAAGGGATCTAACTCGGGACCTATAATCAAGAAGGAGGTTGCTCAAAGGCCTCAAGGGAGAGCGTTTCAAATGACGACAGAAGAAGCAAGGGAGACCGCGGATGTGATATCGGGTACGTTTCTACTCAATTCTCTACCCGCTAGAATTATTTTTGATTCGGGTGTAAATCTTTCTTTTCTAGCAACATCTTTTCGTAAATCCTTGACTATACCTTCCACCACTCTTAGTGATGCCTTAGTTGTGGAACTAGCAAATGGGGACCAAATTGTATTGCGGGAAATTGTAAAGGACTGTCGGTTAGAGATCGATGGTAGACACTTTCCAGTGGACTTATTCCCCATGGCTATCGAGGGTTTTGACGTAGTAATCGGGATGGACTGGTTGGTGGAAAACCAAGCCGAGATTCTTTGTTCCAAGAAACTTATCCATGTTCCGACTGAGGATGGGAACTTTGCTCTTATCTATGGAGAGAAGCGGAAAGGAGAAGTGGTGGTCATCTCTTCTCTCAAGGCACGAAAGTGCTTATCGAAGGGGTGCAAATCGTTCTTAGCTTATGTAGTAGACGCCAAGGCCGAAAAGAGAAAGGTGGAGGACGTGAAGATCGTTTGCGACTTTCCCGATGTATTCCCCGAAGATTTGCCGTGATTACCTCCCGACCATCAAGTGGAATTCCGTATCGACCTGATTCCAAGCGCGACGTCAATCGCTCGAGCACCTTATCGCCTAGTGCCGATGGAAATGCAAGAAATGATGAAGAAACTACAAGAACTTGTGGAGAAAAGGCTTTGTTCGACCAAGTTCCTCGCCGTGGGGAGCTCTAGTTCTATTTGTCAAAAAGAAGGATGACACAATGCGAATGTGCATTGACTATCGCGAGTTGCACAAAATGACGGTGAAGAATAAATATCCCCTCCCACGGATCGACGACCTTTTTGACCAGTTGCAAGGAGCGGGGTGCTTCTCGAAAATAGACCTTCGGTCGGGTTACCATCAAGTGCGGGTGCGCGAGGAGGATGCGGCGAAGACGGCGTTTAGAACTCGGTATGGGCATTACGAGTTCCTTGTAATGCCATTCGGATTAACAAATGCACCGATGATATTTATGGATTTGATGAATCGGGTTTGCCGCCCCTATTTGGATATATTCGTCATTGTATTTATCGATGACATCCTTATCTACTCTAAAAGCGAAGAGGAGCATGAGTATCACTTGCGGGAGATATTGGAAGTTCTAAGGAGAGAGAGACTCTACGCCAAATTTTCAAAGTGTGAGTTTTGGCTTCCGGAAGTGCAATTCCTTGGCCATACAGTGACGAAATACGGGGTGAAGGTGGATCCCTCGAAAATCGAGGCTATGATGAATTGGGAACCACCCAAGAACCCAACCGAAATTCAGAGTTTCCTAGGTCTAGCCGAATACTACCGAAGATTTATCAAGGACTTCTCCAAAGTTGCTTCACCCTTGACTGCCTTGACAAAGAAGAATGTGAAATTCTTGTGGACAGAATCGCAAGAGCAAGCCTTCAGAACGTTGCAGAGGTTGTGTGAGGCACCGATTCTCTCCTTACCCGAGGGGACGGAAGACTTCGTAGTTTAAAGTGACGCATCCAAGATGGGTTTGGGATGCGTCTTGATGCAACGGGGAAAGGTCATTGCTTACGCTTCACGACAACTTAAAGATCACGAAAAGAACTATCCGACTCACGATCTGGAGTTAGCAGCAGTAGTGTTCGCTTTGAAGTTATGGCGACATTACTTGTACGGGCCCAAGTGTACGTTGTACACCGATCACAAAAGCCTCAAGTACGTGTTTGATCAGAAGGAGTTGAATATGCGGCAACGGAGGTGGCTAGAACTACTGAAAGACTATGATTGCGAACTACTTTATCATCCGGGCAAGGTAAATGTCGTGGCGGATGCCTTGAGCCGAAAATAATATAATGGGTGTGTGCGGGCTTCGATCTCCCGGATTGATGTGGACTCAAGCCTACTAGACAAAATCAAATTATCACAAACGAGGCTTTGCTAGAGTCAAACCTCAAGAATGAATCCATGTCGAAACATCGCCTTCTCTTGGAGGAGGATAATCGAGGGCTCAAATTGTTCCAAGGACGAGTGTGGGTACCCAAGATAGGAGGGTGCCGGGAATTACTCCTAACCGACGCTCACAAATCAAGGTACTCCATTCATCCGGGGAGCATGAAAATGTACCGGGATTTAAAGTTAAATTATTGATGGCCAGTAATGAAGCTCGATGTGGCGAAGTATGTGGAGAGGTGTGTGACTTGCTTGCAAGTCAAGGCCGAACATCAACGTCCCTATGGTAGCTTACAACCCCTTGAGATTCCGGAGTGGAAGTGGGAACACATCACCATGGACTTCGTGACCAAGCTGCCCGAAACTTTACGAGGTCACGACTCTATTTGGGTTGTTGTGGACCGATTAAGCAAGAGTGAACATTTCTTGGCAATGCGGGAAACGTTACCAATGGATAAGTTGGCAAGACTGTATATTGATGGTTGAACTTTATAAAAAATGATTTGTCCAATTTGAAGTTACGAATATGATATTATGTATGGATCTTTCATTTCGTTAAAATTTAAATAGTTGATTTTGAGTATTTGACTAAAAAACAATATGGAAATTGGAACTTCTAATTTTAGGATGATAAAATTAGAGTTCATTTCTTAATGGTTTTCAATGACTTTGGTGTTAAAATATCGATAATAAACTTATTTGTTGCAATGATAATAAAAGACCAATAAAATTAAATCGTCTTTAACATAATTGAGATTTTAAATTAATAAATCAAATCATAAAATCATTTCTTATTTTATTCGCTCAAAAGAAAATAAGATATAATTTTATGATATGATTTCTTTAAATTAAAATTTTAATTACACTAAAACAATAAAACGATATCTTTTTCCACCATTACAATAAAATAATAAAATTAAATCGTATTTAATTTTACTAATTTTATACAAAAAATTAAACAATCAAAATCATACAATAATATCATATTTTATTTATTTTGATATCGTTATATATATATATATATATATATATATATATATATATATATATATGTGTGTGTGTGTGTGTGTGTGTGTGTTTGTGTGTGTGTGTGTGTGTATAAAAATATTGTTATTATTTTTTTCTCATAAAAAGACAAAAAATAGGCAAAATGTCTAAAATGATCCTTGATTTAACGGAGTTAATGGATGCGTTAGTTAGAGGGACCATGGCCAAGACAAATTGAATACCACAAGGACCAAATCCACAATAAACAAACTATAGGTGTAACATCCCAAAATTTCAAATACCTCAATATATTATAAATATTATCCCAACATCAAACACTTACATTGCAGCGGAAATAAAATATAATTTTGACAAATATAGTCTTGCTCTATGTATGAGTGCCTTGATCTGCACATGTTCTTCATCAGGTGTTAGTCCTCATATATCTCTTTATCCCACTTTTCTTCCTAGTTTAATAGCCTCCTGGGTTGCAAAAGTTTTAAAAGAGTTTGGGTGAGCCTAGGGCCCAACGAGTTCACGGTTTTCATGCACGAACAACAACTTTACATTTTTCACAAAGCTTTAACAATTACACATGTATTTGATAAAAATGGGACATTTCACAAAACAACGACATTATAGTGGGTGTTCACATCACACAGCGTTACCTAACGAACTCATACAACATGTCCGTTGTTTTGATCGAAGTTCGGCAACTAGGCAAACTCACAAAGCATGTTGCCCTACAGTTGCGTCTTGACCACAGACTGACACAGCATGTTTGTTTCTATAGTACACCCACATTGCCACACAAATATCAAAATATGTACATGATCATGTATGCTCAAAATATCACACTTTTAACCATATGCAACATATGATAAAATCATGAATAAAATTAGCAAGCTTGCATAAAATTTAAATAACGCATGCAACCCATTTTAAAAAGTCACGTGTAACTCACCGTACTAATCGTTGCCCAAATCGATCTTTGAAGTAGATAACGTCTTCCCAATTGGCGCCAAACAAGTTGCAATGTATAACATCGTTGGCTTTCGTTTCGGCGCCCACTGTTGCCTTTGTTCACCGCAGTCCTCCCTCTCAATCTATTTGTTTTTTTTACTTGCGACCACAAGCTCCTAACCCCATTTTATACTACGCGATCGTCTGTTTGATGGAAAATGAAACGATAAGGTCATGATAAATGGCCGGAGGTTTCACGTCCCTTGGGTTTCATGGACAATGAATTACATTAAATTTCCAAGGTATAAACCCTTCATTTTCTTTGTATTTACACAAGAAGTCCTTGTATATTGATAAATATATTTTTTTTAGGTTATTAAAAACTTCCCCCCTTAAGAAAATTTCGTCCTCGAAATTTGCCATATGCAAAGAAATGAGGGTACTTCAATCTCATCTCATTCTGAGGCTTTATTCATTATATCACATACATGTATGATGACGTGCATACTTATACATACAAGTTTATCCAATATTGCTCGTCTTTCTTCATCGATCTTTTGAATCCATACTTGTTTCAAGTCTTATAACTCCACATAAACTTTCTATTAACTTGGTCTGAATGACATGTTTTTTTTTGTATTTCCCCATATTTTCTTCCAAGAGCATTTGCTATTTCGATTCTTGAGTCCAATATAATAGATCGACCTAGATCTACATCCATTCTTCTCATACGAACTCTATTTGGTTATGCTCTTCCATTTATGCTAAAGCATAAGCGTTTGTGTTATTCTTTCCATTATGGTAATACATATCACTATTGCCCACAACTAATTTGCCTTGTATCCAAGTACTTCCTTGTGATTGGATAAATATTTATCATTCTTACTATCTGTATAGATAACATATTTCATTATCTACGTATCATTCTCCATATAATGGTGCAACTACCATTGTTGCCATTTTCCCATTCCAACTTATAAGTTGGACATTTTTATTCTTACCCTTTCAACTAGTGTGATACTCATACAACATTATTTTCTCATTTTGCAATGATATACTTCCTTATGTCAACTTAGAGGCATCATTGCATCCAAAAATATAATTTTATCTTTTTCGGCAAAGACAATCTAAGTGCACTAATTTATGTTTCTTTCAATATATATCGTACTTTATCTAGTTCTTTTTTTCTTTGATCAAATATACAATGTTTTCAGTGCGACATTGCATTATTCAAAATAACCGATGCATATTTAGTATATCAAGCATGAAGACATTATTCATCTTGCTATGATACTTATCAATCACAACCCAACATAGGGACTTCGTTCATGTTATTTTGGCATACACTCATCTTATGGTTTCACGCTCTCACTATATGTACTTGAACATTCCCTTTTCTTGCTTTAGGTTCATTACGTATACTACTTATGTATCCATTTTTCAAAAGCTTGATTCACTTAACCATTGGCTTAATTCATATATCATTATTCAGTATATTCTTGTAGGCATGCATTATTTGTCCATTCGTAGCCTAAACTTGCATCAGCCTTTTTTTTTTTTTGACATAACCAATATGGGTATGATTTCCATATAGTCGATATATGTTTCAACATAGATCAAATATGCCTAAACACATAGGAATCAACTTAACCAATATTTCTTTTATGACTAGATTAATCATGCAATCCTTGCTAATTTCTTCAAGTTGAATATGCCTTTGGCCGACTGTAACTGTATTGTCATGCATCAATTTATCTTTGGCACCGACTACTTAAGCTAATCTTATACATCACTATTACTTCATTTTTACCTCTTATCACTTTTCTAGTATTCCATTAGTAACAAGAACACGATATATCAAAGTTTTCACTTCAAAGCTTACCTTCTAGGTTGGAGGGAACTCACGCATGCCAAAGTAGTTCCATTTTACTTTCGTTCAACCATTTTAAGAAAATTATCAACCCTTCATCTTTCTAATGCTCATACAGTTGCATTTTATACCTGTAACTTTGTCACACGTCTCTTTTTGATATTGCTTTCTAATCGAAAACATCATGTTTTTAACTTGCTTGATTTCACAATTACTTTCACCAAAAGTCCACCATATTTAATAACTCAAGCGTTTTATTCGACGATTGATCATGTGATCAACTTGTTCCAATTTAATGCTTTCAAATCACACCTGCATTAGTAATCATAGATACTAAGATGAGTATGGAGTATATGATGTACTTCCTTATATTTCCATCTTAAATCCTTTCATAACTTTCATCCATTCAAATAGCTCTACTTTTGGTTTTACCTCTGACGTCATTTATCAAATTATATTGTTGCCTTCTAGCCTACAATTTCTTTCATCACCTTTGAATTTTTTTCCTTTTTGGTGGTTCAAACCGCAAAGCATTACTTTTTCATTTTCTTCTGTTTTGTATCAAAGCTTACTTATTTCCAAAAAATCTCATGTTGCATTATTGTAGCGTCTTTCTAACTATGATCATTGGCACTATCTCACTACTTTTTTTCATCTCATCACACATGCATTTCATTGCTTAGTACCCATACACATTGGATAATCGTCAATATTTAACTAGAAAACAACACTTTTTATAAATCAATGTTTGTTCCATAACTTACTCGGAGAAACCTAGACTTACTTCCATCATATATATGTCCTTCTAACCACTTTTCATACATACATGGAGGTTAATGGAACTCCAGTTCGACTGGTCTACACGGCCATTTTCTTCAGCATTCTAATACCATCTTATACACCTCAGGTGTCATTCATTTTAGGAAACCAATCCTCTAAGAATCCTTAGGTTTTTCTCATATGATCTTAACACTCAAGTACTGATTGTAGAATCATCAACTGGTCAAGCATGTGACCAAGATCATCGACTCTCACCATGAATTCAATCTGGTAATTGATGATACTACCAACCTCGTCACTTATCTCATATCTAATCATTCTCTCTGACAACTGACTAAGAAATACTTCACATCTTACTCAAATATAGGTTGAATCAACTAATTCTATCATCAATACTATGAGTTCCTTTATTCTTAAAGCTTAACATATTTTCTTTTGTTAGGGTGTTTTATATGTTAAATAGAAGTTCAGGGTGAATATTGTAATTAATTGATAGTTTATTTATTAGTTGGGCCCAAAGCCCATTAAGCTTGTAAACACCATATATAAGGCGTGTTTTAGCTCATATTTCGGTTAGACAAATCATTATTAGATTGCTAGTCATTAGTAGGTTTACATTCTCTGATAAGATATTCTCTCTGTAAACCTAAACCCTTTGATTGTTACTTTTAATCATATGACTAGCAGTTGTGGCTTAGATATTGTTATTCATTGATTAATTATTATTGATTTGTTCGTGATTGCACTGTACTGGGATCTACAATTGGTATCAGAGCAAAGAGACTGAAGGTTTGATCCAAAAAGATTTGTCTAAAACCCTTTAATCGACTATTTGTTTTAATCGTATTTATCTGTTTATCTGCTATAGTTTGTGTTCTGGCTTGATTGATCTGAGTATCTGCAAAACAAATTGATTAATCTGTTTTCTGAACTATCGTTTTTCAAAATCAATTGTTTTTTTTTTTAGATCGGTCGATTCAATTTTGGATTAAGTCCAGTTTGAAATCGATTTCTGGGTTAAGATTGGTTGATCTCTGTTCAATCTGTTCAATCTGCTATATCTGTGTTCAATCTGAGTTCTGAGTTAAATCGATTTTTTTCTGGAAAAACAGTAGCTCGGTCGATTCTGTGTTATTGAAAATCAAATTTTTGGTTTGAGTTTTCTGGGTTTACTAATTGTTCTGCAAATTTTGTTGCTTGATCGATCGATTTTCTGGGTCGATTGTTTGATTTCGATCGACTCAGATTCATCGATTTTATCGGTCCTTAAGTTGATCTGTTAATCGATAAGTTTTATCATCGACTGAACCTAAGTGACTGGTACTTTGCAAGCGATCGGTACCTTGTCCTACCGGTTCCTTATTGACCGGTGGTCTGCGACCGAACTCTAGTGACCGGTGCCTTGACCGGTACATTGTTCGACCGGTACTCAGAGGTCGACTGGTACTCCACGACCGGTACATTCTTGCCTGGTATCCTGTCTTAACCGGTTCCCTGCTCGACCTGACCCTATCGACCGGTACTTTGTGACTCGACCGGTACGTGACCGGTACCCAGTTGACCGGTACCCAGCTGACCGGTACTTTGCGCCCGGTGCCTTGTCGACCGGACCTTCTCTCGACCAGACCCTTGCTCGACCGGGTCCTTGCTCGACCGGGTCCTTGCATCGACCGGGTCCTTGCTTGATTATTATATATTTTTTTGGATAATTCTGTTTGTCTCACGATCGCTACAGTGCTATTTAAGTTTAAAGAGTTAAGATGAATTCGAGAGACGCCTTAGCTATCGGTTCAGATCAAAAACTCCTGGTGCTCTATCGGGGAGAATACCCACAATGGCATGATCGCTTCATGAACTTTATCGAAGCGAAATCAAACTACGAGGAAATATTCAAGTGTCTGAAAGAGGGGCCGCAACCCTGGCCTATGAAAGTCCTGCCTGGAAACCCAGCCAAAGGTCGACCAGACCGTTCGGTTCGGAAAATACTCAGTGAGTTTACCCCTCCAGAAAAGAGCATATATGAGGCTGAAAAGCAAGCAAAGTCTTATCTTCTACAAAGTCTACCCAACGACATATATGCCTGCATCGATAGTTACAAGGAGACTGCGAAAGGAATGTGGGACCAGATTGAGAAGATGATGATGGGTAGCAGAATAAACACTCAGCTGAAGGTGAAAAATTGCATCACCCGATATGATGGCTTCAAAGCAAGAAAAGGTGAGACGCTCACAGAAACCTATGAACGGTTCAACCTGCTTCTGAAAGATATGCAGAAAAACAAGATCACGAAGACGAACACCGAGAACAACATCAAGTTCATGAACAATCTCCAGCCTGAATGGAAGTCGTTCGTCTCTCATATCCGTCATACTCAAACCCTGGAGACGGTTCCTCTACACGAACTATTTGAAATGCTTCTCCAAGATGAAAAGGAAGTTCTTGAGTTTATGGGAAATCAAAAGGCAGATGAAAAGCCGGTGGTTGATCCGTTAGCGCTTGTATCAGGTAAAAGAGGTAAATCTGTCAGCCGCGCGCCTGGAAAGGAGCCAGTGAAAAGTGATTCTGAACCCGAAGATTCTGATAGTGACTCGGATCCATAATACACTCAGATCAAAGAAGTTGTGTTTTTCTTAACCCAAGCGTTTTAGAAGAGGAAGTTCTTCAACAAGTCTTCAAATAAGCAAAGATACTCCACTACTCCTCTCAATCGCCGTGATAATAAAGAGAAGTATGAAGGGAAGAGACGCGTTGAAGAAGGAAAGAAGACTGAGAAAAGACAAGAAGAGAAAGCGAAAGAGGAGCCGATCAAATGCTATAACTGTGGTCGTCTGGGTCACTTTGCCAAAGATTGTCGCAAGCTTGTCGTGCGCAACTCAGACTACTACAAAGCCAAGATGTTGTTGACCAAAGAAAAGGAAGCAGGTAAGGCTCTCATGGCAGAAGATGACTACTGGCTGAACGTATCTGATGAAGAAAATGATGATGCTGAAGCACACCTGTGTTTCATGGGCAAGCACTCAACACAGTCCGATACTGATGATGAAGATCGTGATTCCCCATGTCAGGTATGTGCTCCTTACCTAGAAGCCTTAATTGATCAGATGCAACTCACTGTTCACAAATTATACTCCTGCAAACTAACTATAAAATAAAATGAACAACTCATCTCATCTCTGGAAAAACGTGTGTCTGCACAGTCTGAATGTATTGAAAAACAAAGCATAGAAATTGCAGGCAACCTGTGCATAATTTCAAATTTAAAAGAAGAGTGTGAGAGTTGTTCAAAAGAATCAAAAGAGTTAAATACCAAAGTAGATGATCTTACCTATGAGCTTCGTATGTCAGAAAATGAGAAGATTGATATTGTGACTCAAAGCGTGGCTTACAAAAATGAAAATCAAAGGTTATCTAATCAATTAAAGGATCTTGAACGGAAACTTTATAAAATTGGTTAATCTCTTCAAACGCTGAATCTAATTGCACCAAAAGAACCCAAGTATGCGGATACGGGTATCGGTTACGATTACCCATATTATCTGAAAAAAGGCCTTATCCGAAGTTCCTAGCTTATATGCGTTCGAATTTCTTGGAATAGACAAAACCTATCCAGAGTACAAAATCAATTGGACCAAACCACTTGATGATGAGGAAATGGAAGAGGACAATTTGCGAAGGGAGAACTCTACCAAAATGAAACTTCCTTTTGTTTATGATTCATTGAATACATCTTACAACGAAGAAAAACCCTGTTTCCTGTCAAATGACTATTTTAGAAGCTACACTCAAGCTGAACTTGAAGCTAAAACCGTTGAAACTGAGGAGGAACCACTAGACCATAAAGTTTATGTTCCACCTCTGCTTTTAGAAAAGAAAATTTTCAGCTGGAAGAGTCATTTACACAGGAGAGGAACATTTTTTAAAAGGAAAAACAAGAGCTATTATCCCAAATTGAGTGCCTCAATTCTGATAAAAAGGAAATTGTGTCGAATGAGGAAAAAGAATACTTTCAGACAGAGATAAAGAGCGACTTCACAAGGCTGAGCCTCAAGCTAAGCCTACAATTCTCCAAGTTGAGAAAATTCATATGTCTGAAAATTCCTATCCATCCTCAGACACATCTTCTTGTAAAGCCTTTATGGGTGACTCGTTGCCAATTTTTTCAAACAAAGGAAAAGAGCCTCAGTCTGTGGAAACGAATCAATGTTCTGATTTTCAAAATGATTCCGCCTATGATCCGCTTAAATCAAATCCTTCTGATATCCTGAATTCGTCAAGTGATAAGGCTCCTTCTGATGAGGAAATGGAATTTTCAGCCTTTTTGAATTCTGAGGTGTGTTTAGACAGTCAATTAGACCAATTTGATTTTAATCCTTCTCTACCAAGTCACGTTGATTTTCTAACTTCTACTTGTGAGCCTCCAGTAAAATTTTACAAGGGTGAATGTTCCACATCTGCCCCACAAAACTCTTCTGTGAATAATTCTTCAAATTCTAAATCCAAAAGACATTCACAGAAGAAGAAAAAGACCGGTCGCTCTAAAAAGAAACAATCATCAAAATTGAAATCTTCTGACTATGGGTTTAACGGTCTTTCAGATACTTTTGGTCGACGCAAAGCAGTCAAGTACGAGTAGGTAGCTAAGAAGTCTAAGGAGAGAACGGCGACAACAGAATTACTTAATCCCGTTTTAAATTCTAGGAAAAACAATAACAGTCATGATATTTTTAATTCTAAACCTTTGGTTGAATGTAATGGATTTTTTCCTTTAAAAGTTTATTCCATTAAGCAATTACTTCAACTGTCTCATGGTTGTATTTGTTGCTCCTACTGTGGATTGAATGATTTTGTTGATCGTAGATTTACATCTGATTGGTTTGGGTCGTATCATGTTTCTAACTATCATTCAAAGTTTGATGCTCCCCGCCATAGAGACAGACCCAAGTACAAACGGGTCTCCCAGTCGGGTGTTAAGTCTAATCCAAAAGGACCCATTTACCAATGGGTACCTAAAAAGCATTAACTTGTTTTGCAGGACGGTCATGTGTGGTATTTAGATTCAGGCTGCTCCAAGCACATGACCGGAAGAAAGGAGCTTCTCACAAACTTCACCGAGAAGTTTTATGGAAATGTGCGATTTGGGAATGATCATTATTCTCCCATTATGGGTTATGGCGATATCGTTAAGGACAATCTCACAATCAAGAAATTGTCCTTCGTCGAAGGTCTTGGTCACAACTTGTTCAGCATCGGTCAATTCTGCGATAAGAATCTAGAGATCACCTTCAAAGCAAAAAGGTGCAGCATTCGGACTGAAGATGGAAAAGAAATTCTTGCTTGAACGCGTCGCACAAATCTATACACGATTGACCTCTCGTCCCTGAAAGTAGATAAGGAAGTTTGTTTGATGTCCAAAGCCTCAGCCGAACAAAACTAGTAATGGCATCGTAGACTCTCGCACCTGAACTTCAAGACTATCAATAAGTTGGTGCTCGGTGGACACGTGAAGGGAATGCCAGATCTTAAGTTCGAAAAAGATCACCTGTGTACCGCCTGTGAAATGGACAAGATGAAGAAGGCTTCTCACAAGCCTAAAGCCGTTCCTAGTACTTCTCGGTCCCTTGAACTCATTCATATGGATTTGTGTGGACCAATGCACATTCAGAGTATCAATCACAAGAAGTATGTCCTAGTGATGGTTGATGATTTTTCTGGCTACACGTGGGTTAGATTCCTTCGTTCAAAGGATGAAACCCCCCGAACTGATCATCTCTCTATTAAAGAGCGTTCAAGTCAGTCTCAACCAATCAGTTCAGACCATTAGGACGGATAACGGCACTGAGTTCAAGAATCAAGTGCTCACCGGTTACCTGACTTCAGTGGGCATCCCATACCTTCTCAGCCGCTCGTACTCCTCAGCAAAACAGGGTAGTAGAGAGCCGGAATCGAACTCTTGTCGAAGTCGCGCACACGATGTTATCTCAGTCCAAGCTCCCACTATATTTATGGGCAGAAGCAGTTGCTACCGCATGCTACACACAAAACCGTACTATCATCAACAAACGGTTCAACAAGACCCCATATGAGATCATCAACAAATGCATCCCGAACATCAACTACTTCCATGCATTCGGATACATGTGTTTCGTACTGAATGACAAGGACGATCTCGGCAAATTCAGCCCAAAAGCGGACGAAGGAGTGTTCATCGGCTATTCACAGCTAGCCAAAGCTTACCGAGTCTACAACAAATGGACAAAGACCATCGTTGAGAGTGTGAACGTGACTTTTGACGAGGCCGCTGATATGGCTTCTGAACACCTCAGTTCAGAACCCGCTTTAACTGGTGTGCTAGCTTCTGGACAATTACGTCACACACAATAATATAGATCAAGAATAACTAGTTATCCGGGTTTAACTAGTAATCTGGCTAAGGATATCGCCAGCAGGAAGGAATAGATTACGATGAGACGTTTGCACCGGTTGCACGAATTGAAGCGATTCGCATGTTCCTTGCCTACGCCGCTCACAAGAACTTCATTGTCTTTCAAATGGATATGAAATCCGCGTTTCTGAATGGCGTTCTCAAGGAGGTGGTTTATGTTTCGCAACCCGAAGACTTCGTGAGTTCTGAAAACCCTAATCACGTCTACTTTCTTGACAAGGCCTTATACGGTCTTAAGCAAGCGCCACGAGCCTGGTATGATACACTCTCATCCTCCTTAGTCAAATCTGGATTTTCCAAAGGTAAGATCGACACAACCCTTTTTATTAAAAGAGAAAAGCGGGATATTATTCTTGTACAGATCTATGTCGACGACATAATCTTTGGCTCCACAAACCCCAAGTACTGTCAGAACTTCTCAGCCCTCATGAGTAAACATTTTCAAATGAGCATGATGGGTCAAATGAATTTTTTCCTGGGTCTTCAAGTTAAACAATTAGCTACATGAATTTTCATTAATCAATCTAAGTACATCTCGGATAATCTTCGGAAATACCAGATGGAAAATTCTTCACCTATGAAAACCCCCATGTCTACCAGTATAAAGCTACACTCTGATCCTGACGGAAAGGATGTGGCTGCTACAACTTATAGAGGAATGATAGGTTCACTGATGTACTTGACGGCTAGCCGGACATACATTATGTTCTCGACTTTCTTGTGTGCAAGATTTCAGTCAAAACCTAAAGAGTCTCATTTAGCTGCAGTTAAACGTATATTCCGTTATTTAAAAGGTACTGCTGATCTTGGTTTGTGGTACCCGAAAGAGACAGGTTTTGAGTTGACAGCCTATTCAGACGCTGACCATGCTGGTAATATGCTGGACCGGAAAAGCACGTCGGGACATGTCCAGTTCTTGGGTGATCGTCTTGTCAGTTGGGCTTCGAAGAAGCAAAACTACGTTTCCACCTCTACCGTCGAGGCAGAGTATGTAGCAGCCACTAGTTGCTGCTCACAGGTAATATGGATGCGCACCCAGCTGAAAGACTATGGCTTTCACTTTTCGAAGATCCCTATTTACTGTGACTCGAAGAGTGCAATTGCAATATCCAGCAATCTCGTCCAACACCCGAAGACGAAGCACATAGACGTGCACTATCATTTCTTAAAAGACCACGTGGAAAGAGTTGTTCAGGTGTCAAGGGGGAACACTATCGACAGACGATCAGTAAGTTTTTCGAGTTCTCACTCCAAGGGGGAGCAGGTAAGTTTTTCTCTCGGCAATCGTCAAGGGGGAGCGAAAATCCTTTTCACGTTAGTGATTCCCGTCCGAGGGGGAGCAATTTGTATCTCTTAGCTTTAATTTTTTTTTTCAAATCCTTAGGTTTATTTTAAGTTTTATTTCATTTAGTTCATCCTTAGGTTTGATTTTAATTTTCTTTTATTTCAATTTAAGTTCTTTTATTCAAAAAAAAACTTATTTAGATTTTGGTCTGGCCCATATCCCGAACCGGCCCCGGCCCAACCCCGAACCCGGCCCATCCAGCGATCGGGGGTTTAAACACCCCGGGGTCTCTCTACTTTCCCTCATTCGCTCAAATCACTATCTCTCTCTCTAAATCGCTCTCTCGCTCTCGATCTCTCTCTGTCTCCCCTCGTATCTCTCTCTCTCGCGCTCGGTCGACAACAGGTACGCTCTCTCTCTCTCTCGTATCTCTCTGGTATCTCCAATCGATCGTCGTCGCCGACCCACTCGGTCGAGAACGGTTTCTCTATCGATTTCGATTCTATCGACTTCGATCAATTTGGGTTTCTGAAACCCTAGCTTCTGATTCGATTATGTAGGTCGAGTATGTCGCGTTGGTTTAGTGTGGACTTCGATCTAAAAATCGATTGGTGATTGGTTTTGGTTTTGGTCGACATCACCGGTCGACCCCGGTCGAGTCAGACCCCAGTCGTCGATACCGGTCAGCTAGGTTGATACCGGTCGACCCTAGAGACACCGGTTGATTGACCCGTGTTAAGTTTTTCATTCGATATATCCATCAATTGTTTGAGTATAGTGGTTTTAATGTTGCCAATTTTTCGATGATTTTTTGTTAATATTGGTTTCATCCTAGTTTTGACATCGATTATTTTAGTTAGTGGTTCATTAGTTGTGTTTGGACTCAATTATAATGTTTTTGATTGATCTGGGTTTGTGTTGGATCTGAGTTTTTTTTCAGTGGATGCAAATACCAGTCGACCAGGGTGATACCGGTCGTAGACCATACCGGTCGTAGACCATACCGGTCGATGACCCTACCGGTCGGTTTGGTGTTATTATTTGCAACATGTTTATTGGTGGTTTTTAAGTTACTTATGTTCTTCATAGTTTATATATCTGCTTATGAGTTAAATATGTGATAGTCGGGGTTCAAAACCTTAAATGGTTGACTATGTTGTGCTGAGAGACTTTTATTGGCCCTGGTTCCCGGATTAGGGTTTGAATTAATCTATGACTTGGAGTTTGCCTTGGTCATGGTTTTTGAACCATTGAAAGAATAACTCCAGAGATATCATGTTTTTGAAAGTACCTTCGGACTAACATGTTTATTCTTAATAGGTACAATGGCTCACAACCCAAACCAGGCATTTGACCCCATAGTTAATGCTGAATTGATTCCTGAGAATCAGTTCCTTCCTCTCACGCCTAACAATTTCCATCTCGACATCACTCAACCTGAATGCCAATATAAGGTGATGATCGAGATCCTCCATGGCTACCCTCTATCCTATGCACTCACGGAGACAGCTGAAGTTCCCCACCTATACTTGCAACAATTCTGGCGTTCTCTTACTCCGGTTGAGGCCGACGATGGCTTCATTCTGGAGGCCCGGATTGACACAACAACAGTCCTGCTCACGCGCGATCTTTTTCTCCAGTTTCTCCACTTGCCGAACGCAACTTCTTTTCCGGGGAGAAACAGTTTTGACCCAATAGTATCTGACGCAATTCTCTGCTCCGATATTCAGTCCTTGGGATACAGCTTGATTTTACGCCTTCCAGCCGCATACAACCGAAAGAATCTTACCACCATAAGGTACACACTCTTCACTTATCTTAATCGGTGCCTACCTGCTATCACGAAAGGCATCGATCAGACTAGTATAAACATCCTCCGCTTGTTCCATGCTGTGGCATTCCACCGCCACGCCGACTACGCCGACATTCTCTGGTTCGAGTTACTTCAGAAAGTCCGAGATAACGCGACAAGACGACGGAACTTCATTCCGTTTATGCGCTTTCTCCAGATATTCATCTGCAATTACATGGATCTTCATCCAACCATTGCGCGCCGATCTTCGCACCCGACATGTCTGTAAAACCAGACTCACCGTATCCCGACTCGTCCTGATCCAGAAGGTCTAGTCGCCAGACTTATTCCAGACGGGTTACTGGCCTATGCTAGTCCAACGGAGTTGAGTGTGATAGACTATAGGCGCACACATAACCTACCAGCTCCTATGGTCCGTCCAGAACCGGAAGGACCTCCCCAGGGAGCGAGACCTGAGCAACGTGAGGGTCCACGTATGAGAGGCGGTAGCGTCCGGAGGGCTGGGGCTCCCGGACAGGGTGTGCAGAGAGAAAATATTGTGAGGGGTTCTGGAGCGGGCAGCGCCGTCAGACAAAGTCAGGCCAGTACTTCTCGCAGACCGTCTACACCAATACCGACAGCATCTCCGACGGTGGAAGAGGACACAGCTATAGACACCGCTCACATTCAGTCCTCTTCTGCCACCGAATCTGAGGAGACAACAGGTACATCCGGCACTCAGTCGGAATCAGCCACCCAAGCATCGGAATCAAGTGATGAGTCTTCTGACTCTGATGGTGACGATGATGATCCCTCACCTGGAGAGACAAGGAGAGCGGAGGGGGTTATAGTCGAACATGATATTGTGAGCAGAGAAAGGGAAAGGAAGAGTAGACATGATACTGAGCGTACACGAGTGATGAGGCAACCATCTATGGTTGACCTCCCCCTAACCCTATCCAGCCAGGTAGCCACATCTGCTACCAAGTCTCATGTGTTGAGACAGGGTATTGAAGAAGCCGTCGTGGACCTAGCGACGCAATTGCACGCCCGCTACCCACTCCACCATCTCTCAACAGATGGTGGTTTCAATTGCTCACGGGGATTTAGCACAAACGCTACCGGTTTCTCTCTTGGAGAGCTCTGGTATTGAAACAAGAGGACAGCAGCCCCCGTCCTCGACTTCTTTGGGTGCACAGCGTCTAGAACCATTTGATGTTATATCTCCTTTGCCTAGGACACAGGTACCTTTCTCGGCTACTGCTGGAGGCCTTAGTGGCCCGGCCGGAACACCCATAGTAATTCCAACTTCGGTTGGTTTACGAGGATTGGGTGGAAGTCCTACCACAGCTATCATCACGCCAGATGTGAACGTAGGTGGTTCGACTTCTACATTCGTAACCACAACTGGAAGTCTAAGTGACCCAGGAGTTACTCACCCTGAGTTCGTCTCAAAGGAATTTATGGATGGCGCCCTAAAGGCTGTCCACACCATCATGCGAGCCAAAATGAGGGAAGAGGTAGATGCACTGAAACGTCTGATCAAAGGAAAAGCCCCTACGACTGAGCCTGAACCACTACCTCCTACACCACAACCCTCTACTATTGCTACAGATATGTCTATCGATGACCTCAAGTCTATCCTCCTCGCCAAATTACTTGCACAATCTCAAGTTGAACCCACCCAAGATGCTGATCTACTCTCTTTATTACGTGCCCAAGCATCTACACCTACTCCACCCCCTCAACCCACTATATCTCCAGAAGCCTTCCAGCAACAACAAGACCTCCTTTAGTCTTTGCAGCAAACCGTAGTTGTATTGACTAAACGACTATCATCCGTGGAAGACACCTGCCGCAGCCAGGCAGAGAGGCTCAAGCGCCATGATGACCAGGATGATCTTGATCACCATGAGTGGGAGAAGCGCCAAAGGTTATCTGAGCCGGAGACACAGTCAGTGGGCACAGTACAGGTGGAAACGGAAAGGGGTTCGGGTTCTAGTACTCGACCGGAAGGGCAAGGACAGGCACAGGAGCAGTCGATGGATTTGGTTTTATATGATATTCCAACGGTTGAAAATCCTAAGGAACACGATGGAGGTTCACCGATAGATCCAGAAAACTGGGCTATGATCGTCGATCCATATTCAGTTTCAGACCCGACAGAAGAACAGGCCAATACTGAAAGAGCGCTGGTAGTCTTTGAAGCCGAGATTGATGAGATTATCAATTCCGAATTTATGGCTCAAGATTATCAGCCAGATGTACTGATTTCTGTTGGGGTACCACTTTTGACCTATACTGCAGATCACCCTGATCTTCCTCCGTCAAATATTCCTATTCGATCTCCTCCTGCATCACCAGTTTTGGGAACAGATCGTACTCCGCCAGTTCAGCCGTCCAAATGGGAAAGAGTCAGAATTAAAGTTCTATTTCTGGAAGAAAGTTAGAATAAAATCTTTGCCCATTGGATTCGTGAATATGATGAAGTTGTGGTTCATGGTCTCCAGTCGATGAAAAGTAAGGAAAAGCAGTGTGAAATTCTGTTTGTGTATAACTACTTCAAAGACAGGTACAACAAGACAAAGCTCAGAATTACATCCGTTGATCAGATTCACTCTTGCTTCTTCATGGGCTTAAAGTATTCATACTTCGTGGTAACTAGAGAAGATGGTGAGAAGTGGAATTTTTCTGAAGCTGACTTTCCACGTCTTGAACCTAGAGATCTGCTATTCCTGTTTAGAGATTTGAAGACCAGAACTATCATACCAGGGGAAGTTACAGATGCACTCGAGACTGTCAAGAGATATATGAAGTGTGCAATGAAGCTTACCTCGGTAGAAGACTTTCAGATCGGGTTAGAAAGCAACCAACCGAAGATCAACCTGCTGAAACCTGATTTGAGTGTTCCTTCTGATGGCCAGAATGTACCAGCCTTCACAGTTCTTAAGTTTCCAGAATTCGGCATGACATACGCGAACGACAAAGGTGATATACGTTTTATCCGATTCAGTCAGATTGCCAGATTCTGTGATGGTACTTTGATGTTGCTTAAAGACAAGTTGAAGTGTGCAATTGATCAAGATGAAAAAGGTATTCAGCTTCTGGATCAGAAATACAAGAAGCTTGTTCTTGAAGCACTGGTGTTATCTTAGAGCGACTAGAGTACAGAACTACAATGCGATATTTCGAGATCAGTTTTGGGTTTCGAAAGACATATGTTCCTAACTGGCGTGATTATGAACTTATATTTAAAGGGGGAGATTGTTAGGGTGTTTTATATGTTAAATAGAAGTTCAGGGTGAATATTGTAATTACTTGATAGTTTATTTATTATTTGGGCCCAAAGCCCATAAAGCCCATTAAGCTTGTAAATGCCATATATAAGGCGTGTTTTAGCTCATATTTCGGTTAGACAAATCATTATTAGATTGCTAGTCATTAGGTTTACATTCTCTGATCAGATATTCTCTCTGTAAACCTAAACCCTTTGATTGTTACTTTTAATCATATGACTAGCAGTTGTGGCTCAGATATTGTTATTCATTGATTAATTATTATTGATTTGTTCGTGATTGCACTGTACTGGGATCTACATCTTCTCACTCAAGAAAACTAGTGGGAGTTTATCACCTAACTTTATCCCTCAAAACCCCTTTTATTTCTACCTTTTTATTTCTATCTCATATTACCATATGTTTTTCCTCCATCATGGTCACATATTTATCAATGCTCTAATACCCAATGACATGACCGTAAATCATCTCATGACTTCTCTACTCCGATTTGGTATAAGACTAGGTTCACGTAACCAAACTAACTTAAACCATTACTCGCATCGCAAGACCAAGCCTGAATAACACATTTGTCTATATTTTCATAGTTTAAGTCTAGGCTTACAGTAACCTAGTTCACTTAAACTAATGCTCTGATACCACTTGTAACATCCCAAAATTTCAAATACCTCAATATATTACAAATATTATCCCAAGATCAAACACTTACATTGCAGTGGAAATAAAATATAATTTTGACAAATATAGTCTTGCTATATGTATGAGTGCCTTGATCTGCACATGTTCTTCTTCAGGTGTCAGTCATCATATATCTCTTTATCCCACTTTTCTTCCTAGTTTAATAGCCTCCTGGGTTGCAAAAGTTTTAAAAGAGTTTGGGTAAGCCTAGGGCCCAACGAACTCACGGTTTTCATGCACGAACAACAACTTTACATTTTTCACAAAGCTTTAACAATTACACATGTATTTGATAAAAATGGCACATTTCACAAAACAACGACATTATAGTGGGTGTTCACATCACACAGCGTTACCTAACGAATTCACACAGCATGTCCATTGTTTTGATCGAAGTTCGACAACTAGGCAAAATCATAAAGCATGTTGCCCTACAGTTGCGTCTTGATATCAATGCCAAAATGCCTATCTAAAAGCCTAAATGAGATAAAGCAAAATATGAGCTTTCATGAGAAAATAGATGAAAAAGGCAAGGAGCCTTTTGGTCAAAGAAGGCTTAAACTCATTGAAAGGTTTTGTGGGTAAAATCCTCCACCACCCTTTTCATCTTCCACTATAAATTGAAGCCATGGATTTCATTTGAAGAGAGCTCCAACATGTACCATAATTCAGCTATTGTTCTTTCTTTTTTCTCTTAGATAGTTGTAGTTGTAATTGTTGTTGTAATTTATTTTCTAGTATTTGATTTCCAGCTCTCACCACGTTGTCACCACGTTGACAACCTTCTAGTTTTATTTATGCAATTTATGTTCACGTATTCTTCTTATTATCTCATGTATTTTACTTTTATTATGAACTAAACACCTTTTGGGTGTGGGTGTGTGCCAAATCTAAGACTAGTAGGCAACACTTGGGTGTTGCCATCGTTGCTAGCTTTTAGACTTGGTCACTTGAGTCAGGACTTCAACTCAACGCGGACAAGCCGATCACTTGTTAGTGTTAATATTAGATCTTAGACCCAGAGATGGGCGGATCTGGAAATACGGCTTGAGTGATGCAAAGAAGATTTGAGAAAGTCTTTTATAACCACGTAGAGATATGGGTTTTTGCATGATTTGAACTAAGGTTTAAAATGTCGGTCGATATGGGTGGCACAAAGAGATTTGGGCATCTATATCCATATTGGTGGAACTAAGACCCTTAGAGGTCTACTTAGTTAAATCAGCAAGTCTTGAGTCGGCGAAGGTGTCGACTTTGTGGGTGCAACGTGGCCACGTTCCGAGGAAACTCACTTTTGAGAGAAAGGGGTTTTTATAGATGTTTTTGTGACACTTTGTTTCTGACCACGAGGTTACTACAAATGTCTTAGATAAAGTCTACACTCATACCCTTTTCTTTTAATTAATTGTTTTACTTAATTGTTAAAAGCACCAATATCGCTTAAAGATATTTTCTTCTTCTCTAATTGAAACCATTGTATTGTCGACCTACTACTCGAAACTTTGAAGTCTGATCCCTGTGGATACGATCTCAGTATTTTTACCACTTTATTACTTAATAGCGATCATAGTGTCTGGTGTGCACTTGCACTGCCACTGTGGCAACATAGTGGCCACATTGTGGACCTATACGATTTTCCGCTATCAAGTTTTTGGCGCCGTTGCCGGGGATTGGTGTATTTCCAGAGTTTCTTGAGTTATAAGTTGAGTTTCTCATTGGTTTTTCTTTCACCATAATGGATAGTTTTAGTTGGGATGCCCCGTATTATAATACTTTCAATTATTCATGGGAACAACATCCTAACGTTTTGGCAAATATTCAAGATGATGGCACCTACACCTCATTTTCACCTCCCTATCAAGATTGGAATGACACGTTTATAAATACACTCGACCAATCATGGGAGGAGAATTTTGATTACTCGTGTGATTTTCAAGGGAGTGATCCTCACTATGGATTCACGTCCTTTGTTCCTAACTACACACCCGAGAATTATTTTGAACAACCCGAACCATCTCACTATTTTGAAACTTTTTCCCCAAGCTTAATGGAAGATTTTACAACATTTTTGGGAAATTTCACGTCCTCCTTTGAAGCCTTGAATACTAAGATGGGACAACAAGTCGACGAGTTGAAAAATCATAAGTCAAGGTCCCTTACCAAGTGATAGTGAAAAATTAAAATGTGTTGGTAAGGATAAGAGTGATGCAAAGAAAGAGTTGGAGATTTTTGAGGCAAATTTCGAGCACATGAGCAAGCCTTCTTTACTTTCCAATAGTGAAGAGGTGCTTCAAGATACTAAAATTCCTAATTTAATTATTTTTTCTCATGTTGTGCATCCTTCTTTTTGTGACAACAATGATCCTACGGTGGTTGCAAAACAAATCGTTGGGAGGATTTGTATGATCAAGAGTTCGGAAACTTTGCATAGATCGTGTTATTTGGGTGGTGGAGTTGTTGCACGAAGCTTTGGTATGGTGGAGGTGGCTATTATCTTGAAACCACTCCACTTCTTGAAAATGCACTCGTGGGGTGGTGAACCGCATCCTACATAACCTTGATGCAAATTTTTTCTTACTCTCATCTCCAAATGTGTCTTTTATTTTACATTTTTGTGTGTGTGATTTGAGTCCGTTCATTTTTTTACTAGTATCAAATTTTTTGGGGATTTTAAAAAAACAAAAAAACAAAAGTCTCATGCATCTTATATCCTTAGATTTGAAGTTTCATAGTTTGAATAATTTATCTACTATTAGCAGATTTCTAGAACTAAGCAACCAATTCCCCGGTATCCATATTGATTACACTTTGAAATTTTAGAAATGACACGGGCCATTTTTCTTAAACACTTAGCCGATACACTTTTCCTTTGTTGCCTTACCCAAGTCGTTGAGTCTTACTAGTTATTACTCCCTCCATAGTTAAGACATTGAGTATCTTAAGTTTGGGGGAGTAAACTCAAGTGTTGAAAAAAGGGGCTAAATCCTTCGAAAAATTGTAAGGATAAAGAAAATAAAGAATACAAATAGCCGAGTTTGACACATAGAGGTGAAAAAAAAACAAGTTTGGGGGAAGATGAAAAATGTAAGGAAGAAATGAGAAACCTTAAACACCAACCATTCAAAGTCTTGTGGATCCAAGTTTGCAAAGTCAATTATCATAAGATGGGTGAATTATAGCTTAGCCTATGGAAATCAAATTGCAATAAAAAGAATATAGTGGAACATTAGGAAAAACTATGGATATTTTTAATCAAAAGGATTTGGGATGCAAATAAAAAAAAAGACAAAAAGAAAAAAAAGAAAGAAAAGAAAGAAAAAAGAAAGAAAAATAGAAGATCCCTTTTGTGATACTTAGTCTTCTTGGGTTTTTGTATCTTCATTTGTTTTTAATTATGTTCTTTTAGTTACTTGGGGACAAGTAACAAGTTAAGTTTGGGGGTGTGATAACTCTCATTTTGAGTGTTATTTACACATTGTTTGTGTGTGTTTTTCTTTAATTTTAGTGTGTGTTTTCCCTTTACGTGTTCATGTTTCTCTTTTTTATTTATTTATTTTCATTTGGAGATGTTGAGGATAAAAGTTTGTGTTTTGATGATTGAAAGCATCATTTTTGGGCTAAATGTTGGACTGCAGAAAGTGGCCACTTTGTCACCACGTTGGTGAACGATGTGAATCCGAGGACAGCTGAAAAATATCATATTTTGCATGTATTTTTATGTCCATTTCAGCTGCATAATGGCATTCTTAAAGGATAAGCTTTAGAAACAAAGGGGATGAAGAGAAGACAAAATATAAAAGCAAAATCTTGGTGGAAAGATATCAATGCCAAAAATGCCTATCTAAAAGCCTAAATGAGATAAAGCAAAATATGAGCTTTCATGAGAAAATAGATGAAAAAGGCATGGAGCCTTTTGGTCAAAGAAGGCTTGAACTCATTGAAAGGTTTTGTGGGTAAAATCCTCCACCACCCTTTTCATCTTCCACTATAAATTGAAGTCATAGATGTCATTTGAAGAGAGCACCAACATGTAGCATAATTCAGCTATTGTTCTTTCTTTTTTCTCTTAGATAGTTGTAGTTGTAATTGTTGTTGTAATTTATTTTCTAGTATTTAATTTCCAGCTCTCACCACGTTGACAACCTTCTAGTTTTATTTATGCAATTTATGTTCATGTATTCTTCTTATTATCTCATGTATTTTACTTTTATTATGAACTAAACACCCCTTTGGGTGTGGGTGTGTGCCAAATCTAAGACTAGTAGGCAACACTTGGGTGTTGCCATCGTTGCTAGCTTTTAGACTTGGTCACTTGAGTCAGGACTTCAACTCAACGCGGACAAGCCGATCACTTGTTAGTGTTAATATTAGATCTTAGACCCAGAGATGGGCGGATCCGGAAATACGGCTTGAGTGATGCAAAGAAGATTTGAGAAAGTCTTTTATAACCACGTAGAGATATGGGTTTTTGCATGATTTGAACTAAGGTTCAAAATGTCGGTCGATATGGGTGGCACAAAGAGATTTGGGCATCTATATCCATACTGGTGGAACTAAGACCCTTAGAGGTCTACTTAGTTAAATCAGCAAGTCTTGAGTCGGCGAAGGTGTCAACTTTGTGGGTGCAACGTGGCCACGTTCCGAGGAAACTCACTTTCGAAAGAAAGGGGTTTTTATAGATGTTTTTGTGACACTTTGTTTCTGACCACGAGGTTACTACAAATGTCTTAGATAAAGTCTACACCCACACCCTTTTCTTTTAATTAATTGTTTTACTTAATTGTTAAAAGCACCAATATCGCTCAAAGATATTTTCTTCTTCTCTAATTGAAACCATTGTATTCTCGACCTACTACTCGAAACTTTGAAGTCTGATCCCTGTGGATACGATCTCGGTATTTTTACCACTTTATTACTTAATAATGATCATAGTGTCCGGTGTGCACTTGCACCGCCACTATGGCAACATAGTGGCCACGTTGTGGACCTATACGATTTTCCGCTATCACTCATCGTACTAATCGTTGCCCAAACCGATCTTTGAAGTGGATAACGTGTTCCCAATTGGCGCCAAGCAAGCTGCGATGTATAACATCGTTGGCTTTCGTTTCGGTGCCCACTGTTGCCTTTGCTCACCGCAGTCCTCCCTCTCAATCTATTTGTTTTATTTTTACTTGCGACCATAAACTCCTAACCCCATTTTATACTACACGATCATCGGATTCAAGGAAAAGGAAGCGATAAGGTCATGATAAATGGTCGGAGGTTTCACGTCCCTTGGGTTTCATGGACAATGAATTACATTAAATTTCCTAGGTATAAACCCTTAATTTTCTTTGTATTTACACAAGAAGTCCTTGTATATTGATAAATATATATTTTTTAGGTTATTACAATAGGGGAACCCTGTAATAACCGTAGTTGTAATTTACCTTACTTGTTTTCTAAAGTGGTGGTTTAAGAAAAAAAAACTTAGGGGTCCTTTTTGGTTGATAGTTGAAAGTGGTAAAAAGGGGAATAAAAAGGGAACCCTAGGTCCTCACTCTACTCTTCTTTCTATTTTTCGACTGCAGTGAGTAGAGGAGTGGAGGTGAGTGATTAAAAGCTTTCATGAGGCTAAATCAAAAAGGGGCTTGGAAGATTTCTCTCTGGAAGGTAATTCTTTTTCCTAATCATCTTCATCCAAGCTTTAACTAGAGATTCTGATAGACTCGTTAATTGATTTTGCGATTTGTGGATTTTGGTCTGAGAATCTAAAATTAGGATTTGAATGAATTAATTTGAGTGTTAATCGGTTTGGGTTAGTGATTTGAAGTCTAATCTTCGTTTGAATGCTTGATTCGGCGAAGGGGTCAAAACCCTCGATCGCTAGGAAATCCCTTAGACTCCGACTTCCACTGATTCGGGCGGTTCCCAGACCCGTCCCCCTTCGAGTCGAGCGCTTCTTGGACCCGGGATTCAATCGAGCCAGGTGTTTTGGGTTTTGGTCGTCGCTCGCACCAATTTTCTACTGGGCCAAAGCCAACTTAGCTTGGGTTGGGAATGTGTTTTCAATCTCGAGATTTATTTAGGAAGGATGAGCATTTAAGATTCCAGTTTTGGGACAGATGTCGGTTAATTAATTGTCAGTTTGTATCGAATCTGTAGGAGTTTGATCTTCGACAATTTATTTTCGTGCGTGTGTGCCATGTTCAGTTCGTCAGGTGAGTTCCTTTTATTCAAACCTTTAATAAGCTGGAAATGGTATTTATTGAAGATGTTGTATGTTTACTGATTTTTGTAAAATAATCTTGAACCATCATATATTGGTTTATTTCGATATCGTGTATGTGGATACTTTCTTACGTGATTCATTGTATGAGAATTAGGAATATCTTGTGTATTAAATGCCATGGCTTATCTTCAACCATCGGGGATGGTTGACCCGTGTATTTGGAATTCGTTTCCTTATCCACGGGATCGGCATCGACGAGGGGGCCGAATGGGGATCTACTGGGGGGCCCCGAGTGCGATTGTGTTGTGAGATTTTGGGGACTCGATTCCGGACGCGGAAAGGTTCACAAATACGAAATGACTTGTTTGTTATATTAAACTTTGTCAATTCGATTTCCTTATATTATTTTTTTAAATTTGGGCAAGTTTGGGAATTCACTAGACCTTCCGGTCTAACCCTCACTTTCAAATTTTAAAAACACATTTTCAGGTATGGGTGTTGTAGGTGTTTCAGCCAGGAGAAAGGAGAAGCGCTAAGAGCTTTAGAAAGGGTCACCGATCGTTCGTTTAGAGGTGATGCTAGAGATGATTTTTTTTAGCTTCTCGCCTGTAATAGAATTGTTTTCTCTTGTACTATGTTAACCTTTCGTTATTATAGTTTGTTTTGGGATCCGTTTGGCATGTTGAGTTTTATTTAAGCTATGCTAATTTAGGGGTGTTACAAATGGTATCAGAGCCATAGTTTAAGGAATTTAGGTGACTGATTGGGCCTAAACTTAAACTGTGGGGTAGAGAGACACAATCGAGATGTAGGATATCGTTAGTAAGATCACACTAAGTGCACTAATCATAAGGTAGCAAGTTTTGTCATGTAAGGTAAAGTTACATTACACCTGGCCAGTGTAATTATGGATTTACGGGTACATGTACGAAATCGAATTGCCTTATTGTGCGTAGTTGCCAATAGAGTACTAGTGTTGCAAATAGTCAGTTTTTGTCATGACCGAGAGTGTGTTATCTTTGTGGCAGTCAATGGAAGGGGTAACATGGTGTAAAGTTCTAGACTTGTGGCGTTAGCAATGGTCATGATGCGATGCGTAACGTCGGACATGTTATATTGGATGATATCTTAGGAGTATTATTCAGGACATTCTTAGTTCGACCAACCGTGGAATTTTATGAGTTCAGATTGAGTGAATGTCTAATTAAGGGTAAATCTTTAGTACTAGTTCGACCAACATGTTTCTTTTTTACAAATTACAGCATTATAATCGTCTCGTCCATAAATTGAAAATGAGACAAATATTGAATAAATTTAGATTTAATCTTATATTATTAAATGTCATAAATACGTACAAATTATTTTTAATACTTAGAATATCCACAATGGTATTCTTTTAAAAGTCCATAGACCTCTTTGTAAAAGTCCATACCATTGGCTTTTTGAAAATCCATGCCACATCATCGAAGCGGTTGTGACGACCACTGCTTATGGTGAAAACGTGTAGGCCCACATAAATATTATGTTTAAATATTAAGAATTTTGCATGAATTTCAATCCTCATTTTTTTAACATATAAATAATTTCAAAATTGAATTTAATAAAATTAATTAATTAATTAACAACCTTTCCCTACACAAATTAATTTTTCTTGAAGTTGATTTTTAGTTATTGTAATTTTTAATTAATGTGACTTTTATTATGTATATTTTAATTATAGTTAGTTTTTAATTATTGTCTTTTAGTTATACTAGAAGCGTACTCGCGCAATGCAGCGAGATACATCACGATTTAAATGTTTCATTTTATTTTTTTGTCGATTTACAGTACGATTTTGACGGTTTTACGTAGTCTCACTACTGATGGCACATTCGACCAATTAAGACCTTTATACCGTTTAGTCGGTTTTAAGGAGTCTTATTGTTTCGATTTAAAGTCAACAACCGATAGATGGCCTCGGTCATTTCAATTACATATGCTTGGATTAATGTTTGGTTATTCTAGGGCCGAATCCGTTGTGGGTTCGTGTCTTGGTGATAGCGTCTTCTCTCTACTTCCTCCATTAGTCAAGAGGAGTAGTAGTGTTGACTTTATCACAGGACAAACCTTGGGATACCTGCCTTCCTAGCCACTCTTTACCTTTAAGCCATCACTTTGTTGTGTGGCTGGCGGCAGAACTGGTTTATCCAGGAGTAGTAACTCCATTCCGAAATTCTGCAATCTTAGGTGATGATATAGTCATCTTGGACTCGCTATATCTTTAGATTTAATCTTATATTATTAAATGATATAAATACGTACAAATCATTTTTAATACTTAGAATATCCACAATGGTATTCTCTTAAAAGTCCATAGACCTCTTTGTAAAATTCCATACCGTTGACTTTTTGAAAGTCCATGCCACATCATTAGAGCGATTGTGACGACCACTGCTTATGGTGAAAACGTGTAGCCCACATAAATATTATGTTTAAATATTAAGAATTTTGCATGCATTTCAGTCCTCATTTTTTTAATATATAAATAATTTCAAAATTGAATTTAATAAAATTAATTAATTAATTAATTAACAACCTTTACCTACACAAATTAATTTTTCTTGAAGTTGATTTTTAGTTATTGTAATTTTTAATTAATGTGACTTTTATTATTGTATATTTTAATTATAGTTAGTTTTTAATTATTGTCTTTTATTTATGCTAGAAGCGTACTCGCGCAATGCAGCAAGATACATCACGATTTTAATGTTTTATTTTATTTTTTTGTCGATTTACAGTACAATTTTGGATGGTTTTGAGAAAGTTATAATGTTTTTTTTTATAAATTTGTTTAATTTAGGCTTAATAATATACTGTTTTTATATAAAAAAAATTAAGTATATTGTTAGAATTCAATGATTATCTTATATATTTTAATGATATATAGAAAAAATAACCAATTACATATTTAATAATATAATTAAAACAAAATTATAGTAATATAATATATTAATTAATAATGATAAATGGAAAGGTCTGCATAAAAGGAAGGTCATGCACATACCAAATTGGTGGGTGTTAGAAGTTTGTAGTAGTAATATGTATCTTGTGCTTTGATACTTATAAATTAAGAGATTTTTAAAATGTTGCATAAAATGATGGTACCTTGTGCAGTTGTGCATAATAATTTGTATTTAAGAGTTTTTTTTATCCGTGCTTTATAATATAGAATAGATAAGTAAATCTAACCATTATAATTTTATATTATTGTAGTTTTTATTATATAAACCATGGACTAGTCCATGATTGAGAGTATAAGGTTTATGAAATGTGCAGAAAAGAGAAAACTTATGTGAGAAAGAGAGAAAACTGATGTGGCAAAGTCATTCTTAAGAGGTTTATGATTCTAGATGCTCTTAGAACTTCTACCCTTATGGTTATCTATTTAATATTTATACTTCATAACCATAAGGATAGAAGGTGTAAGTATTAAAAATAATTCGTATGTATTTATTATATTTAATAAATATGAGATTAAATAAAAAATATATTCAATATTTGGCTCATATTGAATGTATTGACGAGGCGATTATAACGATTTAATTCGTAAAAAAACGTATCTTTTTTTTATATATTTTAGTTAATATACAATTATATAAATTAATATAATAAAGGTGTAAAATAAAAAAATAAAAAAATAATATAAAATAAAGTAAATAACTAATTATAAGGATTGAAAATGTAATTTTTTTTTCTAAATGAATCTTTAGCAAAAGATATGTGAAGCTTCAATTTATGCGTAAAGTTTTTTTTTTTAATTTTTTTTCCTTTTTTTGGCCAAAAACAATCTTTACCCGGGAAAAAACTTGCGTAAGGATTCTGAGTAAACTTTGTCTATTTTGAAAAAAGAAGACTTTGAAAAGTGGTTAAAAACTGATTTTGGTTGATGAAATTGATTATTTTAGTAATTTTTCCTAAAAACAATATACTGATTTTTTTGTACTTATTAAAGGTTCTTTTATACAATTTGTAATGACCTGGTCTATCTTTTTAATAAGTGGAAGTTGGGGGGAGGCTTGTTATATTTTAGTAAGGAGGGACCAAGTTGTAAAAATGGGAATAAGGGTTTTATTACGTTTGCCCTAGCTTTTTAGTCACACTTGTGTGTGTGGCGGCTAAAAAGCAGACTTGGGCTATTTTTGGAGAGCAAAGGTGAAGGAAGCAAAATCTTGGAATTTCAAGCCTGTGCTAGTCGGATTCAAGGTAAGTTCATTCCTAAATTCATCTTCTAGTGTTGTAAGGATTGAGGGAAATCTTGTTGGTTGATTTTATTCTAGAAAATGGGCGATTTCTTAAAGTCGCCCTAACCTCTGGTTTATGTTTGGGATTTGCAACCCCATGAGTTTGGTCCTTTCGATTTGAGGACTTACGGTTCTTGAATCGGCGTGTATCGCGACAAGAGGGGGTCGCCGCCCATCTGGTTAGTCGAGAATCGAGTCGCCGGACTTGGAAATCTGGGTGCGACGGCGATAGGGTTCACCCCTTTGTCTGTCGTCATGACCGGGGTGACCCGGGGAGGGAGTTTCATCTCGGGGGGTGTCCCAGGGATGGTTGGAATCGAGAGTACCCAGGGGCGACCCGGGGAGTGAGGAGGAACCCGGGAGACGGGCTTGGGGGAGACACCGGGCCATGACCCCGGGAGGCGGGGGAGCCCGGGGGAGTTCTAGCACCAGGGGTCGGGGCGTGTAGGGGGCCGGAAGTAGGCACCACCGGGCGGACCAGGGAGTCGGGCGCCCGGGGCAGGTTGAGAGCCGGGAGATGGCACACCGGGCGGAACCCGGGAGCCCGGGTCAGGGTGATTGGGTTAATTTGGGTTTTTGGGGGAAAGATTTTGGAGGGTATCTTTAACCTAAGTTAAGTTCTCCAGTACCTTACAAGATGTCTTTAACTCTAGGTTTCCGTTCTAGAAGTTATAAAGCGGTAAAGAGAACTTCGCGAGAACCAGGTGAGTTTCCTAACCAAAACTCTTCATTGATAAAGTGAGTTTTCTAACTGAAGCTTTATTGTTAATGATTATACGATAATATTTACATGCAAGATTTTATTAAATGTGAGTTATGTTTAATCATTTAATACGAGTTATGTTTTTATCGTTCTTGATATGAGGAAAGGTATGCATACATTGATGTGAGCAAGATGCACAAGTCGGGGGGGTGTCTCGCCTGTGCTCATACCGAGGGGTGTGTCCCGTATATGCCATTGGGGGGTGTCCCAAGTAAGGCAGTATGAGCCAGACACGCCGTTACCTCCGGTGACGGTTGTGTGTGCCGGAAGCTTAATGGTAAACGCGATGTTTTTATTTTAAAAATGAATTGGTTTAATTACTTTAAATCTTTTCTATGTTGTATGAATTGTTTAGAGGGGACTCACAAGACCATCGGTCTAACCCCTCGCTCTTTCAAAACTAAAAACCTTTTCAGGTTGTCGCCAAGTAGGAGGTACCAGTAAGGGGAAGGAGAAAGTGTGAGCCGAGCCCAAGAATAGAAGACTTCCTATATAGTTGTTTGTTTTCCTTTTTGAATCTCAGTTATGTATAGGTTGTCTTTGTGCAAACCTTAAGATTTTATTGTTGACTTGGGGCTGTTTTAGCGTTGATTCATATCAATCTGTTTGTGGAAATGTTGAAAGTTTTGGGTTAGCGGGCTATTACCGGAAGTTCATCCAGGACTTCTCAAGAATATCCATGCCGTTGACAACCCTAACAAGGAAAAACGTTAAGTTCGTGTGGGTTGAAGCTCAAGAGAGTGTGTTCGGTAAACTGATGGAAATCCTGAGTAGTGCACTCTTCTTATCCATGCCCAACGGATCAGAGGGATTCGTGATCTACAATGATGCCTCTAAGTTGGGTTTAGGGTGCGTATTGATGAAGGAAGGTAAAGTAATTGCTTATGCATCTCGTTAGTTGAAATAGCATGAGAAGAACTACCCGACACATGACCTGGAATTGGCAGCAGTAGTTTTGGCTTTGAAGATTTGGAGGCATTATCTGTATGGAGTTAAGTGTCAGATTTATACTGACCATAAGAGTCTCCAACATCTATTCAACCAGAAAGAGCTGAATATGAGGCAGCGAAGATGGATGAAGCTGTTAAGCGACTATGACTGTGAGATTCTTTACCATCCGGGTAAAGCCAATGTGGTGGCCGACTCCTTAAGTCGGAAGGAGCGAGTAGATTCGGCGAAGGTAGTGGCCTTTCGAGTTGAAGAAACATCCAATTTCTTGGAGGAGGTCAAGAGGTTCTAAGAGGAAGCACTCTTGGATGAGAATTTGAAGAGTGAGAGAATTGTCGGAACTGTATCTGTGTTAACCGTGGACAGTCGTGGAGTGAAATGTTTTGATGATCGGGTGTGGATTCCGAAATTGGGCTACCTTTGGAAGAAAGTGTTGGAAGAAGCACAAAAGTCTCGCTATTCTATACATCTGGGAACCAATAAAATGTATTGAGACCTGAAGCAGAGTTATTGGAGGTCGGGTTTGAAGAAAGACATCGCTTACTTCGTCGAGCGATGCCTGACTTATCTGAAGGTAAAGGTGGAACACCAGCGACCGTACGGGGAACTTCAGCCATTGGAAATACCGGTGTGGAAGTGGGACGAAATCGCGATGGATTTCGTCACTGTACTTCCGCGATCACCTAAGGGGCACGAAACCATTTGTGTGATAGATGATCGACTCACAAAATCAGCCCACTTCCTACCGATTAAGGATACGTATCCGCTAGAGAAGTTGGCTAAGTTGTATATAGACGAGATCGTGTCCAGGCATGGAGTGTCGTTGTCTATAGTGTCAGACCAGGATGGTCGTTTCCGTCATCTTTTTGGATGAGCCTACAAAGAGTTTTGCTCACAACTCAAGTTGAGTACGGCTTATCACCCTCAAACGGATGGTCAGAGTGAGAGGACCATTCAAACGTTGGAAGACATGCTTCGAGCATGTGTTATTGATTTCAGAGGCTTGTGGGAAGTTCATCTACCGTTGATAGAGTTCTCCTATAATAACAGTTATCATGCTAGCATCCAAGCAGCACCGTTCGAGGCTTTATACGGACGCAAATGTAGAACACCTTTGTGTTGGAACGAGGTGGCAGAACGACAGTTGGCAGGTCCGGAGATAGTGCAAATAACGGCTGATAAGTTGAACCAGATTCGAGAAAGGTTGAGATCGGCGCAAGATCGACAAAAGATGTACGTAAATAGGCGAAGGAAACCAATCGAATTCCAAGTGGGGGACATGGTTATGTTAAAAGTCTCGCCTTGGAAATGAGTAGTCCGTTTCGGAAAGAAGGGTAAATTGAGACCGAGATTTGTTGGACCCTTTGCTATCATGGAGCGTGTTGAAGAAGTAGCGTATAAACTAGATTTACCCGTGGATCTGCAAGGGATTCACCCTACGTTTCACGTGTCAAACCTGAAAAAGTGTTTGGCGAAAACCGATGTGGTAGTATCGTTGGATGAAATTCGCATTGATGAAAAGTTAAATTTCATAGAGGAACCGGTGGCCATTTTAGATCACAAGGTGAAGAAACTAAGAAATAAAGAGATCCGTTTAGTGAAGGTACAGTGGAAATTCCATAAAGGGCAAGAGGCAACGTGGGAAGTGGAGCCGGTTATGAAATCCCAATACCCTAGTTTGTTCGACGATGGGATTCCGGGGACGGAATCCTATTGAGGGTGGAGTATTGTAATGACCGGGTCTATCTTTTTAATAAGCGTAAGTTGGGGGGAGGCTTGTTATATTTTAGTAAGGAGGGACCAAGTTGTAGAATAAGGGTTTTATTACGTTTGCCCTAGCTTTTTAGTCACAATTGTGTGTGTGGTGGCTAAGAACCAGACTTGGGCTATTTTGGGAGAGCAAAGGTAAAGGAAGCAAAATCTTGGAATTTCAAGCCTATGCTAGTCGGATTCAAGGTAAGTTCATTCCTAAATTCATCTTCTAGTGTTGTAAGGATTGAGGGAAACCTTGTTGGTTGATTTTATTCTAGAAAATGGGTGATTTCTTGAAGTCACCCTAACCTCTGGTTTATGTTTGGGATTTGAAACCCCATAAGTTTGGTCTTTTTGATTTGAGGACTTACGGTTCTTGAATCGGCGTGTATTGCGACAAGAGGGGGTCGTCGCCCATCTGGTTAGTCGAGAATCGAGTCGCCAGACTCGGAAAACTGGGTGCGACGGAGATAAGGTTCGCCCCTTTGTCTGTCATCATAACCGGGGTGACCCGGGGAGGGAGTTTCATCTCGGGGGTGTCCCAGGGATGGTTGGAATCGAGAGTACCCCGGGGCGACCCAGGGAGTGAGGAGGAACCCGGGAGACGGGCTTAGGGGAGACACCAGGCCATGACCCCAGGAGTCGGGGGAGCCCGGGGGAGTTCTAGCACTGAGGGTCGGGGCGTGTAGGGGGCCGGGAGTTGGCACCACCAGGCAGACCCGGGAGTCGGGCGCCCGGGGCAGGTTGAGAGCCGGGAGATGGCACACCGGGCGGAACCTGGGAGTCGGGGAGCACGGGTCGGGGTGATTGGGTTAATTCGGGTTTTGGGGGGAAAGATTTTGGAGGTTATCTTTAACCTACGTTAAGTTCTCCAGTACCTTATGAGATGTATTTAATTCTAGGTTTCCGTTCTAGAAGTAATAAAGCGGTAAAGAGAACTTCGCGAGAACCAGGTGAGTTTCCTAACCAAAACTCTTCTTTGATAAACTGAGTTTTCTAACTGAAGCTTTATTGTTAATGATTATGCGATAATCTTTACATGCGAGATTTTACTAAATGCGAGTTAGGTTTTATCATTTAATGCGAGTTATGTTTTTATCGTTCTTGATATGAGGAAAGGTATGCATACATTGATGTGAGCAAGATGCACAAGTCGGGGGTGTGTCCCGCCTCTGCTCATACCGGGGGGTGTGTCCCGTATATGCCATTGGGGGGGGTCCCAAGTAAGGCAGTATGAGCCAGACACGCCGTTACCTCCGGTGACGGTAGTGTGTGCCGGAAGCTTAATGGTAAACACGATGTTCTTATTTTAAAATGAATTGGTTTAATTACTTTAAATCTTTTCTATGTTGTATGAACTGTTTAGAGGGGACTCACTGGACCATCGGTCTAACCCTCACTCTTTCAAAACTAAAAACCTTTTCAGGTTGTCGCCAAGTAGGAGGTACCAGTAAGGGGAAGGAGAAGGTGTGAGTCGAGCCAAAGAATAGAAGACTTCCTATATAGTTGTTTATTTTCCTTTTTGAATCTCAGTTGTGTATAGGTTGTCTTTGTCCAAGCCTTAAGATTTTATTGTTGACTTGGGGCCGTTTTGGCGTTGATTCATATCAATCTGTTTGTGGAAATGTTGAAAGTTTTGGGTTGTTATACAGTTCGCATAGTATCTATAAAATGCCAAGAACAGACCAAGTTATGAAAATAAAAACAATGAACTCATCGGTCCCTAACCTTACCCAATTAGTATTAAATTTTGCAACTCGGTTATTACATAGTCGTTTGTTTCATTACAGTTTATCGATATTAATATTGTTGTAAATGATAAACGATAAAGTCTTTTTTACCAAGCAATAAGGATTATGGTCCTATTATTATCCAAAATTAATTAATGCTTCATGTACACCTACTTTTCTTCTTAATTAATTGGTCGTCGGTGTAAAAACACACAAAAGTATCGAGAACTAGATTTGAACCGAGGATTGCACTTAAAGGAATGATTACATCCCAAAACAATCCAACATTTCGACCGGGGATGGGATGGACATGTGTTTGACTGGTCCTAAAATAGCCGAGCCAAAGCCCTCCAAACACTTTTCCTTTTCATAGGGAGAAAAACATGTCAAAAATAAAGCAACGTGTGGATCTTCCAATCAATTATATAGGGTATTTTGAAAAAGAATCATTTGTTCTATTTATTTTAAAATAGAAATGTTATTTAAAATTTAACTTAGATATATATGATATAAATTAATTCTTATTAGTTAAAAAATTGGGAAATATTTCTCAGATGCTTAAAAAACTGATAATTGTAAGGATTAATGTTTTTGTATCATTTTAAATTTATAGGTTTATCAATGAGCCCAATTGGGCATCAAAATGTTCATAAAAGGAGCAAAAAAACTAGGCATATCAAAATAAAAGGTGGGACAAGAAGGGAAATGAGAATCTTGTACCAAAGCGTGCGTGAGCAACCTCATTAGCTTTTCTCCTACCAAAACAAACAAAGTAAGAGTTTGTTGAGCAAACATATTGAAATAATATCCCCAAACTTGAAAACGTTATCCCTTGAAGAATGATAGCATCTACAGTGTCAACTTTTTTGGCATGTGATTCAAAAATCACCAAGTTCGGTTTCCCAAAACCCAGCTTCTATAAGTGCAATAGCCTCATGTTTCCTTAAATAATGGAATGCGAACCACAATAGATATTTGTGTAACCAGGAATTTCCCATTAGCATTGCAAAGCACAACAACTATTATTGCACAAAAAATATCATCGAATATGACATATTGACGGTATATGTGTTGCTCTTCACATAATTCAAAATAGGTTTATGCTATAATGCACAAGGATTAGAACTCGCAACAAAGTATGAGACTTAATTTTCATATATTTTGTTTGTTTGTTTAACTTTATTTGATCAACCACTTAATTTTTTTAAGATTTTCTGAAAATTAATGTATTTCCCCTATAGTAAATCAATCTTTTAAGTTACTATGTTGTTTTAATATCTAGTTGTATTTATTTTAACGCCGGATTGGGTTGGGTTGAAATGACCGTAACCAATTCCAATCCAATACCTACGATTTGAAGTTTTTACAGCTCGATTAGACATCGAGTTACTTCGGGTTTGGTTACTTTGCGTTGAGTTGGGTTGGCTGGGTTGGTCGGGTTTTTAAGCACCCCTAGTTGTAACGACGACAGTAGTGGCGTGTGATGGGTGAATAGGGCTATGAGGTAGGGGTTAAAAGTGGGGATGGGGTGGCGAGCATGACCGTGAGAGTAGCATCATGGTCGTGGTGTGGGTAGGGTGGGGTGGGTGGTGGTTGTGATGATGAACAGTAGTGGCGAGGTGGCAGTGGGGTGGACGAGGGGGGTAGGTAATGTTGGTTAAATTGAATGCAATGTTATTTTTATCTTTTAAAAAATCAAATTATAAAATCTATTATATTTGTCAAGTGATATAATTCAATTCATTCCGTTATGCCAAGAAATGATGCAATCATTAATTTGTGGAATTCAAAACAATTTAATGGTTTACAACCATTTCAAGAAATGAACTAAAACAAATGAATTGAAATTTGGTCAAATGAAATGATCATTCTAATTTTCTTGAAATGTCATGGATCCCATGAACCAATCAGCACCATAGTGTGTTTGAGTGGAAATGTTTTATTTTGAACAGTAAGGACCATCGTATTAAGTTATCAAGATATTTTCCTAAGATATTCCTTTAATAATAAAATTCGTAAAGTTTTGAATAATTCTTCAATGGTTGTTAAAGAATTTGTAAATGTAAGTTTTACCGAAACCCCCACTCGTGAACCGAACCGAATGTTTCCTTAATAGTTATCGCGATTAGTAGTTTTTTGTGCTGTTTTTTTTTTTTTTTTGGGGGGGGGGGGTGTGGTTGGCTCACGTGGATGGGGTAGGGGTACGATTTTCGTCCTTGTGATTTGATGTTTATAACGATTTTCGTTCTTGGTCTTTAAAAACTGTATTTTTATCTCTATGGTTTTTTTACTTCTATTTTTGTGCCTTCATCCAACTTTATTAATATTAAATGTTAGTTCATTCAAAAAGTGAATAAGAAAATTACATATTTGGCCTTTGTGGTAGGGGTGTACATAAAAACGTCAATCCGCGAAACCCGACCAACCCAACCCGCTCCCAACCCAATTAAACCCAACCCGCAAAACCGCAAAACCGCCAAACCGCAAACCGCTAATTAGAAGTGTTGAAATTGGGTTAGGAAAACTCAACCCAACCCAAACCGCCAACCCGCCGCTAATTTTTTTATAAAATTATATATATATATGCAGTTTATTCACAACTCAAATTAACTTTAAGACTTATGGATTATAATTTATAATTGGATAATTGTAATTAGAGCTATAAACGAACCAAACGTTCAGTGAACCGTCTTTGGCGGGAAGTTCGTTTATGTTCGTTTATTTAATAAATGAACGAACATGAACACATTTTTTTGTTCGTTTAGTTAAATGAACGAACATGAACAATGGTCTCGTTCGTTCATTTATGTTCGTGAACGTTCGTTCATTTATGTTCGTTAATGTTCGTTCGTTTGCATTCGTTTATGTTTGTTTACGTTTGTTTATTGTATAAATATATTTATATATTGTGACATTAATATGTAAAATCATTAAGTAAATTGAATTTTTAGAATTCTTTTTTTATCACTCATAAGTTTACACAGTTTTTCATTTTGTTATGTTAGTTTTTAGGAACGGAATGATGAGTAATGGTGGTTGTTTTTTGTTCATTTATGTTCATTTAAATTTATTTATATTCGTTCGTTTATGTTTGTTTAAGTATATTTGTGTTCGTTTGTTTATGTCTGTTTAAGTCCATTTATGTTCGTTTAGCATCTTAACGAACGAACATAAACGAACACGAACAAACACATTTTCTTAATGAATGAACATGAACACAAAAAATTTCATTTTTTTAAGTATATAATATTTATATACGGCAAAATGCAACAAATAAACTCACACACCTCCTCACCTTTGGTGAGGTTCGAACCTCTGACCTCCTAGGAAGTCAAAGGCTCTTTTATCGCTAGGCCAAAGGCCCTTTGGTCTAAAAAAATTTCATTCGTTTACCGTCCGTGTTCGTTCGTTTGTTCGGTTAAGTTAAATTAACGAACACGAACAAGCCCTAATTGTAATAACTAATAACTTTGTTGAGAATAATTTTAGTATTATTTATCGTATTTCAATCGGCAAATTTATGTATATTACTAACCCGCCATAACCCGCAAGGCTTGGGTTGGGTTATATTTTTGAATGAGTTGGGTTGGGTTGAGATTTTCCAAACCGCTATAATTGGGTTGGGTTGTAAAAACGTCCTAACCCACCCAACCCAACCCGCGTACACCCCTACTTTGTGGTATATAAAGTTTTATATTTTCATCCTAAAAATAACCTAGTATATATTTTTTTACTCTTTCTTTATTTATTGTATTTCATCAAAACATTTAATTTTCTATTAATTATATTGTATATTTTTATAATTATTATAACTTTAATTATAAAAATAATCACATAATTTCATTAAAAATACTGATAAATACATGATATTTTTTTCAAAACTTTAGGTTTAAATCTCTCCTAAAATTAATATTTTTTTATCTATTGATTTATTAAAACGTTTTATTTATTTTAAATTACCATTGGAAAAAGTTTAATAAAATTCGAGAAAAAATAGTCTTATTTTATAACAACCGTTTGTTTTTTGTTAAATGCACTTTATTCCTACTATTCTAAATTTTTATTTAAACTTTATTTTTATTAATTAATCAAATTTGTTTATATTTAAATTAAACACACACACACACACACACACATATATATATAGTGTTTGGTTCATTTGAGAAATGACAAATATATGAGAAATAGAGAAGTAATCTTAGTCATTCATATGGTCAAGATCGGATTTGACTAGTCAAATATTGCGGCTTTGACCGGTCAAAACTTGCGGCTTTGACTGGTCAAAAGTTGCGGCTATCCCAAAAATAGAAGGACAATTTCGTAAATTTTATAAAATACACGGGCTGTGTTCATATATGAACATGTATAATTCACATATGAACTATATGTTCATATATGAACCAGTGCAATTCACAACTGAACTTTTTTAACTGATTCATATATGAACCTTTGTGATTCATATATGAATCAGTTGAACTAACTAACAGATTCATATATGAACCTTTGTGATTCATATACGAATCTGTATGAATCACAAAGATTCATATATGAATCAGTTGAACTATTCAACTGATTCATATATGAATCTTTGTGATTCATATATGAATCTTTGTGATTCATACAGATTCATATATGAACTCATCCCGTGTATTTTACGAAATTACCCCTCTACCTTCTATAGACCACACAAGGAATTATCCGGTGCTTCGCGGTCAAAGCCGCAAATGTTGACCAGATGAATGGTTAAGATTACTTCTCTATTTCTCATATATTTACCATTTCTCAAATGAACCTCTCCCTATATATATATATATATATATATATATATATATATATATATATATATACATATATCAAGGTTCTAAATAACATGAGTTTTAAGGTTTGTGTTTGACACCACGTTAATTCTATGGCACGTCATGGGCCAATGCATGAATTTTGTAACACCATATTGAAATCTTTTTATCATTTTATTGTCTTATTTTTTGTTTTTAATATATAACCTAATTTAAAATGTGCAATATCATTATCTCATTGAATAATAGTAGAAAACAAATGTTTATATGTATAACGTTATATACATTTTTTTCCACAAGTCACGCCTCACGCTATTTAGTACCTTCAGATATATATATATATATATATATATATATATATATATATATATATATATATATATATATATAGGGGTGTGTTCAAATGAAAAATCATTTTTCATTGTGCACATGGGAACAAATTTTAACCATTGATCAAAACTTAGAAAACTAATAAATGATCAATACATAATAAGCTTAATTGAGAAGAGATTAAGGACAAAATTGAAAATTTGAATCAGTGTCTACCTTGTTTGACTTTTTACTTTATTTTTAATTAAAAAGAATTTACCCCTTTAAACTTTAAAATAAATTGTCTTAAAAATTACTAATATTTTAACCAAACAAATTACATCAAAAAATGAGAATTTCGTGCTCTTCGATATGACATCCATCTCGATATAGTTTTTTTTTTCGTTTTAACCGTTTTTTACGTGAAATTATATATGTGTTATATTCATTATGAATATGCATGCACGTCCTCAGGTGTGCACATTCAGTTTGAATAACAAAGGTGAACGTTCATTCACTATTCATGATGAATAATACAATATTCAGGATGAATAATACAACATTCAAGATAAATAATACATAAATCCATGATTCATGAATTATTTATCATGAATCGTGTATTATTCACCCTGAATGTTGTATTATTCATCCTGAATGATACATTATTCATGATGATTAATACATAAATGACCCGTAAAGGTGTAGACACATGGCACACTCTCTTTTGTTTCCCAATTCACAACCGAAATTTGGTTTAATTCATTATGAATATGTATGCGCATCACCGGACGTCCCACATTCAGTATGAATAAAAATATGAATGGATGGTTTTGAGAAAGTGATAATGTTTTTTTTTATAAGTTTGTTTAATTTAGGCTTAGTAATATAATGTTTTTTATATAAAAAAATTAAGTATTTTGTTAGAATTCAATGATTATCTTATATATTTTTAATGACATCTAGAAAAAGTAACCAATTACATATTTAATAATATAATTAAAACAAATTTATAGTAATATAATTTATTAATTAATAGTGATACATGTAAAGGTCTGCATAAAAGGAAGACCCTGCACATACCAAATTGGTGGGTGTTAGAAGTCTGCAGTAGTAATATGTATCTTGTGCTTTGATACTTATAAATTAAGAGATTTTTAAAATCTTGCATAAAATGATGGTACATTGTGCCTAATAATTTGTATTCAAGAATTTTTTATCCATGCTTTATAATATAGTATAGATGTGAGTTGTTGGATCAAAAGAGATGGAATGACTGAGATTTGTCCTCACGTGCACAATGAAAGATGAGTTTTTATTTAAATTTCCTCTCTCTCTCTCTCTCTCTCTCTCTCTCTCTCTCTATATATATATATATATATATATATATATATATATATATATATATATATATAAACCTTTGTTTTCTACTGTTACTCAATGAGACAATGATATTGCACATCTTAAATTATGTTATAAAAATAAGACAATAAAAGGATAAGAAAATGTCAATATAATGTTTTAAAAATCATGCATTGGGTCATGACGTGCCACAGACTTAACGTGGCGTCAGACACAAGTCTTAAATCTCATGCTATTTAAAACCTTGATATATATATATATATATGGGGTGTGTGTGTTTATGTGTGTATATGTTTAATTTAAATATAAACAAATTTGATTGATTAACAAGAAATAAAGTTTAAATGAAAATTTAGAATAGTGGGAGTAAAATGTATTTAACAAAAAACAACCGGTTGTTATAAAATATGACTATTTTTTTGTCGAATTTTATTAAAAAAAAAAATTCAATGGTAATTTAAAATAAATAAAAATCTTTAATAAATCAATAGATAAAAAATATTAATTTTAGGAGATTTAAACCTAAAGCTTTGAAAAAAATATCATGTATTTATCAATATTTATGAAAATATACACTATAATTAATAGAAAAAATAAATGTCTTGATGAAATACAATAAATAAAAAAAAGTAAAGAAAAAAATGTAAACTAGGTAATTTAGGATAAAAATGTAAAAAATTATATAGCACAAGGACCAAATGTGTAATTTGCTTATTCACTTTTTGGATGAATAAACATTTAATTTTAATAAAGTTGGATGGAGGGACGAATTCTTAGGGTTAACACCTCTTTATCCCAAACATTTACATTTAGCCCTCCAACTTTGGGTCTTGCTCAACTTTTCACCCACACCAAAATTAAACATTGGAACCCGGCCATTACAATATCCCATCCTTAAAAGAATTTCGTCCTCGGAATTCCATCGCTGAACAGACTAGGGTACTGGGACCTCATGTCTGGCTCTAATTCCAAAGTTGCCTCTTGTCCTTTGTGGAATTTCCACTGCACCTTCACCAAACGAATCTCCTTATTCCTCAGCTTCTTCACTTTATGGTCCAAAAAATAGCTACCGGTTCTTCTACGTAAGATAACTTCTCGTCCACGCGAAAGTCATCCAAAGGCACCACTACATCTAATTCCGCCAAACATTTCTTTATATTTAACACATGGAATGTGGGGTGAATTCCTTGCAGATTCTCAGGTAGATCTAGCTTATACGCTACTTTTCCAACACGCTCTACAATCGCAAACAGTCCGACGAATCGCGGTCTCAATTTACCCTTCTTTCCGAAACGGACTACCCCCTTCCAAGGCGAAACTTTTAACATTACCTTGTCCCCCACTTGGAATTCAATAGGTTTCCTTCGCTTATTTTCGTACATCTTCTGACGGTCACCTAGATCGTCTTTCACAAGGCTCACGTTCTTTCAATCATATCAACTTAAATTCTCTCAATTGCCCAAAACATGTCGACCCAAAACCAAAGTCGTACCCTCTGAAAACCAACCGTAACATACCAGGCCAATTGTACCAGATATTGTCCGCTTTGTCTACAAACCTAGACTCACGGTTTTGAAATGTGTCTCCTTAAGATTTTCACATATAACTTTACTTCTTTAGAAGAACGAACTCTACCGGAAATGGCGCCACAACGACATGAATCCCTGACTAAAATAATAACCCCTCAATTTGGAAACTTAACACGATGTCAACCTTAGGCATCACCATGAACCCACCATTATGAATCTTCCTCATCAAGTACCCTGCCATAGAAAAATATCTTCCCACAACACTACTTACTCCTAGTACCAAAAGAACACTTTCTTTCCCGAACCGCATTGGTCACACTCAGCGGTGTTGTACACCTCATACGCATTATACATACGTTAGTCCCAAACGTCATTACCCCAAATTCTTACATAAGGAAAGAAAACTTTCACAATTCATCACTTTTATAGCCCACCAACTCCAACTGTCCGAATTAAAATAACCCATACTTCAGTTTCTCATTGCATCTAACAATCTGCCCGAACGTATTTGCAATGAATCCAAGTTCCATTTGTTCAAACACGGAGTGACGACGCTCACACCAACTATTTCAAATAGCCCCACACTGGGCGATAGGCCTCCTTGGAATCTTTTTCATGTAATACCAAGTCTAACACTATGACCTTATACTCTGAGCTCTACATCCAACCACCTCCTTCTGCTTTCCTCTCGAAAACATCCAACATACTACCAAAGATCAACTTACTAATGGATGGGAGCTTTAGATCAATCACACAACTTAGATTTCTCAACACCAAAATCACAACATGCACCAAATCTCCTTCCCGCGCTCTCACCAGGGTTCATAAACTTACTAACGGAAAAACTAAAAACATAACTCCACATTTCCGTGTCTCTTGTCAAATTTCTCGCTCTCAGCTTAGCCACTTACCCGACGATCCCAAATGTGCCGAAAACACATTTTCATTACTATGCTTAGCCAAACGGCTACCCAAGATTCTCATTCGAGTTCTTCAACCAAGCCCTTCCAAAACCATCCCCAATGCTCGAAAGCGTCGCGCATTTCTCGCTCCCCAAACAAGATTGACCTGTCCGCTAGAAGTCCTTCATACTCAAGGACTACTTCGACCACCCCACAGATCTTCTTACCAACTACAAAACATCACGAACTAAACTATTCGACATTTCCTTCAATATTTTAGTTGTAAAAGATAAACCTGTCTATACTCACCGCAAACTAGGGCACATACTTCCTCTCTTAGATAGCCACCCACTATCATCCGAACATTATTATCAACTTAGCACCACCACGATGCCAACCATACACCCACACCTCTTAGCAACATACTTGCCACTTTTGAAAAACTCCCCAGAAATCTCCGAACAAACCCATGTCTTGTGAACCCTGGTTGTCCCCAACCCTGGTTTCCCCCCAAGCCAGGTGGTCTCCCCAAGCCGAACCCTGGTTCTCCCAACCCTGGTTCTGCGAAGCCTGGTTCTGCGAAGCCAGGTTCTGCGAAGCCAGGTTCCCCCTGAAGCCAGGTTCCCCCGAAGCCCTCTCGTCGAAGCCCGCTTCTCCCGAAGCCCGCTTCTCCCGAAGCCCGCTTCTCTCGAAGCCCTGTTCTCCGCGAAGCCCTGTCCCCAAACCTTGTTCCTACCCAACCTCGGTTCCTCCCAAACCCGGTCACCCCCAAACCCAGTCACCCCCAAACCCGGTCTCTTCCTCACCCGTGTTGCAGGAGGGGAACAATTTTTTTTGGCGTTTTCTGAGTATTACTCTGTTTGACTTTATTGAATCAAATCGCGATCGTCTTACGATCATTTTCTTCAAGTAACAATGTCTTATTCTGCTTATCAACAAGAAATTTCTGATCTCAAATCCAAGATTGTAGTTCTTGAAGCCAGATTGGAAAACAATTACAACGCGTTTGTGCAAGTTAATGGTGAAAATGTTGATAATCTGAGTTGGGCACAAAGTTTAAAAAGAGAAAAAGAAAAACTTGCTGAAGAAAAATGATGTTTTGAAGAAGCAATTTTCAGAACTCTCGAAAAAGTTTAAAAAATCAGAAAATTTTGAAGCCCAAGAAGAGAAGACTCTAGAACTTGAAGAGAAACTGAAAGCTGCGGAGAGTGAAAATCTTGATCTCAAGAATAGGCTTTCTATTTTTGAACAAGAAAAAGTAGACTTTTCAAAGGAAAAGAAAATTTTTGAGAGAAAGATTCTCGAGCTTTCAAGGAAAGTTTTCGATGAAAGAAAGGTTTTTGAGCTTCAAAATGCAAAACTTTCAAAACAGGTTTCGGATTTTGAAAAGGTTTTGATAATTGAGAGAGATGATTTTGCAAAAGAGCGAAAAGGTTTTGAAACGGCAAAGAAAGTGCTTGAAAAGAAAAATGTTGCGGTTTTCAAAGAAATATCTGATAAACGCAACAGTATCGAAAAAGACTTTGAAAGTGAAAGGAAGTTTTTCGACACAGAAATTTGTAAGCTTTCACAGAAATTGTCTGAATTAACGACAGAGATCTTGAAAGAACAGAAGGTAAAATCCGATTTACAAAAACAATTTGATTTAATTCTCGAAGAAAGAAATGGTTTATCCGTAAAAGTCAAGAAACTTGAAGAACTAAATTTCAAAGACGATTTATCTGAACAAACCAGTCCCGATACTGTTGTTGAGTCTCCTTATTCTTCAAGTTCAACTTCCACAACTGTTTCTTCGAAGAGTTGTGTCAAATCAAATGAGTTTTCAAAAGATCGGATTCGACCTTCAAATCTTTTCTATAATTATCTTGTTGATAATACAAATAATCAAGTGTTTCGAAAAGTGAAAATGGTTTGGAGAAAGAAATCAACTACAGAAGAAAGTGATGGAAAGACGTCATACAAATCTCCTGTAGTTGATCCAAAGTCACCGACTCATGTCTATTCCACAACTAAGTTGATCAGTCTAAACCGATCAAATATCTGTTGCAATTATTGTGGAAATAGTGACTTTGTGGATTCCAGGTATGTCAATAGCTGGTATGGTACTTATAGTATCCCCAACCCCCATTTTCATAGCTTCAAAGCTAAGGCATCTAACCGTCAAGGATCCATTAAAGCATGGATACCAAAACCAAAATCGGTCTAATGTATTTTGCAGGAATGTCATGTGGGATTTAATTCAGATAATTCACGTCACATGACTACAATCAAGGGTTATGCCATCTTTTGAGGGGGAGTACCAGGTTTTTCCTTTAAACTTTCATCTCGACTTCTGAACACTTCAGTTCAGGACTCGCTCTTAAATGCTTTTGACTTCTGATTCTCTCAAATCAGAAATTTTACTTCAATGTTCTATCTTGGTGAGTTAAAGGAATGTTAGGGCTCATAAAGTTTCTATGGTCAGTCCAGAACCAGAAGGACCTACCCAAGAAACGCATCCCATTCATAGATATCAGTGAGGGGTCTATATTGATAGATAAGTTCAGAGTGAAAAGAATATGGTGAGAGTGTGACAGGACTTAAAAGAATTATTGGTCCTTACCAAACTGAGTCAGTTATCCGGGTTACCACATAATCTATTCATTCTCGTTCTTTGGAGATGAATATTGAAATAGACATGGACCCAGCGTCGATAACTCGTGTCACCCCACCCAACCACTCAAGTATCTCATAAAAGATACTTTTTTCATATATGCATGGAGATTTAACACAAAATCTATCTATTTCTCACTCGGAGGTATTAGATATTGAAAAAGGAAGACATTAGCTCCGGTCTTCGAACTTCATATTCATCTCACTGTGTCTATGATTTCTATCCTGCGTCCCAGGTTGAATTAATCTTTGAGCCAAAAAGATACATATTTATATTTCTTTCACACACGCACGAATCTTTGTGATTCCAATCGCATATCTTTGTGATATTGCCGAAACAGTTTGAGAAGTAGATTCTTAAAATCTTACTTCAATGATAACTGGAAGTCCTATCAGAGATACCCCTTGCCAACTCTGAAAATAGGCCACACAATTATTCTTAATTGTTGTGATAACAGTTACTAATGTATTTATGTGTTAGTTGATTACCCCATCTTGGTTACTAAATGTTTTATATTATCTTTTGCTACGCATCTTGTTAGTCTTTGAACATACATGATGCTCAGGATTCTCCTAATCATCATGAGGGGGAGAATGCAATAACAACGACACAAGTTTCAAAGACAGATTATCATGTTGAGGGGGAGTTAGCAAAAGCAGAAGGGGAGCAACATATCCTATTTTTCTTAAATCTGAGGTTGAAAAGCCATGGATTTCAAAGATTGCATTGGTTCTTCTATCCTTTATCAAGTGGTGTTTGCTACAAGTTGATTCCTCCTACGAGCATATTGGTTCTACAAGTTTTTAAGCTGAAATTAAATTCAACTCGTGGTTCAGAGACAGATTCTTTGTTTTTTAAACTGAAGATGCACTGTGGAATGTCATGTAACTCGCACGTTATTTTTCTTTTGTGTTGATCCGATGTGTTGAGTTTCTACAGTTGAAAGCTGCTCAATAGTGCATTCAGTCGAGACTATGGTACATTGAATCTGGTTACAAAGTTGAATCTATGAAGACCAAGAGCTTTATTCAAGGGGGAGCTTGGAATGACATGAAGACAAGCAACACCAAAGTGTTTCAAAGATTCAAGAGGGAAAGAAGATCAAGAAGTGAAGATTTCAAAGAGATAAATCCTTTATACAACTTTAGGGGGAGATTGTTAGGACTGAAAGTCCGAGTGCGTGGAAAGTTATATAAAGTATTTATATAGTTTATTTGTTTATTATTTATCGGTTTGTAAAAGCCTTTTATTAAACATTAGGCTTGTTTGGTTTGTAATGGGCTTGGGCCTTTAGGTTTAAGCCCTTGGTATTTAAAGTGTGTTTTCTAATCATTAGGGTTAGAGGTTGAGAGAAAACAGTATTGTGTGCTTATCAGGTTTACAGAGAGAGTTTGCTTTCCAATCCTATGTTTGTAACTCTCTCAATCATTCAATACAATTAATCGTTCTATTATTCATTGTTAATTGAGCAATCTGGGATTCACAACACTCTACCCACAACACCACCACCAAATAACTACTTAATCTCAGAGAAACTCCTTACCACCAATGACATGCCCGACCGCTTTGGCATAAAACTAACACTACTCATCCAAACAATCATCACCCCACCACAACACCACACTACAATCGAAGTCTTCACGATCACTCATCACCCATAACAGATACCGTTCTCTTCATACTGATCATAACACTAACACTTGAAATAAATCCATTTCACGACTTTGTCTTCCTCAAATTTGAACAACCACAAAAATATGCTCAATAAAGCCCTGCATCAAGATCTCGCTCCTTGTTGGCTCACCGCGGTCTGTTAGAAATCAAATCAGGCAGTCTGTAAGATTAATCGCACTACTTCACAGACCCAAGTGCTCGAAGCTCAACCACTTTAGTTGTGCTAAGTACTTCATTCCTAATCGAATATCCGAACCCAAAGGAAAACACTTAATCTATCCGCTTTCATAACGCCCACACAAGATGGTAAGGCGTCATATTAGGTACACTTTTCCCCGAACGGTCTCAACCACCTTTGATCAGCTCAACGACAACCACACCACATTTACTCCTTCTTACGCACCATAACCACTTGGACTTCCACAGTCCTCAAAGGCACCAGACTTACTTGATACTAAATCTAATCACAAGACTACCCCAGACCTTCGTTCCCGACTAGGGGTGAGCATAACCGGGTACCCACCTATATTTCATGGAACCGGAACCGGCGGTTCCTGGGATGAAGGAACCAGAACCGGAACCGCTTGCATCGGTTCTCTATTTTTTGGAACCGAAACCGCCAGGAACCGGTTCCGGGTACCCGGTTACAATTTTTTTAAAAATTTAACATTTAATACAATAAAAAGGTAATTTTAAATTTTTAAGTCTAGTGCAAACAACAAATGGTGAAAACTAATCCGACAAAAACTAAATATTACATAAACAAATTAGACACTCTCGAGTCTTGACCGTAATAAAACGACTTTCATTACATTTTTCACGTCAAATAATCGTGATGTGGGAGGCGGGAGCAACCATGTACAATTGAAAGTGTATAATTGTAATGTGAATTTGAGAATCGTGAAAGGAAAGGAACCCTAAATGGTAATAGTTTTTTTAAACATATAAAATAATTATAAAAAAACAGCGGGTACCCATCGGTTCCGGTTCTGGGTACCCGGTCCTGGAACCGGTTCCGGCGGGTACCCAGCGGGTATCGATTCCAAAAAAATGAGAACCAGAACCAGTCTTAATCGGTTCCGTATTTTAGGAACCGGAACCAATCGCATCGGTTCCGGTTCCGGAACCGGCAGTTCCAAAGCGGTTCCGATTCCAAAAGCGGGTACCCAGTTCCGATGCTCATCCCTATTCCCGATGATGCCATTTCATCAGAATACCACAGATTTTACTCATTAACCAGCTACCTTTAGAAGCATCTAAACAACTTCGAACTTCCACTCACCGGCAACCACCTCTCAGGTTACCGAACCAAAGATAATCTACCATAAGACTGACCTTTTTAACGTCGAAGATTGAGACTTCTGTCATTCACTTTCATTATTCACCGCCCTTCCCTAGAGAATACCAAGGTCATGAATCGACCATCAACGGTTCGAACGCCACTCTTCTACCCTCAAAACCTTCCCTCATCCTTAATTGCAACATCTCCCCCGACCTAGAGAGTTTATAGCCTTCATGCATGACGACACAGTAAATTTAAACTGCTGACATTTGAAAATTCAGAAAATATTATGTTATAAAACAATCATGAGTATACACGATACCGCACCGGCATAATGGATTAGACATACACAACGATCTCGAGGATCGTTCCGCCTCAACTCCAAGATAAAATAGGTCTTACCCAACCAAAATCGATGTTGACAGAATTGAAAATATTTTCAACAACTTTACTCATGCGATTTATAAAATACAACAAAATTGCTTAAACTGAGCGAGTCGGACGACTCTCACTCTCCTTGGTATGACGACACATGTCCGTAACAATTTCACTTACAAAATTATGCGATCAAACGTTGTCATGATTTCCACAACTAAGGTTACCTCATTTATAAAAGTGAAATAATTTTCCACTCACTATTTTCAAAAAAAAATTTGTACAATGCAAAATGAACTTGTCTCCTCAATCCAAACACACGTTTGTGTGTGTCAACTCATTTTCAAAACAAGAACTCTCAAAGTGAACACACATACATATGCAAACTACGACATGAAGGACTCATGTAACCTGTTCGAAAACACAATGCATGATACTCATTTTACAATGAAGGCTATTCACTCTAGCAAGGTCAATTGTTTGAACTCACCACAATTATCACAGACTACTTATCTTCGACCAACCGATCAGAATTTTCACATTTGCCACAACCTTAGGCACCAATGCTTCCCAATATCCTTATATGTCTAACTATCAGTTACCACCGCGACTGGAGATTCACAATTCATGCGTCTACACTTTGACCCCAAAAGTCGTACCAACAATAACTCGTCTCTATCCTATCCTTACTCCATAATATCCACCATCACTGTTATTATCCCCAACCTTCTTTGCCACTCTTCAAATAACTACAGATTCAAAAGGCTCACTTCCCCTATTAAGTTCTTGGCTTGATACTCTCTTGATTCCCCATTGATCGACATAACAACTACCATAACAGAGACACACCTAAAGCGAATAGTTCACCTCCAAAAGGATCTTCCCTTTGGACCCAAGAAGTTCTTCCTCAACCGAATTATCTATACCCCGAACAATACTCACCCTAAAAGGTGCTAATCTTAGTAACATAAGCGAGATCACAAAACACACCAAAATCAGCGCTATCATTTCCATGATAGGTCTCACTACCCATACTACCCCCATCGATCGTCCCAACTATAGTAATCGAGTGTACCCATGCACCTGTAAATTCATAATGGCATTGGTCAGATGCAATTCTGAATTTACCTTACATGAGAGTCCTCACTACCGTTGACACAACTTTCGATCATCAAGATTTCCTTAAGAGCTCCCTATATCTCAGTTGTGTCCCCCTACTCCACATATTAAGTTTAGACCCATCCGGTCACCTAAATCCCATAAACTATGGCTCTGATACCAATTGTAACGACCCAACTCACGGAAATAAGCATAATAAACTCTAATGTAAAATAACGCCAAAACGGACCCAATTCAACAATATCAAAAAACAAGGTTTGCGGATAAACAACCTATTACACAACTGAGATTGAAATGAATGAAGACTAAGTCCAGGATCTAGCAACAATCTTCTCCTACGCCACGCTCCTCGCTTAAACTTTCCCCTTGCCCTTGCTGGAACCCTCTGCTGGGTACTTTTCCTGAAAAGGTTTTTAGTTTTGAAAGAGCGAGTGTTAGACCGAATGGTCTAGTGAGTTCCCTCTAACAACAGTTCACAATCCTTAACAACATATAAAAGATTTATAAACAATTATAAACCAATTCAATTTTTATTTATAAATCATCACACCGTAAATCACGCTTTTGGCACACACTGAAGTCACACATAGGCGACAACGTGTCTGGCTCATACTGCCTTATTCTAGGACACACACCCCTTTGGCATAAACGGGACACACACCCCGGTATGAGCATAGGCGGTACACCCCCCCAACTTAGGCCATACTCGCCAACTACCATGTATGCATACATTTCCACATATCAATGAACGATAAAAACATACTCACATTAAATGATAAAACATAACTCGCATAAAATATGATCTCGCATGTAAAGATTTCCGCATAATTGTTAACAATAAAGTTTAGTTAGAAAAACTCACCTGATAGCGATAACTTCCTTACTAATCATTACGCTCGATCCAACTCCTAGAATGGTCACCTAAAGAGATGAAGTATTAAGTTCTAAACAAGGAAACTCATCAGAACCCCCCCCCCCTCCCTGGACTCTACTCGGACTTTCCCCCTTACCCCTCGCTGCAGGCGATTGGCCGATTACCGGGTTCCCCGATCAACTCTGTCGGCCGGACCCAAATTCCCTCCCCGGGTGCCCCGACTCCCGGGGTCTCCGCCCAGGTTTCACTCTCCGCTTCCCGGATTACTATCTCCCGGGCTCCCCCAACTCCCGGGCTCCCCCAACTCCCGGGGTCACGACCTGGGTCCTTACCACCCCGACTCCCTGGATCAAACATCCTCGGGGTCTCACAATGACCGGACTCCCCCCGGTATCTCCCCATCTCCCGGGGTTTCGACCACACACCGGGCCGCTCACCTCCCGAGTTCGCCCGACTGGGCTGTTCTCACCCCAAAACGCAGAGGTGAATAAGTGTTTTAAAAGCGAACCACAAATCCCATATCAAAATAAAACCTTACTAGTCCTTATGTTTAGATTACTACATTATAGGATTAGAACAATAATCCATGCTTAATCATGCCCATTATCAACTACTTCCATTAGAACGATTTTTAAGGAACAAAAAGGAGGATTCCCATCCCTTTCTTATTCAATAATCCAACTAATGAGTACATAAACAAACATAAATACCAAGAATAAGAGTATGAGGGTTACCTTGATGATTGAAGAAGAACTTCCCCCCAAGTCCACAATTTCCTTTGCTTTCTTCCCCAAATCGCCTTCACACTTTTCTCTCCTTCTCTGATGAAATTTTCAGCCGCCAAAAGTGAAATGGGGAGAATCCCTAGGGTTAACACCTCTTTATCCCAAACATTTACATTTAGCCCTCCAACTTTGGGTCTTGCTCAACTTTTCACCCACACCAAAATTAAACATTGGAACTCGGACATTACATATAGTCCCTGTGGTATGCAATATATTGTGGTTAGGGTCCCTAAACACTAACACCGTTAACTTTGAAAGGTTAAAGGCATCATGTGCCTTGCACACTATAAGTATAATTGTCAATTTACTTTTCCCTTTCCATTTAACTTATACACCTTTAAAACAAGAATACTAAATTGTGGATTTGGTCCATATGCATCACGCATCATCTTTAAAACCCATCTATCAGCTCTCTTAATTTTTTTTCATTCATTCTTCATTGACAAAGTACAAGAAAAACTAATTTGTTAGAGCATCTCCAACAACTTTCCTATAATTTTTCTAAAATAAAGAACCAAAAGTGATTTTTTTTAAAATGTATTACATTCAACTCCAACAGATTTGTTATTTTAGAGATTTTAAAACAACTTATATTATTATAATATTATCTAATTTATCATCCCAATACACTTTTAAAAAAATCTTAAAATAAAATGATAAAAATTGAATTTCATTGGTGAGATTAAATAAAATGATTATTTCTCTCTCCTACCATCAAGTTTTAGAGAATTCTCTAAACTTAGAAAATTTTCAAGTTTTTTCTATTATAGCAAACAAGATAGTAAAGTTGTTGGAGAGGTTTAGAAAAGAAAAACACATTTTTTCTATTTTAGCAAAACTGTTGGAGATGCTCTTAAAGTGTAAAAAAAGTTACTTGCATTTAAAAATAACAATTGTTTGAAACCAACACTACATCCCAAAAAAGACAACCCATCAAAATAACAATTGTTTGAAACCAACATTACATCTCGAAAAAACCCCTCATCAAAATGACAATTGTTTGATATCAACATTACTTCCCGAAAAAGACAACACATTGGGAAAAAAAGTAAACTATAAAGGCTTGGGAAGACGGTGAGATGTGTGAAATGCAAAAAACAAGGTCACAACTCAAGAACTTGTAAGGGACAAACAAGTGGGAGCTAAATTGGTTGTTTTTTTGGGATGTTATGTTGATATCAAACAATTGTCATTTTGATGGTTTTTTTTTTTTTTGGGATGTAATGTTGGTTTCAATTAATTGTTATTTTGATGGGTTGTATTTTTTTGGGATGTAGTGTTGGTTTCAAACAAATGTTATTTTTAAATGCAGATAACTTTTTTTGCACTTTAACAAATTAGTTCTTCTTGTACTTTCATAATGAAAAATGGATGAAAAAAATTAAAATAGATGATAGATGAGTTTTAAAGATGATGAGTGATGCATAGGGGCCAAATCCACAATTTAGTATTCTTGTTTTAAAGGTGTATAGGTTAAATGGAAAGGGAAAAGTAAATTGAAAATTATACTCATAGTGTACAAGACACATGATACCTTTAACCTTTCAAAGTTAACGGTGTTAGTGTTTAAGGACCATAGCCACAATATATTGCATACCACATGAACTATATCCACAATAAGCATAGAATGATGCCCATGGTCAAAGAAAACACAAAACCACATGAACCAAATCCACAATTCACTCTAAATTTTAGCTAAATTGTATAATATTATATTATTTATCAAAAAATAAAGAAAATAAAAAGAATAAAAAAGACCAAGTTATCTTTGAATTAACAGTTTTTATGAGGATTAGACCGACGAAAACGAAAACAAAATCGAAACCATAACGATAAAAAGAAAAAACAACTTAAAAAAAATCAGGGACAAAAATAGTTATAACAAGTAATCACAAGGATGAAAAGCGTAGTTTGCTCTTAAAAAATAACAAAATGAAAAAAAGTGAAAAGAAAATAAAAATAAGAGAGGTTACTCTAGCCTAGAAGGTTAGGTAATTTAAGAAAAAAGAAAATCTAAAAATAAGTATAGAATCAATGGAAAAACCATGACCTAAAGAAGGTAATTCAAAATTAAAAACCAAAAAATATTACGATTGTGAATGGTGCAAAATGTTTAACTTTTTAATAAAACCATTTTTAAAATTTTGTATCCAATGACTTTTGAAAATAGTAAGTCAAAACACGATATGGTCTTTCCATGAATTAACGACACATTAAGATCACATGAGGTTTAATTTACGTAGGGTTCTTTGAATATATTAATTGTTATATTTATTCTAAAATTAAAAGATCGTTAAGCAATTGATTTTGATATACATGTTATTAAATGTATTCTTGTTGTTAACCTACTTTTACTTCTTAGATGGAATTAATGAAATATGTTCTTGCTACATTTCGCTAGGGAAGAAAGAAGGAACTGAGTTCTTTTGATTGGTGTGGAGGGGAAGGTCTGTTTATAAAGACAACTCTGAATCACTTGTTGAATACAAAGACAAAGAAGTGAATATATTACAAACTAGTGTGTCATCCGCGCGTTGCGCGGTAACGAAAAATATTTTAAAGAAATATTTGTCCGAGTTAAGATAACATGTAATTCTTCGGTTAATAAGTAATAAGATCCAAACTAAAATAAGAATGTATTTGTATAAGTGATGCATTTGCATATATTGGTAATTATTTTCTTGTTGCGAAGAGTTTAAGATGTATCGGTAATAATTTTGTTGTTATGCTTTAGAACTCAATGACATGTCAAACAGCCATATCACTATTGTTGTTATGAAAGTTGCGACTAAAACTAGCCAACCTTATGAGTTGCAACAATTTGACGTCTTTTCCTCTTGTCAATATAAAATTACATGTTTCGTAAAAAATTTCATCTTTTCATCTATATTGGATTACCAAACTCACCAAATTTCATATTTATACAAAACATTAATTCCTCGTTTCTTATAGTCATCTAAAAATCTACAGTCTAGTATTCTATCATCCATATGGGATGGCTAAAACAACAAATAATGCAAGATTTGGAAATAAAGGAATACTATGATACCAACTCAAATACCCTTGGTTGTTTTTTATGCACATATAAATGAAAGAAAGATAAAAATATAAGTATTTTTCTGTTTTATATTAATGTTTTATGTAATATTTTATAAAATTTCTCTATTGAGAGGTTAGTTAAAAGAATATTTTTAGCCAAGTAAACATTTTAATCATCAAAGTCATTCATCCTACTTTCTTATAACCATCTTTATTCTCAAATCTAACAGTTCTTAATCAATGTGGGATAACTAAAACAATACCATAATGCAATATTTGAGAACATTCAATTCTCATAATGCTATCTCAAATATCCTTGGTTGTTCCTTTTATATGTATAAAGATTGCCATAAGGTTTTTTTACATGTAAACTAAAATGGATTATATTGAGGTGATTAATCGTCATCTTAATTTTGTTTATTTATATTGATTATAATCAATTTATTATTATACAAGTAAAAATATACATATATTACATTCAACTGTCATGTAAATCAAAATATAAATATTGATTGTAATTTCATTTGTATGAGTTTTTTAATATATTGATTATATTTCATTAATTGTTATGTAAACTAAAAAGTAGAGTACTATAAAATAAAAGAAAATAAATAAATTTAGATGTAACCAAATAATATAAATAGTCTAACAATTAAATGTTGCTATTAACTACATCAATAAAAAAAATCAAAATTTGAGAAAAAATAAAATTAGGATTTAGATGCTTATAAGATGCCGCCTCATTGTAACTAAAATTTTTCATCTCATTTTATTTATTTATATTAATTATACCTGTTTATTATTATTTTCAATTGCTCTGTAAATAAAAACATACATTTTACTATATTCAAGTGTCATGTAAATTAAAAATATTGATTTTAATAAGATTTTAATTGATTACCAAAATTAAAATCGAAGGAGAAATATAGAAGACGGAAATAAAAAAAATTCTAAAATCCCAACAAAAGTCAAATATCAATCACGTATACACGATTATTGTCAATGTTAAATTTGAATTTTTTTATTAGATCTTATATCACAAAATATCAAAATTTTATTCGAATCTATATGATTCAATCGTAAACACAATCATGCCCTATGATAACAACAAATCCAACAAATATAAAAAGAATAAATATATAATAACAAATCACATTTTTTCAAGAGTATAACTTCTACATAGTTGTTTAGAGTTTTTCATATCTTCTTCAACTCTTATTTTCTCCATTCTTCAACAGAAGAAGTTATAGAATTTCATTTGTTTATTATTGCAACCTAGATAAACAAATTTCATTAAGAAGTTTTTAAAGGTAAATGAATAAGTAAATCAAGAGTTAGAGATTAAACTTAGGCATTTAAATTACCAATCTCATATTCAACTCTCATAGTCTCATATTCTTCATCCTCCACCAAACAAAGTTCTAGAATTTCAGTTTGTTTATGAATCTATATGATTTCAATCGTAAACATAACCATATTTTATGAAAACAACAAATCCAACAATATGGAAAAGGAAAAAAATATGTAATAACAAATCAATTTTTTCAAAAATATAATTTTTACATACTTGTTTAGAGTCTTCCATATCTTCTTCAACTCTCATCTTCTTCATCCTCCATGAAAGGAAGTTCTAGAATTTCATTTTGTTTATTTGTTTATTTGTTTATTATTGCAACTTAGGTAAACAAATTTCATCAAAAAGTTTTTGAAAGTAAATGAAGAAGCAAATCAAGAGTTGGAGGTTAAACTTGTGCATGTAAAATTACCAAAAAACCCTGTAACACCCTAAATTTTAGAGAAATAAAAATCCGAAAACTTCGCAATATGACGACTATAAACTGAGTAAACCTAGGTGAACCGAAACCTGTCATAACAATCCCAGAGTATCATCCCGAGAACGGGGAATATAGGTGTATCCTTAACAAAAGAATCAAATGATGAACAATATACAACAACCTAATAATCTAACTTAGACAAGAAAGATTAAGATCGGGTGTTGCTACTGTTCCAAAATACGTATCCACTATCACCATCGTATTGGTCAATAAATCATCCCAAAAAGACCGCTCTCGACCTCTAGGCCGACCGCTCATTCCCGACGAATCCCACCTCTAGATTGACCTACAATATATGTCATTTTAAGAAAAAAGTGTTAGGCTAAAGCCTAGTGAGATCAAACAGTTGTATTTAAAATAATCAACGGTACACATGAATAAAGAAAATGAAGTTAAAATAGGAATAATAGTGCTTTTACCATAAACAGTTACCTCTTGGTTTAATGGGGGAGACCCACTTACTAACACAAGTGACGGAACACAAAAGTAAGCCGCTTGACGAGTCAGTATAGCCAAATACATAAAAGTATACGCAAGGGATGTTAGGCTCAGTGGCTTTAAACGTACACCCGCGGAAAGTCAACTTCAACCACATAGGGTCCTTACGTTGAGATCTTCATCCAATATCGTAATACTTAGCACATAGGACTTATAACCCAATCCGATGCCTAAACGTGCCTCGACGTGAGAACTAACGTCCCAACGTCGGACTAAATGCAACAACAGTTATGGGGTCATGACTCCCAAGTGAAACTAAATATGCCACATAGAGATAATCGATTAACCGATAATTCAACGTTAAGATAAATGATACTCAAGACATTGACAAATGAAGGTTTTTCGCATAATACTTGCATAACATTACCAAGAGGTTCCAATTTGACGTAAGAATTACATACCCATATTCCAACCATTCGGGTCACTTTAATGTTTCAAACTCTAGTTTTGGATCCCAATTACTCAACCCAAGGTTATAGTAAAACAAGTTTCCCAAAGTATAAACTTATCAACAGTTCAACATAAATTCATGAACTCATTATTAAATAAATCTTTGAAGCCAGAGAATAGAAAAGTATAATGCCAAGCCATATTCACATATACATTCAAGATATCCCTTTTCTTTCTTGAAATCCCATCTAAACACATAAACCCTAGAATCTCCAAAATTAGGGTTTTGGGTGATAATACACCCTAAGTTGTACAAGTAAAAATGGTGATGTCTAGTAGTTTCAAAGCATGATTTTTAACATGTATAGAGTTTAGAAAAGGATGAACTCACCTTAGTGACTTTTAAAAGAAAAAGCCCAAACCCTAGAAGTGGGAAGATTGGAGGTGAGATGCTAGACCACTTGAGAGCTCCTTAATAACACTTCCTAAAAGTATCAAGTATCACGATTAATGACCATGCAGGTACCACAAATGAAGGAAGAGGTTGTGGTGAGGAAAACTTACCAAACACAACAGAGAAAAAAGCTCTTCAGCCCCAGGAATCTGATAAAATGGCTAAAAAACACGACTTGTTCTAATTATACTCGGCCAGCCGTCGGTGAAAGTGACATAGCGATAGTGATATTTGTCACTATTGCGGGGCATATCCGTCGAGAGTGTACCGAGACTCGACCCCTCTCTTTTCGCGATTGTGCCATGGCGAAAGTGACATTTGTCACAATCGTCGGGCACTTTTGCCCTAGATGTACCACGGGCACCATCCTCTCCGCGTTTGTGCCCAGCGAGAGTGACAATTTGTCACAATCGTTGGCACTCTCGCCAACCCTGTACCGAGTCCTTCCAAGGCCAAAAACTTAACGGAGATACCGGTTCAAACGTAAGGGTGATTCACCGACGTTACCAAGTGCCATAACTATTAATATCGAATCAATATTGAGCATTCAAACGCATAAAAAATTTCGAGGTCTTACAATCCTCCTCAACTTGGTAAATGGTCCAAGGAAACGGAGACTTAGCTTCCCACGCTTTCCAAACCGGATCAAGCCTTTCCAAGGAGACACCTTTAACATCACATGATCTCCTACTTGGAACTCCACCGGTCTCCTCTTCTTGTTGGCATAACTTTTCTGACGATCTTGCGCCGCTTTCAACCGCTCTCGGATTGATTCGACCTTGTCGGCCGTCTCTTGCACAATTTACGGACCGAAAAATTGCTTCTCTCCTGCCTCTAGCCAACACACATGGGTTCTACACTTTCGTCCATACAAAGCTTCGAATGGCGCCATCCCGAGGCTAGAGTGATAACTATTGTTGTATGAAAACTCCACCAAAGGTAGATAGGTATCCCAACTACCGCCAAAATCGATCACACAAGACCTAAGCATGTCCTCTAGAGTTTGAATTGTCCTTTCGCTTTGTCCATCCGTTTGTGGGTGGTATGTCGTGCTCAAATTCACCTGTGTGCCCAACTCTTGATGTAAGGCTCCCCAAAACCTTGATGTAAACCGGCTATCACGATCGGAGACTATAGACAAGGGTATACCATGTCTAGAGACTACTTCATCAATATACAATTTCACCAGCTTATCCATCGGCAAGGTCTCTCGCATTGCTAGAAAATGCGCGCTCTTTGTCAAATGGTCGACAATCACCCAAATGGTGTCATTGCCCCTCAAGGTCTTCGGTAGCTTGGTTACGAAGTCCATAGTGATCTTGTCCCACTTCCATTCGAGTATTTCTAACGATTGAAGGCTCCCATAAGGTCGTTGGTGTTCGGCGTTCACTTGCGAACATGTCACACATCTTTCCACATAGTGTGCTACATCTAACTTCATACCCAGCCACCAATAGTGTAACTTCAAGTCCCTATACATTTTTGTACTTCTCGGGTGGATAGAGTATTTGGACTTGTGTGCGTCTTCCAAGAGTAGTTCCCGGATCCCGCCAATATTTGGCACCCAAACTCGTCCATTGAAGCATTTTATCCCTCGGCTATTTTCGGTCAAGAGTAGGCGTTGTTTGACCATCACTTCATCCTTAAGATTCTCTTCCAACAAGGCCTCGTTTTGCGATGTTTTAATCCTTTCCAAGAGACTTGACACTAATTCGATTCTCGCAAGCTTGGCTTGAAGCCTTCCACTATACTCCTTCCAACTCAAGGCGTCGGCCACCACATTAGCTTTCCCCGGGTGGTAAAGTAGCTCACAATCGTAGTCTTTGAGTAGTTCCAACCATCTTCTTTGTCTCATATTGAGCTCCTTCTGACCGAAGACATACTTCAAGCTCTTGTGGTCCGTGTACAAGGTACACTTTGTTCCATAGAGATAATGTCGCCACAACTTCAATGCGAACACTACTGCTGCTAACTCTAAGTCATGAGTGGGGTAATTCTTCTCGTGTACTTTCAGTTGCCTTGACGCATAGGCAATCACCTTTCCCCTTTGCATGACCACACACCCAAGCCCCATTTTGGATGCATCGCTATAGACTACAAAGTTCTCTGATCCTTCCGGTAAGGATAAGATTGGAGCCTCGCACAACTTCCTTTGCAAGGTCCAGAAAGTTTCTTCTTGTGCTTCGGTCCATACAAATTTTACATTCTTCTTGGTTAATGTTGTCAACGAAGAGGCAATCTTGGAAAATCCTATATGAACCTTCGGTAATAGCCCGCCAAACCCAAAAAGCTCCGGATCTCAGTTAGGCTCTTTGGAGGTTCCTAATTCATCATAGCTTATACTTTCACCGGATCCACCTTCACTCCGTCTTTCGTGACCACGTGCCCTAAAAACTGCACTTCCTTCAACCAAAACTCACACTTGGAGAATTTTGTATAAAGCTTCTCCCTCCTCAATACTTCCAGAACATCACGGAGATGACACGCATGATCGGAATCGTCCTTGGAGTAAATCCGAATATCATCAATAAACACGATGACCGACTTATCAAGGAAGGGTCGACACACACGGTTCATTAAGTCTATGAACACGGCCAGGGCGTTTTTCAAGCCAAAGGGCATCACTAAGAACTCATAGTGACCGTAACGCGTCCTAAATGCGGTCTTCGGAATGTCATCCTCCTTGACTTTCACTTGGTGGTAACCCGATCGTAAATCGATCTTCAAGAAACAACCCGCTCCTTGAAGTTGGTCAAACAAGTCATCGATTCTAGGGAGTGGGTATTTGTTCTTCACGGTCAACTTATTCAACTCCCTATAGTCGATGCACATCCGCATGGTGCCATCTTTCTTTTTTACAAATAGGACTGGTGCTCCCCACGGCGACGAGCTAGGTTTCACGAAACCCTTCTCGAGAAGGTCTTGTAACTTCCCCATCATCTCTTTCATTTCCGACGGAGCCAAACGATATGGGGCCTTGGCTATCGGAGCCGCTCTCGGTGCTAGATCAATTTTGAACTCTATTTGATGATTGGGTGGTAACCCAGGCAAGTCGTCCGAAACACATCGGGGAACTCATTCACCACCTCTACATCCTCTAGCTTTTTCTTCTCGAGTTTGGTGTCTATTACGTACGCCAAAAAGGATGAGCATCCTTTCGATAAACACTTTCGTGCGTTCACCATGCTTATAATTGCTACTTCGCCTTTTCGCCTCTCGCCGTACACGGTCGCTGACTCAACATCCAAAATTGGGATTCAGATCAACTTCTTCGCACAAAGGATTTCGGCATGGTTACTCGACAACCAATCCATCCCGATGACAACATCAAATCCTCCAATGACCATTGGCATTAGATCAACCGGGAATTCTCTCCCTTCAATTTCTAGCTTGCAACCCTTAAGGATGTCTCGAACTACTACTCGATCACCATCCGCTACTTCTACCACTAACGCATCCTCTAAACTAGTAGTGGGCATGGATAGCTTTGGGCAAAACGAACTTGACACAAACGAAAAGCTAGCTCCCGAATCAAATAAAACATGTGTAGGTACGGAGTTTAGGAGAAAGGTACCCGACACTACATCCGTCGAAGCCTTCGCCTCCTTGGTAGTCTTCTGGAATGCTCTTCGTGTTGCTTTTGGAGGGTCCACTTTCTTTCCCCCGCTGAAACCCGTCTTCGCCTTCGGGCATTCCCTTCTAATGTGACCCGGTTCCTTGAACCCAAAACAAATTTGTCCTCTGATCGGACAATCTCTGAAACTGTGGCTGACCTTTCCACATTTAAATCACGACTCAGACCCCGAGTTACAAGGGCTGAGATATTTGCTCCTGCACTTGGAGCACCATGGGACATCTCGTATGGGTCCGACTCCCAGTTGATTGCTGTTGAATGGTCTCGGTCTCTTGGAGGGTACAAAACTTCTTTCCCATCTTCTTTTCTCACCGCCTCCGCTTCTCTCTATCTTGTTCTAACCGTAAGAATCTTCCACCAATTGTGCCTCCTCAATTGCCTCTCGAAGAGTAGAGGCTCTGGACACCCGTACTAGATTCTTCATTTCGGACGACAACCCTTTGGTGTAAGCCTTGATCTTCTCTTTTTCAGTCAGGACCAAATGTCCCACTAAACCCAGTTTGTCCATAAGTTAGCGGTTGTACTCTTTCAATGACAAGTTTCCTTTCGTCAGATTTCAGAATTGCTCCTCTATTCGGTCCATGGCCCGCTTGTTACAAAATTCTTCCATCAGTTTCTTCTTAAAGGTCGGCCAACTCAATTGAGCCACTACCGTGGCCTCTACTGACGAGGAGTAAACGTTCCACCACGTTAAAGCCTCCCCTCTCAGAATCTGAGAACCAAACGTTGTTTTCTGTCCTTCCCCACGTTCACTTGATCGGAAGGCCTGCTCAGTTTCCCGGATCCAATCCATACAAACAATCGGGTCGTCTGTGCCCTTGAACTCCGACGGTCGGTAACCCAGAAATGCCTTAAAAGTGTACGTCTTCGGCACTTGCCTCGCTTCTTCTGGGTTTGGGGTCTCATTAGTGGGAATTGCAGGTCCGGTACCCCCGGATCCCACCACCAAAATGTTCTCCGCGATTGCTTCGTGTCTACGGTTGTTAGTATCCCGGTCTTCCAGCAGCTTCAGGAACATTACTTGTTGTTGAGCCATCGCCGCATTCATGGATTGCATCATCTGATCCATCATCCTTGACTCCGGGGTCACTTCCTCCATTATTGGTTCGGATGAGGCTATGTTGCGATGAGGTACAAGTTTGGGAACTCCGCCCAACACATTTTGCGGCTGCGGGGGCAAGTCCGCTGTTGTAACTCTAGGGTGGTCGATCGTAGATGTCGATGCCTCTTGACCCTCCGACCGATTGCGCGTGCTTACCATATTCTGCCTCACACACGCGCGAGAATATAGGTGAGATAAAGAGACTATACGAATACCAGACAGAAAACGTACTACTACATTCATTAATCATCATAACAATGGAACACAAGCATAATCACGTAAAACATCTTGATAATAACGTTAGCTAAGTGAAATTATGAACATGTGATACGTAAAAAATTTCATCACCATCACCAGAATCATCAATCAGTGTAATTTCCGTCGACTCTAAGACCATCTTATCTTAAGAGTTCTACCCAATCTCACTCGATCATAACTTAAATCACAACTTAAGTCTATGTATTCTACGTTCATACCTAGTTCACTGAAACTACTGCTCTGATACCAACTTGTAACACCCTAAATTTTAGAGAAATAAAAATCCAATTTTTTTTGAAATATGACGACTATAAACTGAGTAAACCTGGGTGAACCGAAACCTGTCATAACAATCCCAGAGTATCATCCCGAGAACGGGGAATATAGGTGTAGCCTTTACAAAAGAATCAAATGATGAACAATATACAACAACCTAATAATCTAACTTAGACAAGAAAGTTTAAGATCGGGTGTCGCTACTCTTCCAAAATACGTATCCACTATCACCATCGTATTGGTCAATAAATCATCCCAAAAAGACCGCTCTCGACCTCTAGGCCGACCGCTCATTCTCGACGAATCCCACCGCTAGATTGACCTGCTATACATGTCATTTTAAGAAAAAGTGTTAGGCTAAATCCTAGTGAGATCAAACAGTTGTATTTAAAATAATTAACGGTACACGTGAATAAAGAAAATGAAGTTAAAATAGGAATAATAGTGCTTTTACCATAAACAGTTACCTCTTGGTTTAATGGGGGAGACCCGCTTACTAACACAAGTGACGGAAGACAAAAGTAGGCCGCTTGACGAGTCAGTAAAGCCAAACAAATAAAAGTACATGCAATGGATGTTAGGCTTAGTGGCTTTAAACGTACACCCGCGGAAAGTCAACTTCATCCAATATCGTAATACTTAGCACGTAGGACTTATAACCCAATCCGATGCCTAAACGTGCCTCGACGTGAGAACTAACGTCCCAACGTCTGACTAAATGCAACAACAATTATGGGGTCATGACTCCCAAGTGAAACCAAATATGCCACATAGAGATAATCGATTAACCGATAATTCAACGTTAAGGTAAATGATACTCAAGACATTGACAAATGAAGGTTTTTCGCATAATACTTGCATAACTTTACTAAGAGGTTCCAAATTGACATAAGAATTACATACCCATATTCCAACCATTCGGGTCACTTTAATGTTTCAAACTCTAGTTTTGGATCCCAATTACTCAACCCAAGGTTATAGTAAAACAAGTTTCCCAAAGTATAAACTTATCAACAGTTCAACATAAATTCATGAACTCATTATTAAATAAATCTTTGAAGCTAGAGAATAGAAAAGTATAATGCCAAGCCATATTCACATATACATTCAAGATATCCCTTTTCTTTCTTGAAATCCCATCTAAACACATAAACCCTAGAATCTCCAAAATTAGGGTTTTGGGTGATAATGCACCCCAAGTTGTACAAGTAAAAATGGTGATGTCTAGTAGTTTCAAAGCATGATTTTTAACATGTATAGAGTTTAGAAAAGGATGAACTCACCTTAGTGACTTTTAAAAGAAAAATCCCAAACCCTAGAAGTGAGAAGATTGGAGGTGAGATGCTAGACCACTTGAGAGCTCCTTAATAACACTTCCTAAAAGTGTCAAGTATCACCATTAATGACCATGAGGTACCACAAATGAAGGAAGAGGTTGTGGTGAGGAAAACTTACCAAACACAGCAGAGAAAAACCCTCTTCAGCCCTAGGAATCTGATAAAATGGCTAAAAACAAGACTTGTTCTAATTATACTCGGCCAACCGTCGGCGAAAGTGACATAGCGATAGTGACATTTGTCACTATCGCGGGGTATATCCGCCGAGAGTGTACCGAGACTCGACCCCTCTCTTCCCGCGATTGTGCCTTGGCGAAAGTGACATTTGTCACAATCGCCGGGCACTTTCGCCCCAAATGTACCGCGGGCACCATCCTCTCCGTGTTTGTGCCCAACGAGAGTGACTCTTTGTCACAATCGTTGGCACTCTCGCCAACCCTGTACCGAGCCCTTCCAAGGCCAAAAACTTAACGGAGATACCGGTTCAAACGTAAGGGTGATTCACCGACGTAATCAAGTGCCATAACTATTAATATCGAATCAATATTGAGTATTCAAACGCATAACAAATTTCGAGGTTTTACAAACCCAACTTTATAATGAATTACACATTTCCCATATAGGAGCGGAAAAGTCTTTAACTTAATTAGTAGTTTAAAATTTTGAAAAAATGAGAAAAAAGATAAAGGAGCTTCTAGCCTTTAGAAGATGTCACATCATACATAGTGATTTATTCTTTAATATATATATATTGATTTGAGAATAAGATCATTTAATCATAAAGTAATCAGATGGTGTATAATCTCAAACGTCATTTTTCTAGTTAATAAAAAAAATCTAGTTCTTTATTTTAATTTTTTTATAGAGCTATGTTATATCTTCATAAAATTTTAAAAAAATTATTGTATATGATATGTGAGAAAAATCATACAATATTTAAATTTTTACAAGTGGGTGACATATTTTTAAAAGGAAAAAAGTGCGAGTAAAACATACGTAATTTTACTCAATTTCTTGGAAAACATATTTTTATAAACAATTTAAATATTCTATTCACAATCAATTATTTTTTATTTAATCTTGTAGTTGTATTCATTGAATTTTTGAGTTCGTGGAAGTAGTAAGTCAAATACCGGGTGTCCTTAAGCGAAATTGATCGAAATGGGCCAAATACGGAGATGGATTGGCCTCCTAACCATCCCTCTGTCCGTTTTACCCAAATGTCCAGAAGGACCCCTCTGCCCTAGGTCCTCATTTGCACCCCAGGGTTCTTCTTTTATACTGAACGGCTGACACACTTCCCCCACCTACCAATTTTTAATTAACTCCATCGATTCCAAAGAACCGCCGGAGCTGTCGTTTTCCAGCCCCACCACCGACGATTTCTGCCATATTTTAATCTATTTGGGACCACAAATGGAGGTTAGTGACTTCTCTTCTAACTCATCTATCATTTTTTAATCGATTTTTTGTATATTTTTTGTTGTATATTTTTGTTGATAATTTGTTGTATATTGGTTGGATGATAATTATTTGTTGTATATTTTTGTTGATAATTTGTTGTATATTTTCTAGGTATAATATAACAATTTTCTGTTTTGAAAATATACAATTGTTATATTATTGTTGTTGTATATTTTATTATCTAGGATTTCAAAACAGAAAATATGTATTTAGAGAAAAAATGAAAGTTAATATAAAAAACTTGTTAACTGAAAATATTAATTATACTACAAAAATTTGTCATCCAAAAAATTTATGTTTTGAGAATTTTTGATAAATTGTATATATTTTTTTGATAATTTGTTGTATATTTTTGGATGATAATTTTTTGTTGTTATTTTTGTTGATAAGTTGTTGTATATTTTGGATGACAATTTTTTGTATTTTTTTGTGTTGATCGATTTTGTTATTATGTATGTTGTATGGTTTTAAATGGTTGTAGTTATCATTTTTGGAGTGGATGATATTTTTTTTTTGTATATTATCATTTTATATTTAGGGTTATAATTTTAGAGTCATAGTTTTAAATGGTTGTAGTTATAATAGTTTTAAATTTAATTTAATATTAGATTAAATGGTTGTAGATGGTTGTAAGTTAACAAAATTTTAAATTTAATGTAGTTATTAATATAGTTTTAAATTTAATGTTTTCAAATTTTTGTTTACACTAATTATAGAATATTTTACCATAGGACAATAATATGTAAATACCCAAAAATCCATAACTTAAGAAATTCGCACGAAAAAATCTACAACTTTAGAAGTGGCACTTTAGGTCCCTTAACAATAGAATTTTACACTTTAGGTCCCTTTGCTTTAGAAACTGACACTTTAGGTCCCTCTACTCTAGAATTTTACACTTTAGGTCCCTTTACTTTAGAATTTTACACTTTAGGTCCCTATACTTTAGAAACTGACATTTTAGGTCCCTTTACATAAGTATTTGACACTTTAGGTCCCTTAACTCTAGAGTTTTACACTTTAGTTCCCTTAACTCTAGAATTTTACACTTTAGGTCCCTCTTCTTTAGAAACTGACACTTTAGGTCCCTTTACATAAGTATTATATCATTACTATGCAAGGAGTAAATTTCTACACTGCAAAGTTGAACGTGAAGAGTAAGATGACGATGGTGGAGTTGATTCGCTAGAAATTGAACCCCACACGATTAGCACTATTCAGGGAGACATGTTTTGGTCATTGGTTGGAGTTGACAGATACATCTGCCGACCCTATCTTGGTGCATACATTTTTACAGACCCAGGTATTCCCGCAAAATATACGGGCTGACGAGATGTTATTCGAGGTTGGCAGTCGCGCTCTTTGGTTCGACCGTGAGGAGTTCTGTCTCATCACAACACTTCGTTTCAGACCGGACCCGAAGATGCATAAGAATAGACCCAATGGTTTTGTTAGATGGGTGTTCCCACGAGGCACGCTAACGGTGCGGAACATCCAGAACTTATTCAATCTGATCGGCACAGATGACGAGGGGCGGGCGCATGTCGATGACGATTATGCCGTCTGTATTTGTCTCATGATGATGGTTGTGCTGTTCTTTTTCGGTCATCAGTTGACCAAGCAGCTTCCCGATCATCTACTTCGGGCCATTGATGATTTGAGCGTCTTCAATCGATTTCCCTGGGGATCCTATATCTGGGCGCACACCTACAAGCAGATGAATGCAACGATCCGGAAACGACCGGAGCAGGGATATAGGATGTCGTTATCTGGTTTTTTATATGCATTAATGGTTAGTAAGTTGATATCAAATTAAAACTTTTACAATCTACACGGATTCCCTTTTTCTACAAAATATTTACTACTATCTTGGTATTCTAATTCACAGATATGGATCTTAGAGACCTTTCCCATGGCCAGCACGTTTAATATATTGACCACCAGGTGGCCACGTGCGGTTCGTTGGGATAGGTCTTCGATCGGTGTTGTTAGCAATTATGCCTATGCTCTCCTGGATGTATCGACGGTAAGTTACATTGACTACAATGATTTTTTTTTATTAGATGAGGCCCTCGTGTGGATTTCTAACATGATTATTTTTCAATATATTAGCCCGAGCGAGCCCCACATGAGAGGCTTGTTCCTACGCCATGGGAGGAGAGCAAGGAATGGTATATCCAGAGCCATCGCTGGTTTAGTATTTCGGAGGGGCGTCGACCGTCGAAGAGGTCGAGAGTTATGCAGGCTGTTAACGAGGGTGAGAAGTCCTTCTAAGTTATCCGATATTTATAATTTTTTATAAAGAGAAGTCGTTCTAGATTATATGATATTTATAATAATGTTGTTAATTGTTTGTATGGTTGTAGGTTTCGAGTCAGAGGGAGACGACCAGCCTGATCATGACACGACCCCCCCGTCCCATGCAGGCGTCAGAAGGGCACATGAGGCCACCTCTTACGAGGAGCCACAATTTCATGTTGCGCATAGTCCATCCTTTCACCATGAGTAGAGTCCAGCAGGCCACTATCAGCATAGTCCGCCTGTTGACCCCTATGCTGACCGGTGGGCTGAGTTTACGAGGTGGAAGGATGATTTCTATGACTATCGGACTTCTCATCGCACAAAGCATGAGGATCTTGAGAGACGCCTTGCCGAGAAATGGGCATCTGAAAGCTCAGAGCGTGAAGCTATTGAGAGACGCCTTGCTGAGCTGGAGAGGCTTACTAGCCAATTTAGCTCTTTCCAGGTAAGTGTTTAACTTAATTTATTGGACATGGTTTTAATTGTTATCTTTTGGAACTTTATGTGGTTTATTATGCTTGATGACAGATTCCAGCCTAGCAGCAGGGTGGACAACCCTCCCAGCCCGCCGACCCGCAGCACGGGTTCAGATCTTCGATCTTCGGAGGCCCGTCCCAACAGACGAATAATGTTAGTCACTTCAATATTTATATGGTATCATTATTTGTTTTCAATAAGACATAAAAAAATGACTTAGATTAATGTGCAGAGTTCACCATCCTTCTTTGATGACATATTCGGACCTTCGTCGTTCGTTACACCGACCCACCACATGGCACATGTAAGTTATTTAATTTGGTGGATAATTTGATTTTTACATTCAGAATAAAAACTGAATAACCTCAATCTTATTTTACATGGCACAGGGGCATCATTCCCAGGGTTTAGTGGTCATTCCACTAGCCAGTATACACAAGGCCAGTATACGCAACCTGTAAGTTAGGAGATTCGTTTTTTACATTTGATATTTATTTGTTAGAGCAAACTTGTGAGGACCCAACTTATTTTGCAGGGCACATTCGGGTCGTTGCTCCATGAGACTGGACCGACTACGGTGGGTTCAGGTATGTCGGCGTTTGTTGGGGCGTTGTTCCAGGATACGCCACAGGCGAGTACATCCGTCGACCTCTCGACCTCGACGTACGTCCGGCCTCGGGTGTCCCAGGACATTCAGGTTGCACCACCGGCGGATGTTAACCAAAGGCCGATGCGGCAAAAAATTCCTGGGAAACAATTGCGCCCTTCTTACACCGGTTTGCCTCCTACTACAGACCCGCCTGTCCAGCGCCGCGTATCGAAGATGCCTGTTGGTCGTAAGACCGCTGCTACTGCTGCTACCGCTGCTACTGCCCCTGCCACCACCAGTTCCGATACGACCTCTTACACTTCATCCGCTGTTTCCACAAAATGGCATAAGCATGAATTGCCGGATTATTATCTTAGGTGCATACCCACCCATCCTGTGGGTAGGGACTGGTGGGGCTTGTTACTCGGTTTGCAGGGCTCGGGGTGGCTCGAAACTGATGTTAGTATAAAACGTCATTTCAGTTTCTCTATCATAATTTCTATTTATATCTCTAACATCTTTTTTTTAAATAGCACATCGACGGATGGGTTCGGTTCATCCGTGAGATTCGTCTGCCCAATGCACGGGTGAACGGTGATGACGTCCGAGTTCATGCATTACCTGGTCGCTGGTGGTGGTGCGCGTTCCGTCTACGAAATGACGAAGGGTCCGGACTTTGTACCATGGTGGTCTGTTCAGCATGTATGAATTTCACTTTAAATGTACTTGTTATTTCTAACTCTGTATAGTTTAATGTTATTTACTGTTGGTTTGTTTTTGAACAAATATTTCAGGTGTTCATTCCGATTTGCATCGACCTGAAGCATTGGGTGGTTGGCGACTTCAACCTAGAGCTCATGGAGATGACCGTATATGATAACTTTAGGAGCGATTCATATAAGGATAGCTTCAGAAATATGATGGCCACGTTCGCCGACCGTCTACATGAACTTTTTACCCTAGCTGGGTGCACATCACTTGCAGAGCACAACCACGAGTTCACTTGGGTACACGCAGATGATGTACCGTAGCAGCAAGGCCCATTGGACGATTGTAGTCCTTTGGCATGTATGTTCCTGACACATTTGACGAACAATGAGGTCCCAACACCAATGGAGGATGAGTCGACACGAGCGCTAGCCTGGAGGGTTCGGATGGCGGATGTCTTTTGGTCCATGATACAGACAGATCGACTTGCATGATTCCTTTTAGTAGCGTGTTTTTTTAACTTCCTATATACAATTTTTTAAAGTTTAATGAAAAATGTAGCGTGTATATTTAGCTTCCCTTTAGTAGCGTGTATATAGTTGCATGATCAATTTATTTATTAAAAATTCAGTCGTTTAGTTTAATTAAAACATCATTTCATTACAATGCACGTATTTAATAACATTGAACGGATACTCGGTAATATGAACTAAACAACCAACCATATGGTCATTTAAATGTCTATCAACTAGCAACGAAGAAAACCAAATTACAAACCCAACAACACAAGCACCACAAAACAAAGTGATAGAAAGTACGGGTACAAACTAGCAACATGGAAAATCCAGAAACGCTAACAACATCTAAGGATAAAGTGCTTTACATTGATCAATCCAATTTTGTTTATGGGTAACCTACTCTTGCAGTACTGAAAAATCTTGCATAATCTTGTTTACTTGAACGTTGTCATGGCGAATATGGTCTTCTTTCTCTTTTATCTCCCTCTTCAACCTTCTTATCTCCTCCTTGTCCGCATCGATCCTACGCAAGTGGCCATTCTTCTTGGCCATCATTTCCTTCCACTCTTCGGTTAGTTGTTCGATCTCCAATTCACTTTTCTCTATCGCCTTTTTTAGACTGGAGGGCATTATTTGTGAAGAAGGTGGGTTTGAGGATGATGCATTTCCAGCCATGTGTTTGGTCAAAGAGGAGACTATTATGCTATGAATGGTGTATGTATGTTGTGAACTATAACGTTGGTATAACCCAGGTATTTATAGCCAAATTCTAAGTACAAACCCTAATTAGGGTTAATCTGGGCTTGCCACATGCCCCAAGGACGCAATTTGCACCCTAGGGTGCAATTTGCGCCAAGACGTAATTTGCGCACATAGGCTATGCTGGAGAATCTTGCAGGGTAATCCTGGCAGGCTTTGTAGTGGAATCCTGGTAGGCTTTGCAGAGGAATCCTGGCAGGCTTTGCAGAGGAATCCTGGCAGGCTTTGCAGAGGAATCCTGGCAGGCTTTGCAGAGGAATCCTGGCAGGCTTTATAGAGGAGTAGTGGTGCGCAATTTGCGCCCATACGCAATATGCGCCTGGCCCTATCTTGTCATCGAATATAAGTAGGTTCTATGGTGAAGTAGTAATTCACAACTTGCTATCTATCCTTTCTGCCCTCCACACCGTTTACAACCATTCTCTACATTTTCATAACTTAATGGCTGGAGGTTCACGCGGTAGGGGCAAAAGGTCAGCAAATGGGGCTAACACTTCACGCTCCGTCGACATCGAACAATTAAATGATGGAGCTTCAAGGATTGACTGGAATCCACCAGAGACAACAGAGGAGTGGGCGCAGTATGGGATATCTGCTTACGATGCACCGATCACGCCTCAGGAGTGGGAGCAGTTTAACAATGCACGAGAGGCATACTACACTGCTCATGGGGGATAATCCCCACCTACGTATCAATCTAACCAGGGGCCTGGTCTACCAATGTCTTAGGTACTGCCTGACATGTTGAAAAGGTCATGTGATGAGGCAAATGCAGAGATACGAAGTTTAGGCAGGACGTGGCTACAAAACATGGAACTTCAGAAGGAGAAAGAGGCAATTATTGCGAAGCAGAAGGAGTTCCTAGATATGATGAAGCGCGATGTTAGGGAGAAGCAAAAGGAGATTAGAAAGTTAGAAGATGAACTGGTAGACATCAAAGAAAACTACACCGACATGGAGGAGCAGATGAAGGCAAAGGCTGGCTGGATCAGGAGGATCCGAGACATCTACCCGTAGTAGGTTTCTCAAAGGGTGGTTGTTGTATGGATGCACTTTATCTGTTTTATTTGGTTTCAATAAAATAATGGTTTAATGCTTTAATGTTTACTTTAGTTTAGTAAATAACACAAGACAACTTAACAAGCACACTAAGGTAAATAAAATCAACACTAAACATAAACACAATATCACTTAGCATACAAGACATAGTCGTTACAATCAAGTGAATTCAATCTTAGAAAGCAATAATAATATTTATAAAAAGTTTATTACATACATGGTTTACTCGTTTAGATCAACGTTTAAATCAAAAGTACCATGTCTAAAACTTTCATAATTCTCTTCGGTTGATACTGGTTGAGTTTGTCGACTACCATATGCCCTTTCAGTTTGTCGACTACCGGATGCCCTCTGACGACTCACATTTACCGGTGCAGGAGATGGACAGTTTGCTCGAGTGTGTCCTGGTTGTCCACACCAAGAACATCTTCTCTGGATGGGATCCTCACCCTGAGATGGGATACGGTCATGGTTACTCGGTCGACCAGCCCGTCTTATTACGACCGGTGGTCTAACGGTCATAAGCGGGTGGTCTAGAACAACCTATGTTTCCCCTGGACCGACTGGATGTATGAGCTCTGTGTAAGTTTGTCGGAAATTATCTGACGCATAGTAACCAGTCGCTAGATAGGAGACATATGTACACCGTTGATTTCTTGCAACGACGATTGCATGGCCGCATGGTATTCCTGAGAGATGCCATTTCCTGCACGAGCAAAATCGATTATTGAAGTCAACTTCTGCATCCCTAAACCCATCGCGGACTTCCCAGTAACCTCGGCAATCTCATGTACAGTCCACGTTGTGGACTTGTGAATTCTCTTTTCAATTTTGGCCTCCGCCCAAGGCGTGAGACGATTCACCATTTCCTCTGCGATAATACAAATTTGTTACGTTAGTATTGCAAAGATAAAAACATAAAATTCAAACAGTCATAAATCCAAGGATGATAACCTCCATTTCTCCGACGAATCGAATACCATTCTTGCTGAAAACATCAGAAATAATCCATAAGGCCCACAATAGGCAGTCTCCGTGCAAAACGAGACAATGCATTCACCGACTCGGCACTGTTCGATGTCATTATGTTGTAACGCATTCCTGGGAAATGGGCCCTTGACCATTTCTCCGGTCCAACCTGGTCCATAAGTGGAGCTCCAAAAGGTAAAGAAGCTCGTAGACCCGTCATGTTCAGTTCGAACTCCTCCACCGTATATGCTTTACACGTCCTCCAAAATAACTTCTTCTTGTATTTGACCCTGCTGTCCCTGGTTTTTACGTTCATCATTAGATGGCGACAACAAAGTGCATGATGGATGCCCGGGTACACTGTATTAATTTCTTGGTGAATTGAAGCAGCCCTGTCGGATACAAAAACCAACCCCTCGGGTTCCCCGATACAACGCTTCAACATGGTTAAGAACCAAGTCCAGACATCCCCACTCTCAGACCTAACAACCCCAAAAGCGATGGGCAGAATATGGTTATTTGCGTCCATAGCAACGGCTAAGAACATGGTGTGTGGTAAATGACCGAATCTGGATATTTAAGGCATTTTCATATTATAACATTATTCAATATAGCAGTTCAATAAACCATATAGTGACGCGAAAGTTACTAAAATAACAACGTACCGTGCAACCGAGGGCAGCGAAACACATCTCAAAACGTTCTCGAGCGTCTGTCCTTATTGAGGTAACGGTACCAGGATTCCGGAGCTCCAGATTATAGAGAAAGCAGGGGAGTCGGGTAAACGATTCTTCAGGGGTACCACGCACCATCGTTAGTGCATAAGCTTTTGCGCGCCAGGCTTGCCAGTAAGAAATATCTATTTTCAAATCCGATCTTATGTCGTTGACAATGTCGGATCCACGGTATGTCCTGCTGGTATCCTTCACTTTAGGGTAAATAAAATTACCCAATACTCTACTGTTTGCTTGATGGTGGTTAGGATGCAGTTGCGTCCTCAAGCAAGTGTGTACGCCATCCAATATACGAACATGAAACATATTGGTATTTTCGACTACGGTCGCATAGATACGCCAAGAACATCCGACTTACCGACATCTGGCATCGTATCTGGTTTTATTTGACCGGTGAACTCCAAACTCAAAACCCTCTTCAAGAAACTTCAAACCGAGAGCGAGTGTAAGATCGTTTTTGGTCGGGAATACTTGACCCAAACTTACTCTTCCACTACGATTATAACATGAGGGTTGGTTGGTGTGATGACTGGGGTCGCTGATGGAAGTGGAGGGGGCATATCAAAGAAATCATCTATCCCACCGTATGATTTGATAGGACTACTTTCTGGTTCGTCGTCGTCTTCATCAGTATCAACATCAGATAAACCCAAGTGGTAAACATGAGACTCCTCATCATGTCTATAAACTTCGTCGTCGTCATCTTCTTCCTGTTCTTCTTCTTGTTGTGTTTCAGGAACAACATCTGGGGTATCATCAGATTCATCCACACCGCCTCCGGTGTTCGAAGTACCACCGAGATCGCTTCCACAGGATATCGATGAATCGACAAACACACAGAGTGTTGGCGGATTATTTTCACCGTCAATAAATTGAATGAAAGACGAAACATCGTCAGAGTCGCATAACTCATAAAGGGCACCATCATACTTATACGATATTCTAATCCTACCAAGAGCAGGATCGATAAGAAATTTTCTGTGAATACAACTAACCAACCTTGGACGCGTATTGTTCGAAACCACCTTGACGCGGGATATTGGTTGATCGGTAACATATTCCCACCCGTTATCTGTCTGTTGCCATGAACCACCGCTTAAGAGATGTAGCTTCACTTTATCCTCTCTGGAACTCATATTTTTAAAAAATACACACAAAAAAGGAAGATACACAAGGAAAACAATTGTATGAAATTGTGGATGAAAATTGTGATTTACAACTTCAATGGTTGCTGGTCTTATAGCAATAATTTAGGGAATCAAATTTGTACCACCACGGGGAAATAATTCATCTGCTAAAGTTGATTTGATATCACAACTTTTTGAAAAATACAATACACATCAACTTGAAAAGCCAGCTTAAAAACGTGAAAAAATAGCAAACCAACCTAAATCTAAGGAGAAACCCTAATTAGGGTTGATTGTTGCTTGACACGTGCCCTGTATTTGCGCCCCTGGGCTTCAAATGCGTCCTTTGGGACATTTGGGTAAAACGGGGAGAGGGATGGCTAGGAGGCCAATCCATCCCCGTATTTGACCCATGTCGGTCAATTTCCCTTCCTTAATATCACGTGATCTTTAATTCAAGTAGAGTATTTTTGTAAGGATATTAAGCATTACATTTATTAATGATCATTAAAAATTTTGTTGGCATCTATTACAAAAAGTAATTTAAATTTAATACATTGTACAAGCTCTATCATTAGGAATTATTTTTAAAATAATCTTGTATTCATTTAAAAGATTACTCTTAATTAATTAATACTTAGTAAAAACAAATAGTTAATTGATGATGATCTTTATAAGTATATGTTTTTTTTGTCAAATATCTATTATGACCATATATTATCAATCTCTATTGCCACTAATCCGACTTCTTCTACTTGTTACCATACTCAACAATCAATATGCGTTTTGATCTAGTGACGGTCAAATGTATCACATTTTTTGACCAATATAAAAATCCTACTTTTAACCAGTTATCTTATATCTTTATAAACATTTTTAAGAAATCTTTATTAATGATGTTTGACACACAGCCGATCCTATATTTTTTTAAGGGATATAATATTACACAATTTTAAAACATTATTTTTCTAGAATTGAACATTAAATAAAAAAGATATTGTTAATATCAAGTCTTAGGGGTCTTTTACCAAACGCTTACCGGATGTCACTTGACTCAGCGGGTGGGCATGACATAAAATAAGAATCTTATACGGTAAGAAGCATCTCAAGGGCCAATAATCTTACTCGTAAGTGAAGGAGAACACTCTTACACGGTAAATGCTTAGAGGGTAACATATTCTTACCACCAATACATATTGATGGCTAAAAGTGTTACCTGATAAGAAACATTGTGTTTATTTATTAATTCTTCTTAATCGATTCACACCATTGATATTTTTATATGTCAACTGCAATCTCTCATTCTCTTGTATGTTTTCACTCATGGAATTGTAACGATTATTTATAATAAAATGTAAGTTTGTTGTGGACGCATTGGGGAACTCGATCCTCAGATAACCATAATGGTTATTATACTCATATTTATCTAAATTGGTCAATCATCAATATTATAGATACTTTATGATTATAGTACTTAGTTATTAATTCTTAGAATATATATATATATATATATATATATATATATATATATATAGAGAGAGAGAGAGAGAGAGAGAGAGGATAATGTGAGAAGTTAAACATTTTACAAGAATACGAGAAATCTTAATATCATATATGATTACACGTCCGTTGGGTGTGTTTAATCATATATGATATCACATTTCTCGCATTCACGTAGAATGTTTAGCTTCTCGTTTGAACCTGCTCTTATATATATATATATATATATATATATATATATATATATATGGGCAAAGGATCGTGTGAGAAGTTGAGTTAACAGTGAGAAACGTGAGAAGTGGATCCAAACCGTTGATCTCTTTTTATCTCAAACCCTCCCATGAATTGCGGCTTAGAAGAGAATTTGTTTGGTGCATCTCGGTACATCTCATCCTAATATGCGTCCATTTCTCATCTAATGATTAATAACCACTTCTCACGTTTATCAACGTTAACTCAACTTCTCACCGAAACCCAACCCTATATATATGTTTGTGTATATGTGTGTACACATATGCATTAAGGGTCCATTAATATGTTATATGATATAGAGTAAATTACATTTTTGGTCCTTGTGGTTGTCACTCATTATCAATTTTGGTCCCTCTTTCAAACTAATTACACTTTTGGTCACTATGGTTGCCATTTTGTTTCACATTTGGTCCCTCTGACTAACATTAATTAAAATTGTTAGTTGACTTAAGGGTATTTTAGTCCATTTACCTTTTCTTTATTTTTTTTAGAGTAAACTACAATTTTGGTCCATGTGGTTTACCACTTCCTTTGAAAGTGGTCCCTGTGGTTCAATAACTGCGATTATCATCCCATGGGTTTGCAAATCGTTTTGAAAGTAGTCCCTGCGTCTAACGCCGTTTAAATGGGAGCCATTAAATGCCTCATGTGCGCACCACGTGATGGGCATTTTTGTCTTTTCACGTTTTCCCTCTCGTTTAAACGCCTTTTCGTTGTTACCGGTATCTTCTTCTTAGATTTTCTTAGGGTTTAGGTAACGTCTCTTTTTCTCTCTTTGACAGGGAAGTTCATCTCCATCCTCGATAATGGTGGTTTGTGACTGTGGTGTTCCAGCGACAATAAAGACTTTATGGACAAATAAAAACCCTGGTCGTAGGTTTTATGGGTGCCCAAGGAAGTATGCAAAATGTGACTTTTTTTCTTGGTACGATGAACAACTATATAATCGAGCTATGGAGGTAATCCCTCGTTTGCTAAGATCAAAGAACAGAGTAGAAGCTTGTCTCAACGCGAAAGAAAAGGAAATCAAGATTTTGAAGCTTTTATTGGTTGTCAGTTGGGTTTTCTTTATTTTTGTACTTTTTTTGTTGACCTAATCCAATGTTGGGTGTTGTAAAGGTTGTAATGGCTGTAATGTTTCCATCCATATCAATGAAAATTTCTTTCTTCCATAAAGTAAACTGTTATAATGATTTAATGTTGAGTGTCTGCATTCTGTAATGACAACAGAGGGCTTCATATGTGATTAATTGAACAAAAGGGAAATTCCATTAAGAAAACCTTAAATGTGATCAATTAAACAAAAGGATACATTAACAGAAACCATAAATTTGATCAATTGAACAAGAGGAAAATTTCATTAACATAAACCATAAATGTGATCAATTGAACAAAAGGATACATTAATTGAAACCATAAATTTGATCAATTGAACAAAAGCACATTTCCATTAACAGAAACCATAAATCACCAAATACATTAACAGAAACCATAATGTGAGTACCAAAACACATTAACAAAGCATCCCTGTGATCAATTACAAATTACCAAAGGGAATTCCAATACATTACCAAAAGACACAAATTGTTTCATCGCTTACATAAACCTCCAAAATAAAAAACAAAGTTCATCCATTACCAAAATACAAGCCACTTCACATCTAAATTCATTTGCATGTCCTTGAGTTATGCCCTTGCTTCTTGCACTTTGCACAGGTCACAGTCTTCCCACTCCTACTTAACTTGGTTCCTTCCCCATCTGTTCCAGTGCTCTTTTCATCAAGACCCTTCCTTCTTTTCTTCTTTGGCCTCCCAATCTGTTTATGACAGTTTGGTGCAATAAGTTTTGTTGGGCAATCAAACTTAGGGGCTGTTTGTTTACCTCTTAATGGTTCCATTAAGAGGCAACATCTTAATCACTAAGAGGCGAATCTTGTTTGACAAAAAAAAAGTCTACCTCTTAATGGTTCCAAAACCCTCTGAATGATTTTGTATTATGGGTCTCCCTTAACCATTAAGTGCCCTGATTTCATTCTGAACAATTACCAAACAATCATATTTCATTGTGCACTATAACATAAGAGCCTTTTCATCATTCTGACCAATTAATCATTTTGTACCAACCCATTCAGCAATTGCCAAACAACCCCTTACTCCAATAAGCTTTGCCATTGATGGGTTCAATCTTGAATCTGTACATTTCTTTCCAAGTGTGAAGCCAAAGAGTTTCATCAACCCATTTCTCAGGCACATCAACATTTGCTCCATTTAAAGCCATGTTCCAGTTTGTGGCAACAACATGCTTACAAGGGATGCCAGTCAGTTCCCACATCCTACATGTACAAGTCTTTGTCCTCACATCAACTACCACCTGATCATTCCAAGGACCACGTACCTCAAACCCGTCTCCACCATTCCAAGACACTTTGTATTGAGCTGCTTTATTCTTGATTTTTTCCAGTGCTTTGGTAGTTGTTGGAGTGAGTGGTCCATCTGCTTTATCCATGACTTTCAGCACATGCACTATCCCCTTCATTAGGTAATGTCTATATATTCCAAACATGAAATTATCGGTTTATCCCTAGCCTTAATAATCTGCCTATTGAAGACTTCACACATATTGTTGAGAAGTACATCAGAATGACACCTACCTGAATTGACCAAATCAGTTTGAACTCATAAATTCATTTTGTTGATGTAACTTAAATTAACTTAATAACTTAAAGTAACATAAACTAACCTGTGAAATGGGACCTAGCCCAATGTTGAGGTGGTATCTGGTTCAACCAATCATAACAAGGTTGATTGAACATTCTTAAATCCTCCATTGCATGTTGAAACTGTGGAAGAGTTGTTGCAGTTGCACATTTCCAAAGATGGTGTTATCCCTGATAACAATGTGATTAAGATGACAATTCCAAATTTACTCAATTTCCATTCTCATTACTTCTATGAATCAATTACAATAAATGCTCTCAACTTTCTCTCTCTAACTCATATATGCGCACAATTCTATCACACAACTTACACGCATACAACACAGTTAAAATCTATTTATACAAGAAGCAAAAGCACGCATGCTACTGAAACACGCAAACTAAAACACTCACAACACTACACACTATTACAACTTTGACATTGACTTTTATTACAAAAGACTTTGACTTTGCATGAGAGTTGACTTTGAGCATTGACTTTCTTGATCTTTGACTTTCAGTCTTCTATGATCTTGCATCCAACATATTCATGCTCTAACATTCTCCCCCTTTGGATTCAAGATCATCTCAAAAAGATTTTGCAATTCAATCTTCTCTATTTAAACTCAATTTGTATAATCTCCCCCTTTGATCAACTTTATCTCCCCCTTGTAGACTTCTTGTTAAATCACCTTTTATGCTTAGAACATTCTCTCCTTTCTTTGATAAAAACTATTTTCAAACTTTCACCAAACTTCCCAAAATCTATTCTTCAAGAAATATTAACAATCTTCCCAAGGTTATAAAAACCTCTTTCAGACACTTGGAAATAAATTATCTTCAAGATCAGCTCAGAATACTTCAGCAAAATTATCTTCAAAGAAAATTTCTGGAAAATCAGATCATCTTCAGAAACCTTTAAATTTACAGTTTCAACTGTGAACAATCTTTCTTCAAAAACTATCTTGATCCAAACTTCTTGAACATTTTACAAACATTTCTTGAAATCTTCTCCCCCTTTTTGATGAATAAGTCATGAAATCATCAAAACTTTTACCAAGAAATGTCACTTTAATCTAATTTGACCACTAATCTTTCATACTGAGCCTCTGACCATTTATCGATCCAAAAATGTATATTCATCCGAATCTTTGCAAATTCAGACAAATTATGAGTGTAACACCTGAATCAACAAATGAATCAGTTAGAATGTCTGTCAGTAACACGAAGTCACTGTGTGTAACGAATACACAATGGAAATGAGCTTTTGTTATGTTCACTCCCCCAGGTATTCCATTCAATATTCGTGCAAATGTTTGAAAGAATTAAGCACATATGATTCCTTTTATTTGGCTCAACATTGTGTACACCATTGAAACAACAACAGTTAAACACATACTCGATTGTGCATGATCGAAGTGCGACGGTGGGGCAGACTTCCTTCTTTTTCAATATCCATATTTTCCAAATGAAAATCATATAGATTATGTGTTGCGTCCCCTTGAAATATAAAACATATTCTTGTTGAGAAAAAAAAATGAGTAGTTGGTGGGGTTTTAATCAAGAGTTGGCATGGGCTAGTTGTCTGTTTCAATAATGTTCACGAAAAATTGTGAAACACTAGTAATGTGGCTGCCCAGCTCAGAAAAAGTTGGTGCAGAGTTTGATATTCTTTTACTCTGTTCTCACACCCTCTTTCTTTTAATCATTGAGCTCACTTCTAACCAAACTATCATTTCCATTTTACCTCATCACTCAACCTATACTCAGTATTGTGACTCCTCACACATTCAATCACTCAAGGATTAACTTCTTGGGTAGGAAACAGTGGTTATCGTGAATCCATAGAAGTTTCATATAAGTCCTCACACAACGAACCCATATAATCCTAATAGAACATGTTGCTCAACATTTTGTTTGGCAATTAAGCACAAAATATGAAATACAAGTCAGATATCTGTATGCTCATTAAGATAATCATGAAGATTTGAGCATTTTAAAACATTTAAGATATTTCAAACAAGTATATTGAATGAATGAAATGAATACAAGAAACTTATTTGAAAATCTGACATTGTATGAAAAAGATCAAAATCAAAATGATTTATGGATTAACAAAAAATCGGATATTGTCTATACAAATCAAGATACAGACATTCTTGAAAAAATGTTTCGAAATGAAATCACACTCAAAATTCATTGAAGTTCAATCGGGGTGTCTTACCATCAAAATTTTGTTTCAATTTAGAGACAAGGTAAAAACATATCCAACAAAAAGTTAAACCGATGTGTGTGAATACTTGAAAGTATATAGAAAAGATAATACGCAAGTATTAATCTTTGGAAACACACGGTTTGTAAATCGGTTAAGCACAAATAAAAATGAAAACATTTAAAATCACACTTCTATATTCATGAAATCGTTTAAGAATCAGAAGTGATTTAAACCTTTAAAAATATGTTTTCATATATGAAAGTTGTCCATCTTTCAGATACTTATGATATTAAGATTAGAAATAAACTTGTCATTCCGTCTTAAATCTCATGAAGTCAGCTCTAAGTCATATATGATATAATCATTTAAGCTTCCTCTCAATTCTGCAAAAATCAAAAATCGTCAAAGTGCAAAGTTTTATTCACAACATTTATTGAAAAATAAACAACATAAAGCAGTAAAACTTTGAATGTACGAGTTCTGATCTGAAGTAATCAGAAGTCATATTCAGGACTCCTTATTTTTTAACTATTACTCCCCCTATATTCATGCATCAGAAAAATTTATCATTTAAACATATGCAAAAATATGAACTCCCCCTAAAAAATATGTAGATCATCTTTCCATCTTCTCTCACTCCCCCTGAAATCATGAACATACCTTAAAGTGCAGATATCTTTCAGATTAAAAAAAAATGAAGAAAAATAACAATAAGAAAACTTTAGTAGGTAATCACAGATTATGTCTTGATATTTAGCATACCAAGTTTAGAAACGAGAAAATTAAATCTCTTTTCGTCTAAAGGCTTGGTAAATAAATCTGCAAGCTGGTATTCAGTGTTAACAAAATAAAGTTATATTGTACCTTTTTCAACATTGTCTTTGATAAAATGATATCATACATCGGGATCTTGTCGAATTTAAAGCCATAATCTCGTAGTTGTGAATAAGACTTGAGAGTAGCAGATTGCAGCAGCAACATACTCTACCTAGACTTGAGATCATGATTCATTGAATTAATAAGATAGACAAGAGATTGTGAGGAGAAATCTGTAGTTTTATTGAATACTAAAAGTAAACTACAACTATAGAGAGAGAACTCGTATGAGACTACATTGCTAGAAAAACTTACTACTAAAACTAACTACAAGACTCCTTATATACCCCCACATCCCTTGTACACTATTAATCCCAAACCCAATACAAGGCCCAATACATCACAATGTTGATTACTTTACTATACTTCTAAACTAGAACATATTTATGTTCTAACATTCTCCCCCTAAGTTTTGTAAAGTAATCATTATCTGATCAGCTCCAGCTTCAGCTCCTCTTCCCCTTGATTTCTTTATAAAACTTAGCATTGCATAAACTTCAAAGCTCCTCTAGCTCCCCTAGAAAGTATCTCTTATTCTTGAAGTTTCAACTATAATACCAGATCTGATGTAAACCATAACCTCGACTGAGTGCACATAAAGACAACTTTTGACTCTTGTAAACCCAACACATTCCGTTTGCCCACAAGAATGATATGTGTTGAATATTGGAATGACAACCAAGTGCATCTTCAGTATATAACATCTGATCTGTCTTTGAACCACGAGTTGAAATAAGAATTCATCTTAAGAGCTTCATCTGATCATTTTACGGGCAGTAGCATCCGGTAGCAACACTACAAGTCAAGGGTTAGAAGGCAAGCAATGTTGAACAACTGATAAAAGACGTTCATTTTCTGACTGCTTTCCAGAATACTGAACAATCAAACCTAGAAATCCTTTATTCACCAATCAGCTGGATGATTATAAACACTCAGGATTCTAAATCACAACTCAATCATCAGAACAATGATTGCAGTCGCTCACACTACTGAGTGATCAGGTTAGAAAAGTGATAAAGTGATCTCAATGGTCTAACCACAAAAGAAGTTCTCCAGACTGATGATTGCAGATGCTTAGGCAGCTAACTCAATCCAATCAGAGACTAAAACCTCAAATCCAGAATATGAAAATCTTGAAAAGCATGATCACTCGTGAAAGATTTGATTAGTTGCTAAAGATATGTGACTAACATATGATAAGAGTGATGTCACATATGCATTACACGTAAAAAGCTCGGGAACAGGGCAAACTTGTAGCAAATTGGGTTCAGAACAGTCAAAATTCTCAAAAAGATCAAAACTTTTCGCATAAAGGCAACAATTTGCAGATCACTATTCCAAATGAGCACAATTTTCATGATGGACATAGTCGAAAACTTAACAATTCTCATAGGCCTGCGTGCGGATTCTTTTTGTCGGTCCACAATACTATATCAAGTTCTTACAAAAACAACAACAACAACAAGATTACCAACCTGTATGATTAATAACAAACGATTACAATGGTTTGGTGTTCGGTTTTAGCTCTGATGTGTTCTCTCTGTTTTTCACCTTTAGTGTGTGTGTTTTTGTGATCTGAGTTCTACTAAATCTGATAGCTTCTCAAACACACTACACCTAATATCTAACTAAACTAATATCTAGATATTATCTAACAACTAATATAATATATAACTTATATATTAATCTAACAAACTAATATCTAACATAATTAGATATTTAAACTAAGTTAAAGTAAATACTAAATTACAATAAACAATAATTAACTTCGATATTTTATTACAAACGACATTAGACTTAATATCGAGAGTCGACTTTCCGGCATTAGCTTCAGATTGGATCTTCAGATTGGATGATCTTGAATCCAATAGATATGTCATCTAACAATCTCCCCCTTTGGATCAAGATCATTACTAAAATGATTTAGCAATTTGGTCTTCTCTTTCAGCTCAGAAGATGCAATCTCTTTTTCTAGCTCAGAATGCTTTAGCAAAGTATCTTCAAAGAAAATTTATCTGAAATCAACATGTCTTCAGAATACTTTGATCTCGCATTTCTTGATTAGCTTTTCTTTTCTCCAATGTCTTGTGAATGTAATGGACTGGACATTTCTTCAAGCTTTAGATTCTCCCCCTTTTTGATGAAAAGGGCAATGACTTCATCAAAACTTTGAGTAAGAAATGTAAATCATTTGGAGCCTCTGATCCATCAATTTAAAAGATATTCATCCAGATCTTTTCAAATCCAGACAAAATAGTCGTGTAACACCTGAATCAACTAATGAATCAGTTAATATGCCTGTCAGTAACACTAAGTCACTGTGTGTAACGAATACACATTGGAAAGGAGCTGTTTGATGTTGACTCCCCCAGGGCTTCCATTTAATCATCGAAACACCACAAAGGTAGTTTCTATAAACGTTATGACCAAGAAACTAATTCCTTGTGTGTTCGTGCTTGTGTTGAAAGAATTAAGCACTTGATGATTGCTTATAGGCTCAAAATTTGTGTAAACCACTGAAACAACAACAAGTTAAACACAGACTCAATGTGCATGATTGAAGTGCGAAGGTGGGGCAGGCTTCCTTCTTTTCAATATCCAGATTTTGCAAATGAAAATCAGATAGTAAATGTGCTGCATTCCCTTTGAAAATGTGAAACACTTTCTTGTTGAGAAGAAAATGAGTAGATAGTGAGGTTTGATCAAGAGTTGGCATGGGCTAGTTGCCTGTTTCAATAATGTTCACCAAAGAATTGTGAAACACTAGTAATGTGGCTTCCCGGCTCAGAAAAAGTTGGTGCAGAGTTGTGATATTCTTTTAACTCTATTCTCACACGCTCTTTCTTTTAAACATTTTGCTCACTCTAATCACACTCATTTCTTTTCGACTTCTCACACTCAATCACTATGGATTAAGTTCTTGGGTAGAAATCACTGGTTAAGGTGATTTCATAGAAGTTGTGTTATTACCTAGCACAAAGAAATCCTTGTTTTCCTATTATGCATATGATGCTCAGATTGGTTTAACTATTTCAGTTAAAGCACAAATATGATCTTTGAAAACATTTAAAGTCACACTTCCAAATCATGAATTCGATTTAAGAATCGGGAAGTGGTTTGAACATTTGATAACAATGTTTTCTATGATTGTAAGTTGTCCACTTATCAACCATGTATGAGATTAAGATAAAGGATTATACCTTAACGTGCGATCTTACATCTCATGAAGCTAAGCTTAAAGTCATAAACATATGATCTTGTAAGCATCTCTCAAAACTTCTGCAAAATTCTTATGTCAAGTCAAAGTAAAATTTATTCACTTAAATTGAAAAGACAAAAAGCAGTAAAACTTTTAAAGTACGAGTTCTAATTAGAAATAATCAGAAGTCATATCCGTACTCCTTTGACTTGAAGAGCTCCCCCTAAAATCTTGCATTACAAAAAGTTTGTTATAAAAGGTTAATGCAAAAAAAAATTTATGAGCTCCCCCTCGAAATAATATTGACCACTTGTCAATTTCTTCTTCTACTCCCCCTTGGATCATGAACAGAATATAGAAGTGCAGATATCAATCAGAATTAAGAATGAAGAAAGATGAAAAAGTATACAATTAGAAAACTTTGATAGGTAACTACTGATTAGATCTTAAGATTTAGCATACCAAGCTTAGAGACAAGAAAGGTAAACCTCTTTTCGTCTAAAGGTTTGGTAAACAAATCGGCAAGCTGATAATCAATTTTTACAAAGAAAAGTTCAACTGTTCCTTTTTCGACATGATCTTTAATAAAATGATACCTGACGTCTATGTGTTTAGTCTTTGTGTGTTGAAAAGGATTCGCTGTTATTGCGATGGCGGTTTTGGAGTCACAGTATATCGGGATTTTGTTGAAGTGGAAACCGTAGTCGTGCAATTGAGTTCTCATCCATAACATCTTAGAAACGCAGCTATCAGCAGCTACATATTCTGCTTTGGCCGTAGAAGTTGAAACACAAAGTTGCTTCTTCGATGCCCAACTTACGAGCTTATCACCGAGGAACTGTACATGTCATGACGTGCTCTTCCTGTCTAACATACAACCTGTATGATCTGCATATGTATACGCTGTTAGTTCAAAACTTGTATCTCTAGGATACCACAGACCATGGCAGTCCCCTTCAGATACCTAAATATGCGCTTAACTGCAGACATATGGATTTCTTTTGGATTGGCCTGATTTCGTGCACATAAGCATGCTGAGAACATTATATCTGGCCTACTAGAAGTAAGATAAATTAAAGAACCTATCATCCCTCTGTAAGTCCTAACATCAACAGCCTTTCCCGAAGGATCAGTGTCAATTTTAGTACCTGGTGCCATTGGGGTACCAATCGGTTTTGAATTTTCCATTTTGAACATCCGAAGAATATCCATAATGTATTTTGATTGATTGATAAAAATCCCCGTTGAAAACTATTTGACTTGTAATCCGAGAAAGAAATTCATCTCTCCCATCATATTCATCTGAAATCTAGACACCATAAGGTTTGAAAAATTATTACAGTACTTAGGATTTGTAGAGCAAAAAATAATATCAACTACATAAATTTGAATTAAAATGATATCGACTTTTTCCTTTTTGATAAACAAAGTGGTATCTACCGTACCTTTTGAAAAACCAGACTTGACTAGAAATTGTGAAAGGACATCATACCAAGCTCGAGGAGCTTGTTTCAGTCCGTATAGTGCTTTGTCGAGAATGTAGACGTGATTCGACTTCTCTTGATTGACAAAACCCTCTGGCTGAGAGACGTAGACTTCCTCCTTCAGAATGCCATTCAAAAAGGCAGTCTTCACGTCCATTTGAAAGACCGTGAAGTTCTTGTGGGCTGCGTAGGCTAGAAACATTCTAATTGCCTCTAATCGCGCCACAGGAGCATAAGTCTCGTCATAGGCGATTCCTTCCTCTTGTCTGTATCCTTTGGCTACAAGTCTCGCCTTGTTTCGGATAACGGTACCATCTTCGTCTTTTTTGATCTTGAAAACCCATTTCGTACCTATAATGGTTTTACCTTGAGGTTTTGGTATGAGTCTCCAGACTTGAACTGCGTCGAACTGATTCAGCTCTTCTTACATTGAGATCACCCAGAAAGGAGTCATGCATACACATGTTCATTGACGCTGACCTAGTTTGCACCGGTTTCGTTGGATCGCCAATGATCTGGCTTGGCAGGTGCTCTTTAGTCCATTCGTGTTCATGAGGCAGTGGATTATATGAATGTATGTCAATTGTATGATCTTTAAATCCACTTGTACCTTCTTCAGTTTGTTCAGGAGGAATGATGATTGCAGTTGAAGTGGTAGGTTCAGAAGGCTCAGCAGGTACAGCTTGGTCCGACTGTAGATGGATCTGTACAGAACATCCTACTGTTTCAGCTACTTCTGTCTCTTCATTACATGTCACATCTTCAACTGTTGGAGTCAGCATTTGAACTGGAATTTCTTGTTGAATCGGGGTGTTGTATTCAATAGGAATATCTGAACTGGTTGGATGAGTAGTCGTTAAGTCTTCCATCCTGTCAACCACAACAGATTTCTTTACATTAGATCCAAGAAATTCATCATAAAACAATTCAAATAATAAGTCTAAATCAGATATATGATTAGTTGACGTTGATGCTTCATCTGATTTGTTCTGTTGAGACGCAGGTTCTGGACTGAGTTCCCAGAAGCTAGTACTCCGGTTATCACGGGTTCTGAACTGTGTTGTTCGGAAGCCATCTCTTCATCAAATGAGACGTTGATGCTTTCAATAACCATCTTTGACTTCTTCAGGTATATACGGTATGCAGTTGATGTAGAGGAATAACCAATGAAGATGCCTTCGTCCGCCTTGGCACTGAACTTGTTGAGACTCTCTCTATCGTTTAGAACGAAACACTTACACCCAAATATATGGAAATATTTGATTGTCGGTGTTCGGTTGTTGATCAACGCATAAGGAGTCTTCTTGAATCTTCGGTGTATCATGGATCGATTATGTGTGTAGTACGCAGTTGATACAGCTTCAGCCCACAGAAATAGAGGTAAGTCTGATTGACTTAGCATAGTACGAGTAGCCTCGACTAGCGTACGATTTCTTCTTTCGACCACTCTATTTTGTTGAGGCGTTCGAGCAGTAGAGTATTGATGTGATATCCCGACAGATTCAAGATATTCTTCAACCTTTTTGTTTTTGAACTCTGTGCCATTGTCTGTTCTTATAAGCTTGACCGGTTTCTGTAGATTCACCTGGGTCGTCTTCAGGAATGTAATGAGAACATCTAGTGTCTCATCCTTTGAACGTAGAAACTTGACCCAAGTGTATCGCGAGTAGTCGTCCACGATAACTAGTATGTACTTCTTTCCGCCAAGACTATGAGTTCGCATCGGACCGCATAAGTCCATATGCAATAACTCTAACGGAGCGCTTGTACTCGGTTCAGGCTTTGGTTTATGTGGAGCCCTCTTCATCTTTCCCTTTTCACATGCTGCACAAAGATGTTCTCTTTCATATTTTTTGCTCTGGAAGTCCTTTGACGAGCTTTCCACTGACCATATTGTTGATGTACCTGAAGTTGAGATGAGAGAGCCATCGATGCCATAACCAACTTTGTTGCATCGAGGCTTTCGTCAGTAGACAAACCTGCTTGTCAGTCTAGACTTTTGACAAAGTAATTGTGTAGAGGTCTGATTTTCTCGTGCCGACCAAGAGTTCTTCGCCTTCTTCAGTGCGAACTGAACACGTCTTGGCTTTGAAATTAACCTCTATGTTTTTGTCACAGAACTGGACGATACTGAACAGGTTGTGCCGTAAGCGTTCAACATAGCTCACCTTCTTGATCGTGACATTGTCATGTTGTACATCACCATATCCCATTATTGGTGAAAACTGGTCGTTGCCGAATCTAACTGTTCCACAATACTTCTCTGTAAAGTTGGACAACATCTCTTTTTGTCCAGTCATATGCTTGGAACATCCGTTATCCAAGTACCATAAATGACGGATCTTTGTAAGAGAAATAACGAAACAAGAGATTTAGATATTCATTTGACAACATTTGGAGTTAAAAATTTCGAGTATTGAAGAGCGGGTCTTAACCTGATGTGTTCAAAAGCCATAATTTTCTTTAGCACGGGTTCTGAACAGACGTTTTCAGAAACCATATAAGATTTCTCCTTCTTAAACATTGGGTGCCTGCAACACAGATTTAGCTTTTGGTACCCACTTGAAATTGGGTCCAACTGTGTTAGCACTAGATTTTGGTTCCCATTTGAAATTGGGTCCTCTTTTCATTTGAAATTCATTTGAAGCATTATAATGAGATGAATGCACATGATAATTTCCAAACCAAATCTCATAATCTTGACAAGAATTAGAAACATGTTTATCATAAAAGGAAGACTTTTTAACAGATTTAGATAACTGGAATAGTTGCATAAAAGAGTATTTCAAAATAGTAGCAACATTGGCTTTCAAAACATTTTTACTAGGTAAAGTCTTAATACAATTAACACTACAAAACGATTTATCAGCCTTGTCGAGCTTCTGTTTCGGTTGCCATTGAGATTTAACTTCTGGCTTTTGCTTGCTCAGATCTGAAACATTTGAAACTCTTGAGTTAGACTTCTGAGCATAAAACGAATGCTTCTTTTTAGAATTACCAGTAGTGTTCGGTTTATGTGAATGCTGAGATATTATCTTACCTTTAGCATTTTTAGCTTTCACAGAGACTGATTTATCAACTTTCGTTGATTTTGTACTGTTAACAGGTATACTGGTTTTTCCCAAAGATTGCACAAGAAAAGATGAATGGTTAGGAAGTTTCGCATTAAAATCAATTTGTTCAAAACGACCATCCGAACCACCGTCAGAGTTAAGAAAATCAAACCCTCCGTTTGATAAACCAAACATGTCATTAGATTTAGAAACCTTTGAAATAACAACATTTTTCAGCACAGTTGTAAAAACTTTTTGTTGAATCTCAATCAAAAGTCTTTCATCTGTTAAAGAGTTCTTGAGTTCGAAAATTTTACTTTCCAAAACAAGAGGAGGGACATAAAGTTTACCTTTAACAGACTTTGCCTCCATTTCTTTGACATAATAACTTTGAAAGAAGTCATTTGAAAGAGATTTATTTTCATTAATTGGATCATCATAACTATTATTCAACTTTGCATAATAAAATGGAAGGTGAACTTTAGATGATTTCCTCCGTTTTTCCGTTTCTTTGGCTTCATCCTCTTTTGATAGTCCAGTCCAGAAAACTTTAAGTTTAGGGCATCGACGAGAGAGTCTTAAGAACGTAAAATCATAAAGTGCAGGCACTTCAGATATACCCTTTTAAGATAATGAGGATTCTCATAACCGATTCCCAAATTTTCTTTATTCTCTTTCGGTTTGTTTAGATGAATGGTTTGCTCACTTTTACCTAATGAGTATAACTTCTTTTCCAAAGCATCTAATTTTGCAATTAAAGTTTTGTTTTCTTCAGTACATGAAGAATGCATTTTAGTAAGCTCTCTGAAATCAGACTCACCCTTTCGCAGTTTAGAATGGATTTCAGTATTCTCTTTAAGAATTATTGTCTTTTCTTTGGCGTTGGTGTCATTGTTTCTATGTAAAACCTCAATCAATACTTCTCTCTCAGCAATTTCATTGCTAAGTTTCTGTATCGATTGGTTTTTGTCAGTTATAACACCATTTTCTCGCTTAAGCTTCGACTCTAACTCTTGTTGTTTTAAATTCATGGCTTGCATTTTATTTATGAAATTTGAATAAGATAAATCACATACCTCATCTTCTTCATCATTTGAATCAGCTTCAGCTTTTGATTCCTACTTTCCCATCAAGCACATGTTGGCTGACTCATCCTTCTCTTCATCATCTTCTTCCTGATCTGAATGATCAAGACAATATTCATTCTCTGCCATCAGTGCCTTACCTGCCTCCTGTTGCTTTGCAAGAAGCATCTTGTTCTTGTAATAATCGGAGTTTCTGACTTTGGGTCTTCGACATTCTCTGGCAAAGTGACCTGTTTTGCCACAGTTGTAGCATGTTGGTGGTTTTGACTGACTGGATCCTTCAGCTTTAATTCTTCTCTCTTCCGGTTTCTTCTCCTCTATTCTCTTCCCTTCAAACTTCTTTCCTTCAAATCGATTTCCTTCAACCCTTTTCTTATGAGCATAGTTGTTAGGACCAGAAGAATACCTCTGACTGTTTGAACTTGGCTTCTTGTAGAACTTCTTCTGAAAGGCCTTTGTCAGCATGAGCATAGTCTGCTTCAGTTGTTCACAGTCATTCGAGTCAGAGTTTGCATCAACTTCATTTTCTTCTGATTCATACACAATCGTCTTGTTCTTCTTCTTTTTGACAACAAGAGCAACTGTGTCTTCAACTATCTTTACTTTCTGCCTCTTCTCATCTAGAATTTTATCCACCTCTTCTTCATTTTGTTTGAGGGTTTCATACACCTCATGAAGTGGAATCTCATTCAGATCCTTGATCTGCTTCATCTGCCTGGCAAATCTCTTCCATTCCGGCTGTAGAATACTTAGAAATTTGACATTAAGCTCGATTTGAGATTTGGTGACCTTGTTCTTGCTTAGTTCGTTTAGCAAGGTCACGAATCTGTCATAAGTTCCTTCTAGAGACTCTCCAGCTCTGCCTTTAAATTCTTCATAATTGTTTAGGCAGTTGGAAATTTTGAGCTGATCCCAACATCATCTTCTCTAGCTGATCCCACATCTCCTTGCCCGAGGCTTTATAGCTGTCAATCTTTACATAGATTTCGTTTGGAATTCCTTCTAGAATGTATGACTTTGATAATCTATCACCTTTTGCTGTCTTTAGGTTATCATCATCGAGCTCATGATACTTAAGTTCATACTGTGTCGGCACAGTTCCAACCATACGAGTCGTCATAACTGGTTTCATAATCCCTTCTTCTATCGATTTCCTGATGAATTCACCCAAGTCATGTCTTTCGATAAAGTTCAGGAACCGATCTTTCCACTATTCGTATTCTCCTCTAAAGAGAAATGGTGGCTTGGTGTCAGTTCCGATTGCAAGGGTTTCTCTGGATGTCATTTTGATTTAAGTCTGGTATAGGAGTAAAGCAAACTTTGCGTTTTGAGAAGGTGGCGCAAATGAGGTTTGCGCTAGTGGTGTTTGGCGTAAAGGATGGTTTGCACGATGAGAGACTGGCGCACAATAGGTTTGCGGGAAGTGTGGGTCGCGCAAATTGAAGTTTGCGTTTAGAGTTGATCGCGCGAATTGAAGTTTGCGCGAGATGTACGTAGCGCTAAGTAGAGCTTTGCGCTAATGGAGGTTGGCGCGAAGTAAGGTTTGCATTTCAAGGAGTTGGCGCAAATGAGACTTGTGATTTTCGTGAAGATTTGATCGCACGAACTGAGGTTTGCGTGATCCGTTGGTCGCGAGAGTTGAGGTTTGCGTGAGCTTTTGGTGGCGCAAAGTGGGCTTTGCGTGATCAGTTGGTGGCTCAAAGTGGGTCACGCAAAGTTCAACTTGCGTGAGTTCGTCCCTGTAACTTCTAATTTCAACCTAAAACCTGTCTGTACTTCGAATTAGCAGTCCCAAATTTGACAAAGCGACTACTAACACTTCTAGAATAGATTGTTACCACTCGATCTCGATAAAAATCACTTTTTGAAAGTATGATCGATGGAACAGTGACGTTTTTGAACGTTAACTCAGACAACAAAATCACAAATTTGGAACTCGATTTAAGCTCTATACTGAAATCAAACTATAACAACTCAATCTAGCACATATATCGATCACAACTTGATCGATTTATAACACAAAAACACCTTAAATCACGAAAATGATTTTGAAAATAAGAACACAGAGTCGAGTTTATAAAAACTTGATTTGAATCTCTTATCAGGCTCTGATACCAATTGTCGGTCCACAATACTATATCAAGTTCTTACAAAAACAACAACAACAGCAAGATTACCAACCTGTATGATTAATAACAAAAGATTAGAATGGTTTGGTGTTCGGTTTTAGCTCTGATGTGTTCTCTCTGTTTTTCACCTTTAGTGTGTGTGTTTTTGTGATCTGAGTTCTACTAAATCTGATAGCTTCTCAAACACACTACACCTAATATCTAACTAAACTAATATCTAGATATTATCTAACAACTAATATAATATATAACTTAGATATTAATCTAACAAACTAATATCTAACATAATTAGATATTTAAACTAAGTTAAAGTAAATACTAAATTACAATAAACAATAATTAACTTCGACATTTTATTACAAACGACATTAGACTTAATATAGAGAGTCGACTTTCTGGCATTAGCTTCAGATTGGATCTTCAGATTGGATGATCTTGAATCCAATAGATATGTCATCTAACAATCTCCCCCTTTGGATCAAGATCATTACTAAAATGATTTAGCAATTTGGTCTTCTCTTTCAGCTCAGAAGATGCAATCTCTTTTTCTAGCTCAGAATGTTTTAGCAAAGTACCTTCAAAGAAAATTTATCTGAAATCAGCATGTCTTCAGAATACTTTGATCTCACATTTCTTGATTAGCTTTTCTCTTCTCCAATGTCTTGTGAATGTAAAGGACTGGACATTTCTTCAAGCTTTAGATTCTCCCCCTTTTTGATGAAAAGTGCAACGACTTCATCAAAACTTTGAGTAAGAAATGTAAATCATTTGGAGCCTCTGATCCGTCAATTCAAAAGATATTCATCCAGATCTTTTCAAATCCAGACAAAATAGTCGTGTAACACCTGAATCAACTAATGAATCAGTTAATATGCCTGTCAGTAACACTAAGTCACTGTGTGTAACGAATACACATTTGAAAGGAGTTGTTTGATGTTGACTCCCCCAGGGCTTCCATTTAATCATCGAAACACCACAAAGGTAGTTTCTATAAACGTTATGACAAAGAAACTAATTCCTTGTGTGTTCGTGCTTGTGTTGAAAGAATTAAGCACTTGATGATTGCTTATAGGCTCAAAATTTGTGTAAACCACTGAGACAATAGTAAGTTAAACACAGACTCAATGTGCATGATTGAAGTGCGAAGGTGGGGCAGACTTCCTTCTTTTCAATATCCAGATTTTCCAAATGAAAATCAGATAGTAAATGTGTTGCATTCCCTTTGAAAATGTGAAACACTTTCTTGTTGAGAAGAAAATGAGTAGATAGTAAGGTTTGATGAAGAATTGGCATGGGCTAGTTGCCTGTTTCAATAATGTTCACCAAAGAATTGTGAAACACTAGTAATGTGGCTGCCCGGCTCAGAAAAAGTTGGTGCAGAGTTGTGATATTCTTTTAACTCCATTCTCACACGCTCTTTCTTTTAAACATTTTGCTCACTCTAATCACACTCATTTCTTTTCGACTTCTCAAACTCAATCACTATGGATTAACTTCTTGGGTAGAAATCACTGGTTAAGGTGATTTCATAGAAGTTGTGTTAATACCTAGCACAAAGAAATCCTTGTTTTCCTATTATGCATATGATGCTCAGATTGGTTTAACTATTTCAGTTAAAGCACAAATATGATATTTGAAAACATTTAAAGTCATACTTCCAAATCATGAATTCGATTTAAGAATCGGGATGTGGTTTGAACATTTGATAACAATGTTTTCTATGATTGAAAGCTGTCCACTTATCAACCATATATGAGATTAAGATAAAGGATTATACCTTAACGTGCGATCTTACATCTCATGAAGCTAAGCTTAAAGTCATAAACATATGATCTTGTAAGCATCTCTCAAAACTTCTGCAAAAGTCTTATGTCAAGTCAAAGTAAAATTTATTCACTTAAATTGAAAAGACAAAAAGCAGTAAAACTTTTAAGGTACGAGTTCTAATCAGAAATAATCAGAAGTCATATCCGTACTCCTTTGACTTGAAGAGCTCCCCCTAAAATCTTGCATTACAAAAAGTTTGTCATAAAAGGTTAATGCAAAAAAAAAAAAATTATGAGCACCCCCTCGAAATAATATTGACCACTTGTCAATTTCTTCTTCTACTCCCCCTTGAATCATGAACAGAATATAAAAGTGCAGATATCAATCAGAATTAAGAATGAAGAAAGATGAAAAAGTATACAATTAGAAAACTTTGATAGGTAACTACTGATTAGATCTTAAGATTTAGCATACTAAGCTTAGAGACAAGAAAGGTAAACCTCTTTTCGTCTAAAGGTTTGGTAAACAAATCGGCAAGCTGATAATCAGTTTTTACAAAGAAAAGTTCAATTGTTCCTTTTTCGACATGATCTTTAATAAAATGATACCTGACGTCTATGTGTTTAGTCTTTGTGTGTTGAAAAGGATTCGCTGTTATTGCGATGGCGCTTTTGGAGTCACAGTATATCGGGATTTTGTTGAAGTGGAAACCATAGTCGCGCAATTGAGTTCTCATCCATAAGAGCTGAGAAACGCAGCTAGCAACAGCTACATATTCTGCTTCGGCCGTGGAAGTTGAAACACAAAGTTGCTTCTTCGATGCCCAACTTACAAGCTTATCACCGAGAAACTGTACATGTCCTGACGTGCTCTTCCTGTATAACATACAACCTGTATGATCTGCATCTGTATACGCTGTTAGTTCTAAACTTGTATCTCCAGACTTGAAGTGCGTCGAACTGATTCAGCTCTTCTTGCATTGAGATCACCCATTCTAGATCCGCATGTGCCTCTGATACGCGAGTTGGCTCAAACTTGCTCAGAAAGGAATCATGCATACACATGTTCATTGACGCTGACCTAGTTTGCACCGGTTTCGTTGGATCGCCAATGATCTGGCTTGTCGGGTGCTCTTTGGTCCATTTGTGTTCATGAGGCAGTGGATTATATGAATGTATGTCAATTGTATCATCTATAAATCCACTTGTACCTTATTCAGTTTGTTCAGGAGGAATGATGATTGCAGTTGAAGTGGTAGGTTTAGAAGGCTCAACAGGTACAACTTGGTCCGGCTGTAGATGGATCTGTACAGAACATCCTACTGTTTCAGCTACTTCTGTCTCTTCATTACATGTCACTTCTTCAACTGTTGGAGTCGGCATTTGAACTGGAATTTCTTGTTGAATCGGGGTGTTGTATTCAATAGGAATCTCTGAACTGGTTGGATGAGTAGTCGTTAAGTCTTCCATCCTGTCAACCACAACAGATTTCTTTACATTAGATCCAAGAAATTCATCATAAAACAATTCAAATAATAAGTCTAAATCAGATATATGATTAGTTGACGTTGATGCTTCATCTGATTTGTTCTGTTGAGACGCAAGTTCTGAACTGAGTTCCCAGAAGCTAGTACTCCGGTTATCACGGGTTCTGAACTGTGTTGTTCGGAAGCCATCTCTTCATCAAATGAGACGTTGACTCTTTCAATAACCATCTTTGACTTCTTCAGGTATATACGGTATGCAGTTGATGTAGAGGAATAACCAATGAAGATGCCTTCGTCCGCCTTGGCACTGAACTTGTTGAGACTCTCTCTATCGTTTAGAACGAAACACTTACACCCAAATATATGGAAATATTTGATTGTCGGTGTTCGGTTGTTGATCAACGCATAAGGAGTCTTCTTGAATCTTCGGTGTATCATGGATCAATTATGTGTGTAGCACGCAGTCGATACAACTTCAGCCCACAGAAATAGAGGTAAGTCTGATTGACTTAGCATAGTACGAGTAGCCTCGACTAGCGTACGATTTCTTCTTTCGACCACTCTATTTTTTTGAGGCGTTCGAGCAGTAGAGTATTGATGTGATATCTCGACAGATTCGAGATATTCTTCAACCTTTTTGTTTTTGAACTCTGTGCCATTGTCTGTTCTTAGAAGCTTGACCGGTTTCTGTAGATTCACCTGGGTCGTCTTCAGGAATGTAATGAGAACATCTGGTGTCTCATCCTTTAAACGTAGAAACTTGACCCAAGTGTATCGCGAGTAGTCGTCCACGATAACTAGTATGTACTTCTTTCCGCCTAGACTCTGAGTTCGCATCGGACCGCATAAGTCCATATGCAATAACTCTAACGGAGCGCTTGTACTCGGTTCAGGATTTGGTTTATGTAGAGCCCTTTTCATGTTTCCCTTTTCACATGCTGCACAAAGATGTTCTCTTTCATATTTGAGCTCTGGAAGTCCTTTGACGAGCTTTCCACTGACCATATTGTTGATGTACCTGAAGTTGAGATGAGAGAGCCATCGATGCTATAACCAACTTTGTTGCATCGAGGCTTTCGTCAGTAGACAAACCTGCTTGTCAGTCTAGACTTTTGACAAAGTAATTGTGTAGAGGTCTGATTTTCTCGTGTCGACCAAGAGTTCTTCGCCTTCTTCAGTGCGAACTGAACACGTCTTGGTGTTGAAATTGACTTCTAAGTTTTTGTCACAGAACTGGCCGATACTGAACAGGTTGTGCCGTAAGCGTTCAACATAGCTCACCTTCTTGATCGTGACATTGTCATGTTGTACATCACCATATCCCATTATTGGTGAAAACTGGTCGTTGCCGAATCTAACTGTTCCACAATACTTCTCTGTAAAGTTGGACAACATCTCTTTTTGTCCAGTCATATGCTTGGAACATCCGTTATCCAAGTACCATAAATGACGGATCTTTGTAAGAGAAATAACGAAACAAGAGATTTAGATATTCATTTGACAACATTTGGAGTTAAAAATTTCGAGTATTGAAGAGCGGGTCTTGACCTGATGTGTTCAAAAGCCATAATTTTCTTTAGCACGGGTTCTGAACAGACGTGTTCAGAAACCATATCAGATTTCTCCTTCTTAAACGTTGGGTGCCTGCAACACAGATTTAGCTTTTGGTACCCACTTGAAATTGGGTCCAACTGTGTTAGCACTAGATTTTGGTACCCATTTGAAATTGGGTCTTCTTTTCATTTGAAGCATTATAATGAGATGAATGCACATGATAATTTCCAAACCAAATCTCATAATCTTGACAAGAATTAGAAACATGTTTATCAGAAAAGGAAGACTTTTTAGCATATTTAGATAACTGGAATAGTTGCGTAAAAGAGTATTTCAAAATAGTAGCAACATTCGCTTTCAAAACATCTTTACTAGGTAAAGTCTTATTACAATTAACACTACAAAACGATTTATCATCCTTGTCAAGCTTCTGTTTCGGTTGCCATTGAGATTTAACTTCTGGCTTTCGCTTGCTAAGATCTGAAACATTTGAAACTCGTGAGTTAGACTTCTGTGCATAAAACGAATGCTTCCTTTTAGAATTACCAGTAGTGTTCGGTTTCTGTGAATGGTGAGATATTATCTTACCTTTAGCATTTTTAGCTTTCACAGAGACTGATTTATCAACTTTCGTTGATTTTGTACTGTTAACAGGTATACTGGTTTTTCCCAAAGATTGCACAAGAAAAGATGAATGGTTAGGAAGTTTCGCATTAAAATCAATTTGTTCAAAATGACCATCCGAACCACCGTCAGAGTTAAGAAAATCAAACCCTCCGTTTGATAAACCAAACATGTCATTAGATTTAGAAGCCTTTGAAATAACAACATTTTTCAGCACAGTTGTAAAAACTTTTTGTTGAATCTCAATCAAAAGTCTTTCATCTGTTAAAGAGTTCTTTAGTTCTGAAATTTTACTTTCCAAAACAAGAGGAGGGACATAAAATTTACCTTTAACAGGCGTTGCCTCCATTTCTTTGACATAATAACTTTGAAAAAAGTCATTTGAAAGAGATTTCTTTTCATTAATTGGATCATCATAACTATTATTCAACTTCGCATAATAAAATGGAAGGTGAACTTTAGATGATTTCCTCCGTTTTTCCGTTTCTTTGGCTTCATCCTCTGTTGATAGTCCAGTCCATAAGGTAGTATGCAAATTCTCAACATTTCGCATATGACTACCTGCGAATTCTTCACTTAGAAATCTCTTTGACCACAGGAATTCGTATCAACTTTTGTACATCATTAGCCTGCGAATTATACACATTTCGCAACACTCTATTATGCGAAATCTATACTTAACAAATTTCATCTTCAAAGTCCGTTGTGCGAATTCTGAAACATGTGAATTCTTCAAACACTTCACTATGCGAATTCTTTCTATGCAAGTTCTTCAAATTTCTGCGAGTTCTTCATGTAATCATGCGAATTCCGTGGATCTCGAAAGTTTTTTTCAACTTTTCTTCGAATTATCCTTCTGTTCATCGAATTTTGAGATAATCTTTTGTACACAGGTTTGAAAATTACTTTGTAGCACATTTGTAGTTGATGACCATGTCCAAATACGACTCTATAGCCCAATTCGATCTGAACCACAATAATACGACTTTTTCGAACAAAACTTCTCAAAAATCGATCAATTAACTCGAATTTGATGAAATTACAAAAATTAATTGATTCTAAAATGTTATACTCTAACCACATAATCAATTATACATCAAAGTACATTCAATTTACCATAAAAACAACAAATTCGAATTTTCACATTGACTGTTCTTTTCAAACCAATCTGATCTCGATCGTCGTAGAAAATTTATGCGTTCGGCTCTGATACCAATTGTTAATATCCCTAAGATCATGATTGATTGAATTAACAAGATAAACAAGTAATTGTGAGTAGAAATCTGTAGTTTTATTGAATACTAAAAGTAAACTACAACTACATAGAGAAAACTCGTATGAGACTACATTGCTAGAAAAACTTACTACTAAAACTAACTACAAGACTCCTTATATACCCCCACATCCCTTGTACACTATTAAGCCCAAACCCAATACAAGGCCCAATACATTACAATGTTGATTACTTTGCTAAACTTCTAAACTATAACATATTTATGTTCTAACAATTGGATTTTATTTCAATATCAAGTATGCATACTTCCTTATTGTTTTATCGTATGAGAATTGGTTTTGTTTTATGAACTGGACACCATGGATTATCTTCAATCATCGGGGATGGTTGAACTGTGTGTTTGGAATTCGTTTCCTTGCACACGGTAACAACATCGACTAGGGGGCCGTATGGGGATCTACTAGGGGGCCCCGAGGACGAGTAGTCCTGTCTTTTGGTAATGGATTCCGATGTGGAACTAGTCACTCCTGGTGACACGAATTTTGTGAAACTAACCCTGTGAATTTGATTTTGTTTTCTGTTGCTATAAAATGGACGAGGTTGGGAATTCACTAGGCCTTTCGGTCTAATCCTCATTTCCAGTTTTCTTAAAATCCATTTTCAGGTAATTGGGTTGTTGCTTGAGCTTCTAAAGGGAAAGAGAGATGTTAGGAGCTAGACTTGAAGAGCGGGCCTTAGTTACGGCATAGACAACTAAAATTTTAAGTATTAGTCTCTCGGTTGTATTAGAGATATGGAAGTTTAAACTGTGTTATTATTTTATTTCAGAAAGTTTTGTATTGGGACCCATGTCTTGGGCAATGTTATGCTTATTTTGTTGTTGTTGTTTTTGGGTTATTACAAATTGGTATCAGAGCCATAGTTTAAGCGATTTAGGTAGCCTTTTTGGACCTAAACTTAAACTGTAAGTGGGACATAATCAAGAAATAGGATGTCGTAGGAGTACCGCTATAGGAGCTTATGCAATGAGAGATAGGGAATAACATGTAAGATAAATTTGGGATTACATCTGGCCAATGTAATCGTAAATTTACAGGTGCATGTGTGTGTCTATGAATCTTGTTGCAAATAGGGTTGTTTAAAATTAAAGTCTATCCTTGTGTTGTTTCAGTTCTCATCATGTCGAATCGAGCTTTGTGAAGTTGGGCAGTGCCGACCGGGGAGAATCTGCTGGTAGATGGGGGTCATACTGAGATACCGAGGGGTCCTCCTGGATGGCCGACAGCTCGAGGAAGGGGTCGTAGTCGAGGTCGTGGTCCAGTAAGGAATACCCGAAACGCTACGACTCAGGTTGTGGGAACTACTGCTGGAAACAGGGGAGGAACTAATACGCGAACCACTCACAGAGCGAGAAGTACTGAGGTTATGGTGGATCGGGAAACCTCTCACCAAGAGATCTCGGAGACTATGAGAGGGAGGGGAGCTGCAAAAGCTCGGGGTCGGGGTCGAAACCAGGCCTTTGTGACTCACGAAACATTTGTCGCAGAAATGGGAAAGTTTCAAGAGACTCTACAAGCATTTCTGGCTCACTAGAAGAAAACAACCTCTGGAAGCAGAGATAAGAGTGAGGGCAGGGAGATTACTGAGTTGTCGAGTCCGCCAGTAACGGAAGTAGGGGGTAACTCATCATCGATGAATGTGACAGCAACTAGGGTGATAGCGAAGGGGTGTAGTTACAAGGAGTTTGCATCCTGCAAACCTCCTACGTACAAAGGGGATTGTGACCCAGTCCTGATGATGAAATGGATTAAAGAGATGGAGCTGGTATTTGCTACCAGCAAGTGTGCCGAGGAAGACAAGGTAACATATGCTTTATCCATGTTGAGGTCTGAAGCCACTTTGTGGTGGGATGCAGAAACCGGTAGATTATGGGTGGCTGCAGCAGAGGGTATGTCATGGGAGACTTTTGTGGGAAAGTTCAAGGCACAATTCAGCCCTCTGGCGGCAGTGAAGAAGTTGCAGGAGGAATTTCTGGGGTTGGAACAAAAGGACATGTCGGTAAAGGAGTACACCACTAAATTCATCGAGAAGTATCGCTTTGCCGGAGCATACCTGATATTCCCTGTTTCTAGTTTCTAATCACAAACAATTAATCAAAACAAACAATTCAATCCAATTACCTGTTTTGATTTCAAATCAGAATTCAATTACAAACTTTCTCTCTCTAGAACTCCCTCTCTCTTTCTACAAATTCTCTCTAGATACGTATTCTCAGATTCTCACAATTAGATCACTTCTAGACTACTAATTACAAAGGAAAGGAAACTATTTATACCTACAACTAAAACAACAAGAAAACAAAACTAATACAAATGTTGACTTTGACTTTTATTACAAAGACTTTGACTTTGATGAAAGTTGACTTTCTCAGCTTTGACTTTCTTGAACTTTGACCATCAGTCTTCTTGATCTTGTATCCAACATATTTATGCTCTAACAATACCTTCCAGACGAGGAGAGTAGAGTGGAACGTTTTATCTTTGGGCTACGGAGCAGTTTGCGGGAGTGGGTCTTCGCAAGTGAACCAGCTACCTTTCAGGTTGCCGCGCATGCGGCTGAAATGACATAAAAAGAAAAGAACCGCCAGATGACTGATAGAGTCGGCGACAAGAGAAAATGGGATGGGCCGACAACAGATCCGAAAAAGGGAAAAAATTCCAGAACAGAGCCGAGAGGGAGTCCAAGGTTTGGAGAGAAGCATTGCGGGAAATGTTACCGGGTACATCGGGGAGATTGTGGTTCAGGGGAAGATCTTGTTTTCAATGTGGAATGCCAGGGCACATGTCTAGGGACTGCCCGAACAAGAAAAGTTGTTATCAGTGCAGATCGCCAGATCATCTTCGGTCAGATTGCCCGCAGGTCAAGCGGGGTGGATCAGTTCATACTGGGGAGATTGGGGGAGGAAAAAAGGAAGAAAGAAAGTGGGAGCTAGATCATCCGAAAGGGAGGGCCTTTAATATGACGACAACGGAGGCGGAAAAGATTCCGGATGTATTCGCAGGCACGTTTCTGGTAAACTCTACTTGTGCTAGAGTATTGTTTGACTCAGAAGGAGACTTGCTCTTTTATATCCCTCGCGTTTGCTTGGAGGTTGAGATTAAATCCTAAGCGTTTAGGGCGAATGTTTGAGGTAGAAACCGCGGATGCTAATCATGTATTGATTAGAGAGGTGTTTGAGGGATGTGTGATAGGCATCGAAGGGAGTTTAGTACCAGTGGTGCTATACCGTATGGCGATGAGAGAGTTTGACGTGGTCCTTGGGATGGATTGGTTGGCTAGAAATGATGCTAGTATTGTTTGTAATAAGAAGATGATTCGTATGGTTTTACCTGAAAAAGGAGTGGTAGTGATATTGGGATAGACGGGATAGGGATTCTAGTTTGATTTCTATGATCAAAGCAAATAAAAGTTTGAGAAAAGGGTGTAGAGAATTCTTAGTGTATGTAGTGGACGCTAAGAAAGAGAAGGGTAGAATGGAGGAGGTTCGGGTGGTGAGCGAGTACTCGACAGTATTTCCGGAGTATTTGACAGATCTACCCCCTGATCGTCAAGTCAAATTTCAGATAGATCTGGTGTCTGGTGCCGCTCCGATAGCGCGTGCACCGTACATATTAGCACCCTCAGAGATGAAAGAAATGATGTCGCAATTGCAAGAATTGTTGGACAAAGGATTTATTAGGCCTAGCACTTCACCGTGGGGAGCGCCTGTCCTTTTCGTGAAAAAGAAGGACGGATATATGCGAATGTGCATAGATTATAGGGAGCTCAACAAGCTGACAATCAAGAATAAGTATCCGATTCCGAGAATAGACGACTTATTCGACCAGCTTCAGGGAGCCAATACTTTTCCAAGATCGATTTAAGGTCGGGATATCATCAACTCAGGGTAAAGGAAGAAGATATAACGAAAACGTATTTCCGTACAAGATATGGACATTACAAATTTCTTGTAATGCCATTCGGGTTGACCAACGCTCCTACAACCTTCATGGATATGATGAATAGAGTGTGTCAACCCTACTTGGACAAGTTTGTGATCGTGTTTATCGACGATATTCTAGTGTACTCGAAGACCGAGAAGGAGCACGAGGAGCATTTGCGAACTGTTATTCCCAATATTCAAGTTCTAATTTATACAAACAATCAAGATGAGAATCACAAATCATATGTCATTGATTCAAACAACAAAGATTACAATTTCACAACTTTCTCTCTCTAAACTCTGTTACTAGAATAATGTTCTAATTAGCTCTTCTCTCATAAGCTCTCTTTACTTCTGATTGATAACTAACTTCAACAACAAGGAAACAAGATATTTATACCCTTGACAATTACAAAGGAAAAACAAAAATACAATATGTTGACTTTGACTTTATTAACAAAAGACTTTGACTTTCCATGAGAGTTGACTTTCAGCCTTTGACTTCTTGAACTTTGGTCTTCAATCTTTATGATCTTGAATCCAATAAATCTGTGTTCTAACAATCTCCCTCTTTGGATCAAGATCATTACTAAAAGATTTAGCAATTCGATCTTCTCTCTTTAAGCTCGATTGAAATAACTCCCCCTTTGAACAATCTTTATCTTCTCTTGTAATCTCCCCTTTTATACAAACATGATATACAAACTCCCCCTTAACACGATGAAATTCTTCATTGATAAACTTTGTCTTCAAAAACATTCATCAATCTTCTAAACGTCTGATCTTCAAAAATAGTAACAATCTCCCTCAAGATTATAAACAAACCTCTTTCAGACATTCAAACAAATTATCTTCATTTACAGCTCTGAATGTTTTCTCCAACTTTCTTCAAATAAAATTTCTCCAAAATCTGCTTGCTTTCGAAATTCTTTGAACTTTCGCTTATCAACTTTGAACAAACTTCAATTATGAAATATCTCTCTCCATATCCAATACAAATACTTCTTTTCGGAAAATTCTTTCAACTTTAACATTTCTTTGAAATACACATTTTTTGATATCTTCTCCCCCTTTTTGATGATTTGAGCATCGATATCATCAAAACTCTCTCTAAGAAATGTCGTTGAAATTCTATCTGACCACTGATCTTTGATAATGAGCCTCTGATTCATTGCCAATTCGAACAAAGTATTCATCCAGATCTTTTCAAATCTAGACAAAATAAGAATGTAACACCTGAATCAACAAATGAATCAGTTAACATGCGTATCAGTAACACAAAGTCACTATGTGTAACAAATACACAATATAAAGGAGCATTTTAATATTCACTCCCCCAGGGCTTCCATCCAATCATCGAAATACCACAAAGGCAATTTCTATGAATGTTATGACAAGAAAACAAATTTTTTGTGTGCTCGTGCAAGTGTAGAAAGAATTAAGCACGAATGATTGCTTTTTAAGGTTCAACATAGTGTAAACCACTGAGACAATAGTAGTATAAACACAAACTCAATGTGCATGATTGAAGTGCGAAGGTGGGGCAGACTTCCTTCTTGTTTAATATCCAAATTTTCCAAATGAAAATCAGATAGATTATTTGTTGCGTCCCCAGAAAAGTATGAAACATTTTCTTGTTAAGAAGAAATGGTGAGGTTTAAGTCAAGAGTTGGCATGGGCTAGTTGCCTATTTCAATAACGTTCACCAAAGAGTTGTGAAACGCTAGTAATGTGGCTGCCCGGCTCAGAAAATAGTTGGTGCAGAGTTTGATATTCATTTTACTCTGATCTCACACCCTCTTTCTTTTAATCATTAAGCTCACATCTAACCAAACTCTCTTTTCCATTTTACCTCATCACATCCACACTCATTTCTTTTTAGACTCCTCACACTCAATCACTAAGGATTAACTTCTTGGGTAGAAATCACTGGTTAACGTGATTCCATAGAAGTTCAGTTAATTCCTAGCACAAAGAACCCATGAAGTCCTAGAAAACATCTGTTGCTCAGATGATTTAGCTTTATCAGCTAAAGCTCATATACAAATGTCAGATATGAATATGCTCAGAGATATAATCATGAAAATATGAGCATTTTTAAACATTGAAGTATTTTCAAACAAGTATATTGAAAGAATAGATATGAATGCAAAAGACTTGTTTGAAAATCTGACATTGTATGAAAATGATCAGAAATGAAATGATATATCAATGTAAGGCTTATGGTAAAAAAGAACGGATATTGTCTATACAAAAGAAAATATAGACATTCTTGAAATGAACGCTTCGAAATGAAATGACGCTCAAGATATAGTGAAGTACAAGCGGAGTGTCTTACCATCGAAAATATGTTACAATATGAGACATGGTAAGAACTATTTGAACAAGAAATCAAACCAGTATGTGTGAATACTTGAAAATATATATATAAAAGACAATACGCAAGTATTTATCTTTGGAAACACACGGTTTGTTGAACATTGAAACTCAAAAATAAAATGAAAACATTTAAAATCACACTTCCAATTTATGAAATCTGTTTAAGAATCGGAAAGTGGTTTGAACATTTAAGAATATGTTTTCTTATGATTGAAAGTCGTCTTTTTTTCAACCATATATGAGATTAAGATAAGAATTTTAAACTGTCTATGCAGTCTTAAATCTCATGAAGTCAAGCTGAAGTCATTAAGATATGATCGTGTCAGCTTCTCTCATCCTGCATAATTCTCAAAGTCTAGTCAAAGCAAATTTTATTCACAAAAATTTATTGAAAAGAAAATGACATAAAACAGTAAAACGATTAAAGTACAAGTTCTGATCTGAAATAATCAGAAATCATAATTCTTTACTCCCCCTGAAATTATGCATCTAAAATATGTCACTAAAAGGCACATGATAGAGATCTACAACTCCATTTGAAGTGTAGTTCATCATATCTTCTGAATACATATTTCCAGAAAAAATTATGTACTCCCCCTTGAAGGTTTATTTCCTCTTCTGAGTATCTGAGTACACTCTCTTATCAGCCCGGGAGTAGCATTTCTTTTTCATCATTGAATAGCGAGTCCTAAACTGTTGTGTTTAGAAGTCAAACTTCGTTAAAGTACGGGTTCTAAGTTGATGTACTTAGAAGCCTTGGTTCTCTTACTCCCCCTTGACTGTAGGTGCCTGCAACACAGATTCACTTTTCGACTTTGGTACCCACTAGTATTTGGGTCCATAATTGTTAGTTGCAGTTCTTATGTGAGTAACGGAATAAGAACCATACCAGAAATGATCACTAGATTTATGAACAAAATCATAAGTATTATAGTAAGAACAATACCTCTTTTTAGATAACCTGATCATTTGATCTCTCGAATAAGCGAGATCGAGTTTACCTTTTAGCACTTTGTTCTTCTTGACTGTTGATGCATGTACACATGATTTGGTACTTGTCTTCTCTTCGTTCTTTCCTTTCTTTTCTTCCTTCTTCTCATCATTCTTCTCATCTTCAACTAATTTTACCTTCCAAACCAGCTTCTCTTTTTCATATCTTTTTCTTCTCCTTCTATGTGTACCTGAACCATCTATTTTCCAATCATAGAAAATGTTAGTTGTACGAATCTGATCAAATTATTTAATTGACCTTCTTGAAGAAACAATTTTCAAATGTGAGCTTGAGGCTGGCTTGTTAGAACCAACTAAACTATTTCTAGGTGTGTGGATTTTTGACTATGGAGTCGTTTGCTCAGTCACCACCACCTTAGAAACAATCTCTTCAAGCTCTTTGATCTTTGAAAAATAACTGTCTCTTTCTTTAATGAGCAGGTCAATCTTCTCCTTGAATTCAGACTTCGCTTTCATATCATTCAAAGCACTTTCAAATAGTTCAGATAACTTTGCAGTCAGCTTCTTTATCTCTTCCTCAAAAATATTCCTTTCTTCCTCAAAGTCCGTCTCTAAAGTCTTTCTTCCATCAGATATTTCTTTAAAAATCCCAACATTCTTTTTGCTCTATTAACTTCTTCTCTTTGGAAAACTTTTCTCTTTCCAAAATGATTACTTTCTCAAAATCTGAAATTTGTTGAGAAAGCTTAATGCATTTCAGCTCAAGTGCCTTCTTCTCATCAGCACATTTTCTTGAAAAATCAGAAAATTTATTTGCAAATGATTTCTTTTCAATTTCAAACTGATCTTTGTCTTTGACTACCTTTTGTTCCAAATCAGATATTTTCTTTCGAAGCTCAACATTAGCATCCTCCAGACTCTTAATCTTCTCTTCATAACTTTCAACAGATGCTTGCTGCTGGATTTGGATTATCTGATCTTCTAAGTCAAAGATTTTTCTTTTCAGCTCAGTGTTTTCAACTTCCAAACTCAGTATCTTTTCATCATTCAGCCTAGAAGTCTGTTTCAGAAGATCTTCATTAATGGTCTTTAAAGCACTAACTTCTTCTCTCAGTATCTTCCTTTCATCATTGTATTTCTTTGATCTCTTTAAGTAGTAGTCAACTGAGGAAGCAAGATTTTTGTTCTCTAATTTGAGCTTTTCAATCTTCTTTTCATCATCATCATAAAAATATGCCATCTTGAATTATCTGAAACAAAAAGAACTTGAACTTGATCGTTAATCCAAATATGAAATCTCAAAAAATATAGAAATATTCAAGAACTTTGATCACAAAAAGAACTATGTCCCCTTCCGCAGACTTAGCACGGGGGTCCCGCTAACAATTAAATGGCATATTACAGTTTTAAAAATTTCTTAGAAAAAATTCTAAGTATGAAAACTCGCAAATCACTGTGGAACTCGCAGAACACTGAAACTCGCATATTGTTGAAACTCGCAAGTCGCTGAAACTCGCATGTCGCTGAAACTCGCAAGATACTATTCACTAATAAACACGCAGATAGAGACGTGTGCGTTTGGGAAACTCTCTAGTCACTACTAGCGCGTTTTGATAAAACTCGCAGATCACTGTTCCTGCTAAAACTCGCACCCTTCGATTAGCGCGTTTGTAGAACTCGCTAACCACTACGTGCGTGTTCTGGTCCTTAGAAATGATTTCCCAACTTTAAAAACTCGCAGACTTCGATCAGCGAGTTTCTAGAACTCGCTAACAATGCCTTGCGCGTTTTTGACCAAAACTGAGATTCTTCAGCTTGCGCGTTCTAACGAATGAACTTGCGCGTTTTGTAGATCTTGCGCGTTCTTCAGATTCCTTGCGTCTTCTTCATCAGTTTCACCAAAAATTCAATCTAAACTTTGAATTTCCGCACCAAACATTGAGAATTTACTCACATATTCATAGAGAACACAAACTTCAACAAAATCCAAAATTACAAGAAAATTACAGTACAATTGACAAATCAAATCATACAAACATGATCGATTATACTATATGAACAAACTCTGATCTATTTCAACACCTAATTTGCACTAAAACTCGAAATTCGATTTGAACTTCGATAAACAGTGACGATGAACAATAACAACAAACTTTTCTTGATTTCTTGATTTGATTTCGATTTGGATCTGCTCTAATACCAATTGTTATTCCCAATATTCAAGTTCTAATTGATACAAACAATCAAGATGAGAATCACAAATCATATGTAATTGATTCAAACAACAAAGATTACAATTTCACAACTTTCTCTCTCTAAACTCTCTCACTAGAATACTGTTCTAATTAGCTCTTCTCTCATAAGCTCTCTCTACTTCTGATTGATAACTAACTTCAACAATAAGGAAACAAGGTATTTATACCCTTGACAATTACAAAGGAAAAACAAAAATACAATATGTTGACTTTGACTTTATTAACAAAAGACTTTGACTTTCCATGAGAGTTGACTTTCAACATTTGACTTCTTGAACTTTGGTCTTCAATCTTTATGATCTTGAATCCAATAAATCTGTGCTCTAACACAAACAGTACTGGAATTGCTAAAGCGAGAGAGACTTTACACGAAATTCTCGAAATGCGAATTTTGGTTGCGAGAAATGTAGTTCCTTGGGCATGTAGTATCCCAAGGTGGAATAAAAGTGTACCCGGCGAAAGTGGAGGCAATTAGCGACTGGGAGGCGCCGAAGACACCGTCCGAAGTCCGAAGTTTATTAGGATTAGCATGGTATTGCCGGAAGTTTATTAGAGATTTCTCTCGAATAGCCACTCCGCTCACTTCATTGACAAAAAAGAATGTAAAGTTCATATGGACGGAAGCTCAGAGGGAGGCCTTTCAGAGACTTAAGGATATGTTGAGTAGTGCTCTGATCTTGCCCCTGCCAGTCGACATGGAGGACTTCGTAGTATATAGCGATGCATCTAGACTAGGCTTGGGATGTGTTCTGATGCAGCGAGGGAAAGTAATTGCCTACGCATCACGCCAGTTGAAGGATCACGAATCGCGATACCCTACTCACGATTTAGAGCTAGCCGTCGTGGTCTTCGCGCTAAAAATTTGGAGGCATAACTTTATGGAACGCATTGCCAATTTTTCACGGATCACAAAACCTTTGTCATCTGTTTGACCAGAAGGAGTTGAACATGCGCCAGCGAAGATGGATGGAGTTGCTAACCAATTATGACTGTAAGATCAAATACGATCCCGGGAAGGCCAACGTAGTAGCAGACACTCTGAGTCGGAAGGATAGGAGTGAAAACCTGATGATGGTAGCTACGAGAGTCGAGGTGACACCAACACTACTGGAAAAGGTTAAGAGATTTCAAGTGGAAGCACTGAGTCGTGAGAACCTTAAAGCTGAGAGAATGGTGGGTGTTGCAAAATCCCTAATAGAGTCGGGGACTGAAGTGCTACAGTGGGAGAATTTGGGTTCCGAAACTCGGGGATTTGAGAATGATCATCTTAGCGGAAGCTCATAAGTCGAAATACTCGATTCACCCAGGAACGAACAAGATGTACGGAGATCTGAGACGAGACTATTGGTGGTCGGGATTGAAGAAAGACATAGCTCATTACGTAGAAAGATGTCTGACGTATTTGCAAGTAAAGGCGGAGCATCAACGACCATACGGAAAACTCCAACAGTTAGATATCCCTGTTTGGAAATGGGAACAAATCTCGATGGATTTTTTTACTACGTTACCGAGGACCCCGAGAGGTTACGCGATTTGATTCATCGTGGACCGGCTTACCAAGTCGGCGCATTTCTTGTTAATAAAGGAGACCTACTCCATGGAAAGACTCGTGAAGCTGTATATCGACGAGATTGTCGTCCACCATGGTGTGTTTTTGTCGATTGTGTCCAACTGGGATAGTCGATTCTCTTCAAACTTTTGGAAGAGCTTCCAACGAGAGATGGGGTCGAAAATCAAGATGAGCACATCATATCACCCGCAAACCGACGGCTAGAGCGAGCGAACTATTCAGACCCTAGAGGATATGCTGAGGGCATGCATCTTGGATTTCCAAGGTTCATGGGATAACCACTTGCCATTAATCGAGTTTGCTTATAATAATAGCTATCACGCGAGCATCAAAGTTACCCCCTATGAGATGCTTTATGTTAGGAAATGTTGAAATCCTTTGTGTTGGAACAAGGTTGGAGAAAGACAGTTGTCTGGACCAGAGTTAGTGCAGCTGACTGCGTATAAAATTATTCAAGTGTGAGAGAGATTGAAGGTGGCGCATGATCGTCTAAAGAGTTACGCGTACAGACGTTGAAAAATATAGAATTCCAAGTTGGCGATAGAGTAATGTTGAAGGTATCACCTTGGAAAGGGGTAATCCGCTTTGGGAAGAGAGGGAAGTTAAGCCCACGATTTATTGGACCGTTCAAAATTATGGAACGTATCGGAACAGTGGCGTATAAGTTGGATTTACCCGAACAGCTGAGGGACATTCACAATACATTTCATGTATCCAACCTGAGGAAGTGTCTAGCGGATGTCGACATGGCAGTGCCTTTGCAAGGTGTGCGAATAGATGAAAATTTGAATTTTATCGAGGAACCGAAAGCCATTGTGGATCGTAAGGTTAAACGATTGAGGACAAAGGACATCAATTTAGTAAAGGTACAATGGAAGTTTCACAAGGGACAAGAAGCCACGTGGGAACTAGAATCGGAGATGAAATCCAAATACCCAGACTTGTTCGACAAAGAGATTCCGAGGACGGAATCCCTTTAAAAGGGGGAGTGTTGTAACGACCGTAAATCCTTGGAGTTAATTGGGTAACTTAGTAATTGGGGTAAAAGTTTGAAAATAAGAAAGTTGGGGGACTTGGTTGTAAATAGGGTCATAAAAGGGCTCAAAACCCTAAATTAATCCATCATTCTGGATCTTTCTTTTGGTGTGCGACGCAAGAATAGAGAAGGGGTGATTGACATTTTAAGAGAATATTGGAATCATGACGGAGAAAGGAAATCGGTTTCATTTGAGGTGGATCTTCAAGAGGTAAGCACTCAAATCCCAACTTATTGTTTGAAACTTATTCCATTATTGAAGGTTGGGTGGAGACGATTATCAGTTCGGGTGACCTAAGACCTTTCTAATATGAAGGTCGATTAGGTTGGGTGGATTGGGGGTTAGAATTTGTTAGAGTTATAGGTTAATCGATTAAGTTTTAATCCTATTAATCTTGTCGATTAGTGTAGTATGTGTGTTGCCATCGATTTCTCTATATGAATCTGGGTTCAATCATCGGGGTCACCCGGTGTTAATGGACCGGGGTCGCCCAGTATTAGGGAATTGGGGTCGCCCGGGGTTGTGTCGCCCGATGTGGTGCCGCCCGGGGTCGCTCGGGGGTGTGTCGACTGGTGTTACCCGGGGTGTTAGCGACCGGGATCACCCGGGGAGTAGAGACCGGGGACGCCCGGGAGGTCAAACCCGGGGACACCCGAGGTTTCTGCAGGACTGTGATAGGGTTTAGGACCGAACTCACATCTTCTATAGTCGAACCTTGATCTAGAAAACTCTTGGGAGTAGGATCGAGTAATTTAATGACCATATTAATTGGAATGTAGGGAGTCGATCTTTGCAAGGCCAGTGTTCGTGTGTGAGTCGAGTCCTTCCAATCAGGTGAATTCCCTTATTCTAAAACTCTTAAAAACTGGAAATGGCATTTATCGATGATTTTTATTATGCTTACCGCTTTCCGTAAAAATATAACTTTGAGCTGTGATGGATTGGATTTTATTTCAATGTCAAGTATGCATACTTCCTTATTGTTTTATCGTATGAGAATTTGTATTGTTTTATGAACTGGACGCCATGGATTATCTTCAATCATCGGGGATGGTTGAACTGTGTGTTTGGAATTCGTTTCCTTGCACACGGTAACGACATCGACTAGGGGACCGTAGGGGATCTACTGGGGGGCCCCGAGGACGAGTAGTCCTGTCTTTTGGTAATGGATTCCGATGTGGAACTAGTCACTCCTAGTGACACGAATTTTGTGAAACTAACTCTGTGAATTTGATTGTGTTTTCTCTTGCTATAAAATGGACGAGGTTGGGAATTCACTAGGCCTTTCGGTCTAATCCTTGTTTCCACTTTTCTTAAAATCCATTTTCAGGTAATCGGGTTGTTGCTGGTGCTTCTAAAGGGAAAGAGAAATGTTAGGAGCTAGACTTAAAGAGCGGGCCTTAGTTGCGGTATAGACAACTAAAATTTTAAGTATTAGTCTCTCGGTTGTATTAGAGATGTGGAAGTTTAAACTGTGTTATTACTTTATTTCAGAAAGTTTTGTATTGGGACCCATGTTTTTGGCAATGTTATGCTTATTTTGTTGCTATTGTTTTTGGATTATTACACAAACTATAAATATTTTTAACCAAGTAAAAAAGCATTACCTGTTATTGTTATTGAAAATCAATCAAAGCTTCATGTACACCTACATTTCTTCCTAATTTGTTGGTCTTTCTCTTGATAGAATTAAAAAGAAGTTCCAAAAAGCTTTCTTTCATGGCCATGTATATAGTTGTTTTTCATCTCTTTTTTGCCCTTTTTCTTACTACATAACTTAATAACATATGAAATTCCTATTTCGATGTAAAGATGCACAAAAGTATCCAAAACAATCCAACATTTTGACGAAGGATGAGGTGGACAGGTGTTTGACCGGTCCTAAAATAGCCCAACCAAAGCCCTCCCAACACTTTTCCTTTAGATAGGGAGAAAAACACATGTCAAAAACGAAACAACGTGTAGACTTTCAATCGATTATATATAACATATCAAAATCAAGTGGGTTTTAAATTTGGTAGGTTTTTTTAATTGAATAAAAATATTATTTGTTTCTATTTATTTTAAAATAGAAACTTCGTTTAAAACTTAACTAAGATATATATATATATATATATATATATATATATATATGATGTAAGTTAATTCTTATTCGTTTAAAAATAACCGACAAATTGTAAGGATTGATGTTTTTGTACCTTTTTAAACTTAAAAGTTTATCAATGAGCCCAACCTGGTATTAAACTGTTCATAAAAGGAGTAAGAAAACTCGTCATATCAAAATAAAAAGGTGGGACGAGAAGAGAAATGAGAATCTTGCACCAAAGCATGAGCAACCTCGTCATTAGCTTTTCTCCTACCAAAACAGACAAGTAAGGTGGTGTTTGTTTTTTAAGTGGTGCTGAAGTCTGAAGTCTGATTTCACTTCCGGTTTTTAAGTGGTGGTGCTGAAGTCTGAAATCTGAATAAAAAAACTGTTTTTGTAAGCTGAAAACGTCTGAATATATATTATTGTCTATTTTATCCCTGAAAATGTGATACTATTGAATTTAATTAAATTATACTACGAAAACCAGTCTTCATAACAACTAAAATCAACTAAAATACGTTAATTGGTTCAGATACAATAGAAAACATGAACAAAGTCTTATAACAACTAAAATCAATCTCCGTTTTGCATCAGTTGTGTCGTAATTTCTTCTCTTAAACTAGCCATATATGTTTTGGTCAGCGGTACTCCCATGCAAGTGAACCTCTTCACCCTCATCATCACCATCGTCCCCTTGGTCATTGGTTTGATCATATTCAGAAAATAACTCATCACTTAAACCTTCCTTTCGTATGAATAATTGTTCACTAACATCAACTGGATCTGTGAAATGTGGAAATTTTAAGGAGGTGTTTGGTTGGGGGTATTAAAAGGTAATGAATGAAAATGATAATAATTGATGATGTTTGGTTCAAATAAGGGAATGGAAATGAAATGAAAAATGTTGCTTGGTTTAAATAATATAATCAATCATTATAATAGATTAGGGTAAATTTCATTCCTCCCCAAATTGGGGGGAATAGAAAGAAATCAACAATATCTTCTCCAAAAATGGAGAAAATGGTGGCTCAAATTCATGGAGAAGCAACGACACCAAAAACCATAATGGAGAACATGCTTGGAAGATCAAATCAACAACAACATCCCCGATTTGTTCGTTAAAACCGATTTGTTCATGTTCTTCTTCATCTTCGATCTGCAAAGAATCTCTGATCTGTTTATCTTTTTCTTCAACAAAAGCATCTCCGATCTGTTCATGATTTTCTTCATCTTCAATCTATAAAGCATCTCCGATTTGTTCATCTTCTTCTTCTTCACCAAAAGCATCTTTGATCTATTCATCATCTTCTTCATCTTCGATTTGCAAAACATCTCCGGTCAGTTCATCTTCTTCTTCACCAAAAGCATCTCTGATCTATTCATCGTATTCGTCATCTTTGATTTGCAAGACATCTCCGATTTGTTCATCTTCTTTTTCACTAAATGTATCTATGATCTGTTCATCTACTTTGTTCCAGATTTTGTTATATGTGTTCTTCATTTGTATAATTTTTGTTAGGGTTAGGAACAGACTTTGTTCCATATTTTGATTTTGAAATGGATTTTGTTCATCTCTGTTTTTATCTGTATAATTTATGTTTTTTATCTGAATAACTTTTGTTAGGGTTATGGATATTTTTCATCTCTTGTTTTCATCTATACAATTTTTGTTAAGAGTTATGGAGGGACAAATTGTTCCATTTGGGAAGTTGCTCGATTTTTTCATGAAAGAAATGAGAGAGACCCTTATTATTGGAAGTTTTTCACTCACAAAACATCAACGATATAATCCAATAGAATGTAATACAATGTATATATTCATTTCCATTTCCCAACTTATTCATTCCTATTTTCATTTTCAATCCTTAAAACGAACCAAATGCCCCCCCTTAAAACACTATGAAGTTGGTTTTCACTCGTGAAAATGTTTCAATATGACCATTGTTGATTACACTAATGACATAGATGTTATCCCAGATAACAATGCAATTCTCAAGATGAAAATTAATTTCTAATCAAATCAACTTTATATTAATCTCTGAAATCGATTACAATGAACTCTCAACATTTTCTCTCTCTAACTCTCAATACACGTATGATACTATATGTTATGCTACAAGTCTAAAACACGCACAACACCTATTTATACAAACAATACAAGCACGCACACCACTAAAACGCGCAAACTATTAAACTCTTACAACACTACAACAACTTTGACTTTGAATTTTATTACATTAGACTTTGACTTAGATGCTTGAGAGTTGACTTCAGCATTGACTTCAGTCTTCAGATATTATGATCTTGTATCCAAAAAATTTATGCACTAACATTCTCCCCCTTTGGATCAAGATCATCTCTGAAAAGATTTTGCAATTCAAATTTTCTCTCTTTAAGCTCGATTTGTTTAATCTCCCCCTTTGATCAACTTTATCTCCCCCTTGTTGACTTCTTGTTAATTCACCTTTTATGCTTAGAACATTCTCCCATTTCTTTGATAAAAAAATATCTTCAAACTTTCAGCAATCTTCCCAAAGTCTGTTATTCAAGAATAGTAGCATTCTCCCTCAAGGTTGGTATAAACCTCTTTCAGACACTGGAAAGAAATTATCTTCAGTTTTAGCTCAAACTGCTTCAGCAAATAATCTTCAAAAAAAATTTCAGTAAATTCAGCTCTGTTATCCCAGTTTAATCTAGTTGATAATCAAACAAGAAACACAATATAGATCAAGAGATATAAAGATCAGATAAACATACCAATCCCTTGAATAATCAATGTAAACCTTGAGTGTTCTTGATACCCTTGAATACAAAGAATACGTACGGCTATTAACTAGAATATTATCAAAGTTAAACCTAAAAACTAATTAAACAAAACTTTAAATACCTAGGCCATATGGGCTTTAACCTTAATGGGCTTTCTAATAAGCTTTTGGCCAATTTACAAATAACTATTAACATATTACACTTTAAACCCTCTAACTTTAACTATCAAACAAATACAGTTTAGACCCTTTAATCTTGAATACAATTATTTGATCCAACAATCTCCCCCTTTGAATTCAAGATTAAAATTTTTTTGGTAATTGTCTTCAGGTCTTCATTTTTCTTGAAAAACTTCAGATATGACGTTGATAGCTTCAAAACTTGATATCTTTAAATAGTCTTCAAATCTTCAAATCTTTGATACCTTTGAAAATCTTCAGCAGTCTTCAGATTATATTATCCCCCTTAATATATTCTCCCCCTTTTTGATGAGTGGTGAGAATCATCATCATCAAAACTTGTCAAAACAATCTCCCCCTTTATGGAAAAATCTCCCCCTTTGTCTTTATAGACTTCAATTTAGCACTTTCTTCATGTAATGAGCCCTGTAAGAAATAACAACAGTCTCTCCAAATGGAAAAAGTGATTATTTCAATCTTTTCAGATTAAAATAGAAAGTAGTAACCATTCGAATCTTTTCAAATTCAAACAGGTAATAAGTATAACTTTGAATCAACAAATGACTCAATTAGAATGCCTGTCAATGACACAAAGTTACTGAGTAACACAAAGTTACTATATAAGGAGCTGGTTTTGATGTTGGCTCCCCAGGACATCCATTCAATCATGGAATAACACATGGTTATCTACGAACGTTCTGACAGAAAACAAATTTCTGTGTGTTCGTGTATGTGTATGAAAGAAATTAATCATAGATGATTGCTTTTTAATATAGGCTCAAAGTATGTAAACTTGTTGAGACAGCAACAAATTATACAAAGACTCAATGTGCATGAGAAAGGGTTCGAAGGTGGGGCAACTTTCCTTCTTTTTCAATATTAGTATATTCCAAATGAAGAACCAATAGCGTATGTGTTGCTTCCCCAGAAAATGTGAAACATTCTCTTTTTGAGAAAAGAATGAGTAGCTGGTGGGGTTGTATGCAAGAGATGGCATGGGCTAGTTGCCTATTTCAATGATGGTCACCAAAGAATGTGAACCAATCAGATTATGTGGCTGTCCGGATCAGAAAGTGGTTTGGTGCAGAGTCTAATATTCTTTTACTCTGTTCACTCACCCTCTTTATTTTAATGCTCACTTCTAACCAATCTCTCTTTTCCATTTTACCTCTTCACACACCATCACTCATTTCTTTTGACCCCTCTCCCCTTAATCACTCAGGGAATACTTCCTGGGGAGGAAACACTGGTTATAGTGAATCCATAGAAGTTCTGTTAAGTACTCACACTGAATCCCATGTATTTTCCTAAAAGAACATGCTGTTCAACAGGCTTTTTGTACATGTAAGCACAAATACCACTTGTTACATGAAGAATAAAAATTTTGGAGATGTCAAAACATTTATGTTTGATGATGCAATTCTCCCCCTCAAACTAAAAGAGTTTGACAATTAAGCTCTAAGGAGTTTTTCAATTAAGCTCTTTTTCTAATTAAGCTCCCCCTCAACTGAAGATTTTTTTTTTAAAGAAATAAATCAGAAAAAGAAAGCACTGAAGTGCGGGTCCTAATCTGATGTGATTAGAAGCCATACTCCGTTGAGCCGCAGTAGGAACAACTAATTTTCTTTTGTGCTAACCTGATCAATTGATTGATTGTGTAAGCAGATCAGGTTTGCCAAAAGTTTCACCTTTTGATGCATTGTTCCATTTTGCATTTGATGTATGCACAAATTATTTGTCTATCTTCTCCTCTGGGGATCCTTTAACTCTCCAGATCCAATTACCTTTATCTTTCTCTTCATTTCCTTTTCTCCAGATCCTTTTTTTCTGAGACTTGTTCTTCTTTAAGTTACCTGAACCATCAACATTTTTGTCATAGAAAAGGTTAGAAGGACGAATTTGATCAGTAGATTTAGAAGTAAGACTATCATCTGAATCACAGAAAGGATTATAGAAAACATTTAAAGCATGTGAACTTGAAATCATTTTGAGTGAGCAATCTGAATCAGTTTGATCATCTCTCGGTGATTGAGCTATTGATTCTGGCGTCTTGTGCTCAGTCAGCTTCACCTTGAATACGATCTCTTCAAGTTCCTTTATCTTTGAAGACAAACTGTTTCTTTCCTTTTCAATCAGATCAAACTTCTTATGCAACTCAGATTTTGCATTCTTCTCCTTCATGATGTTTGTTGACAATTCAGATAGCTTTCCTGTCAGCTTGGCTATCTCGGTCTCAAATATTTTCTTTTCTTCATAAAAGTCTATATTTGCTTTCTTCAGCTCAGCTTTCTTCTTCTCATTCTCAGCCTTTTCTCTTTCAAGAATGATAACCTTCTCAAAGTCTGAAACTTGTTGAGAAAGCTTAACACATCTAAACTCTAATGATTTCTTCTCTTCAAAGGCTTTTCTGGAGAAGTCAGAGAATTTCTTGGCAAAGTCTTTTCTTTCTTTCTCAATCTTCAGTATTTCATCTTGAGCTATTGTATTGTCTCTGTCTTGGGTTGCCTTTTCTTTCAGCTCATTGATCTAAACTTCAAGACTGAGAACTTTATCTTTAAACTTATCTCTGTCCGCACAGAGTTGAGAATTTATCTTTTTAAGTCCTTCACTAGTATCTTTTGCAACACTTGTACTCCTTCTAAGCTCCTCAAGCTTTTTTTGCATTGCATCCTTCTTTGACCATGTAGAGCTTGACTCAGATCTTTTCAACTTTTCTTGAAGATCCAAGATCTCTTTTTCTTTAGACTCAATTATTCCTGCAAAGTCAATTTTAGAATCAGGATCTTTTGAATTTTCTTTTAAAACATTGATATGAGTAAGAAGAGATGAGTTCTGAATCTGTAAAGCCTTGTTCTCAGCTTTAAGAGATGATATCTCGGATTTGAACATTTTTTCCTGTATGTTATACTCATCAACCATGCGAGAAGATATTGATAACCGTCCAGCAAGTTGTTTAGCCTTTGCTTTTACTTCAGAAAGAGTCATGTTGTTAAAATCAAGGTTGTAACCTTCAGACATCTTTAGCTGATTCGACATCCTAGCTATACCACTTGTTAGTAATTAAACTTATCTGTACCAAGACAACCAACTAGATGAGATCGTTAGAATCAAGATAAAAACCACACTAAAAAATTTTCAGAAAAATAAATTTCCAAAAAATAATTAAGTGCAGAATTTGCACAGTATAAAACACAAAGAAATAATACTGAAGAAAGAAATTAGGAAAATTTTGATCAAGCACAAAACTTTTGTCCCCCTTCACAGAATTTAGAGGCCATATTACAGTTTTCAAAAATTTGTCTAAATGTGAAATTGGTGCAAAAAATACAAATTTTGCTCGACCGATATGATGCTTGACCAATGTCCTGACCGACCGGACCTGTGTGTCGACCGGGATGAGGCGACCGGTATGTATTCTGTAGATCCCAGTACAGTGCAATTAGCAGCAAATAATATCAAAGATGAACAATTATATGACCACAACTACTAGTCATATGATTAATATGAAATCAAAGGGTTACAGGTTTACAGAAAGAATTTCTGATATGAGAGAGTAAACCTATAGACTAGTGTTATGAAAATAATGAGACTAAACTGTAAATGAAAGTAATTCATCCTTTATATATCCAGGCATTACAAGATAATGGGCTTATGGGCTTTTAGGCCCAACAAGCTAATACTACTTTCAAACAATTACAATTTACACCCTGAACTTCTATTTAACATATAAATTTCCCTAACAATCTCCCCCTTTAAATAGAAGTTGATAGTCGCGCCAGTTTGGAACATAAATATTTCGAAAACCATCTGGTATTTCCGAAGAATATCCGAGATGTACTTAGATTGATTAATGAAAATTCCTGTTGCTAATTGTTTTACGTGAAGACCCAGGAAAAAATTCATTTGCCCCATCATGCTCATTTGAAAATGTTCTCATCAAGGCTGAAAAGTTCTGACAGTACTTGGGGTTTGTCGAGCCAAAGATTATGTCATCAACATAAATCTGTACAAGAATGATATATTTCTTTTCTCTTTTAATAAATAGGGTAGTGTCAATCTTACCTTTAGAGAAACCAGATTTAATATAGAAGGATGAGAGAGCGTCATACCAGGCTCGTGGCGCTTGCTTAAGACCGTATAAGGCCTTGTCAAGAAAATAAACGTGATTCGGAGATACAGAACTCACGAAGCCTTTTGGTTGCGAGACATACACTTCCTCTTTGAAAACCCCGTTCAGGAACGCAGATTTCACATCCATTTGAAAGACGATGAAATTCTTGTGGGCGGCGTACGCGAGGAACATGCGAATAGCTTCAATGCGTGCAACCGGTGCAAACGTCTCCTCGTAATCTATACCTTCTTGCTAGCAATATCCTTTAGACACTAGACGTGCTTTGTTCCGGACAATGATTCCATTTTCGTCCTTCTTGTTCTTGAAAATCCATTTCGTCCCAATCACCGTCTTGTCCTTTGGCTGGGGAACAAGGCGCCACACTTTGAGGCTCTCAAATTGGTTGAGTTCCTCTTGCATAGCGATCACCCAGTCTGGATCATTCAACGCTTCAGAGACGGTGGAAGGTTCGATACGACTGAGGAATGAAGAAAATAAGCAGTCGTTCGCAGTAGTAGATCGAGTCTGAACAGGTGTCTTGGGATCACCAATGATCTGATGAAGGGGGTGTACTCGAGTCCACTTGATGGTGTGTGGAAGAAGTTGATATGTCTGTTGAGAGGTATCGGAGTCCACATAACCACCGGGGGGTAAATCCTGAACTGCTTCAAGTGATGACGACCTGTGAGGTGGAAGTTCCTTAGTTGGAGTCGAGAGTGCAGCAGAGGACGAATCAGCAGGAGATGCATTGAGGGCAGGATCCGGAATTGCCGGAATGGGAACTTCAGGAGTGCCTTCCACAGGTGTCGGTTTAGGAGGGCCTACTATTGCCGGTGCAACAGTAGGATCTTGGATAGGAGGAGGATCACTCGAGCTCAGAAATGCAGATTCATTGACAATAGATGTTGGAGAACCAGGCGAGGATGGGCCACCTTAGTGGGTTGGACCAGTGACTTGTGTTTCTTCTGGTTCTTGAGGATCATTCCTATTACAAGACATAGTATTAGACTTAATATTAAATAAGTCATCATAGAACTACTGAAAAAGTAAATCCAAATCAGAAAAGTGAGCTCTTGACGTAGACGCATGATTTGGATCTACTGGAGATTGTGAAGCTCCTGATCGAACTTGTTCAAAAGCTAACACACCAGTTAAAGCGGGTTATGAACTGAGGTGTTCAGAAGCCATATCAGCGGCCTCGTCAAAAGTTACGTTCACACTCTCAACGACGGTCTTCGTTCGTTTGATGTAGACACGGTAAACTTTGGCGTGCTGGGAATATCCAATGAACACTCCTTCGTCCGCTTTGGGGCTGAATTTTCCGAGATCATCCCTGTCATTCAGTACAAAGCATGTGCACCCGAATGCATGAAAATAGTTGATATTAGGGATGCGTTTGTTGATGATCTCGTACGGTGTCTTGTTGAACCGCTTGTTGATGATAGTGAGGTTTTGAATGTAGCAAGCGGTTGCAACTGCTTCTGCCCATAAAAATAGAGGTAGCTTAGACTGAGATAACATCGTGCGAGCTGCTTCGACAAGAGTTCTGTTCTGGCGCTCTATTACCCCGTTTTGCTGAGGAGTACGAGCAGCTGAGAAGGTATGCGTTATGCCCACTGAAGTCAAGTAACCGGTGAGCACTTGATTATTGAACTCTGTGCCGTTATCCGTCCTTATAGTCTGGACTGATAGGTTGAGACTGACTTGAATACTCTTTAGGAGAGAGATGATCAATTCGGAAGATTCATCCTTTGAATGGAGGAATCTGACCCACGTGTAGCGAGAAAAATCGTCAACCATCACCAGGACATACTTCTTGTGATTAATGCTTTGAACGCGCATCGGTCCACATAAATCCATGTGAATGAGTTCAAGGGACCGTGAAGTAATAGGAGTGACTTTAGGCTTGTGAGAAGCCTTCTTCATTTTGCCCATTTCGCAGGCGGCACACAAATGATCTTTTTCGAACTTAAGATCAAGCATGCCCTTGACGTGACTACCAAGCACCAACTTGTTGATAGTCTTGAAGTTCAGGTGCGAGAGTCTACGATGCCATAACCAGCTTTGTTCGGCAGAGGCTTTAGACATTAAACAAACTTCCTTTTTAGGATGCCCATTCGTAAAACAAGTTATTTCTTTTTAGGTACCCATTCGTAAATGGGTCCTTTGGGGTTAGATTTAACACCCGTTTTGGATGCCCCTTTAGACTTGGGTCTCTTTCTATGACGGGTAAGATCAAACTGAGAATGATAATTAGCAACATCATACGAGCCAAACCAATCAGATGCATAACGACGATCAACAAAATCATTCGATCCACAATAAGAACAACAAATACAATCATGAGACAGTTGAAGTAAATGCGGAATAGAATAAACTTTTAAAGATAAAATTCCATTACATTCAACTAAAGGTTTAGAATTAAAAACATCATGATTGTTATTGTTTTTCCTAGACTTTAAAACTGGATCAACTAATTCTGATGTCGTCGTGCTTTCCTTGGACTTCTTAGCTACCCATGCATATTTAACTTCTTTGCGCCGACCAAAAGTATCTGAAACACCGTTAAACTTATAGTCAGAAGATGTGAAACTTGAAGATTGTTGTCTTTTGGAGCGACCAGTTTTTGTCTTCTTTTGTGAACGCTTTTTGGCTTTAGACTTGGAAGAATTGTTCACAGAAGGTTTTTGTGGGGCGGATATGAAACATTCACCCTTATAAAATTGTACCGGAGGCTCGCAATAATTATTTAGAAAATCAATGTGACTTGGAAGTAAAGGATCAAAATCAAATTGGTTCAAATCACTATCTAGACACACCTCAGAATTCAAGAAATCAGAAAATTCCATTTCCTCATCAGAAGGGACCTTATCGCTTGAGGAATTCAGGACATCGGAAGATATAGTTTGAAGCGGATCATAGGTGGAAGCATTTTGAAAATCATAACACTGATCCGTTTCGAAAACTTGAGGCTCTTTTCCTTTGTTTGAGAGAATTGGTGACGAGTCACCCATAAAGGCTTTGCAGGAAGATGTGTCCGAGGCAGGATAAGAATTTTCGGACATATGAGTTTTCTCTCTTTGGAGAATAGTAGGCTTAACTTAAGGCTCAGCCTTGTAAAGTTGCTCTTTCAGGTGATCTGCTGCCAAAGCAGCCAGTTGTGAATTTAACTTCTTTATTTCTGTCTGAAAGTATTCTTTCTCCTTAACTGACACAGTTTCCTCTTTAATGGAATTGAGGCACTCAATTTGAGATAAAAGCTTTTGTTTTTCCTTTTGAAAGTTGTACCTTGCCTGTTCAAACGACTCTTCTAGCTGAACAATTTTCTTTTCTAAAATCAGAGGTGGAACATAGACTTTATGGTCTAGTTGTTCCTCCTCAGTTTTAACGGTTTTAGCATCTAGTTCAGCTTGAGTGTAGCTTCTAAAATAGTCATTCGATAGGAAACAAGATTTTTCTTCGTTGTAAGATGCATTTAATGAATCATAAACAAAAGGTAGTTTCATTTTAGTAGAGTTCTCCCTTCTCAACTTATCCTCTTCCCATTCCTTATCCTCAATTGGTTTGGTCCAATAGGTTTTGTATTCTGGATAGGTCTTGTCTAATCCAATAAATTCAAACGCATATAACGTAGGAACTTTGGATAAGGCCTTTTTCAGATAATAGGGGTTATCGTAACCGATACCCGTATTCGCATGCTTGGGTTCTTTTGGTTCTATAAGATTAAGCGTTTGATGAGATTGACCAATTTTATAAAGTTTCCTTTCAAGTTCTTTTAATTGATTAGATAATCTTTGATTTTCATTTTTGTAAGCCGCGCTTTGAGTCACAATATCAATTTTCTCATTTTCTGACATACAAAGCTCATCGGTAAGATTATCTACTTTGGTCTTTAGCTCTTGTGAACCTTTTAAACAACTCTCACACTCCTCTTTTAAATTTGAAATGATGCACAGGTTGCTAAAAATTTCTAAGCTTTGATTTTCAATACATTCAGACTGTGCAAAAACTCGTTTTTCTAGAGATGAGATGAGTTGTTCCTTTTCTTTTATGAGTAGATTATAAGAGTCTAGTTTATGCATAGTAAGTTGCATCTGATCAAGTAAAGCTTCTTGGTAAGGAGCACATACCTGACATGGAGAATTACGATCTTCATCATCAGTGTCAGACGGTGATGAATGCTTGCCCATGAAACACAAGTGTTCTTCAGCATCCTCAGGTTCTTCATCAGATACTTGCAACCAGTAGTCATCTTCAGCCATGAGAGCCTTACCTGCTTCCTTTTCTTTGGCCAGTAGCAGCTTGGCTCTATAATAATCTGTGTTGCGCACAACAGGTTTGCGACAATCCTTGGCAAAATGACCCAAACGACCAGAGTTGTAGCATTTGATCGGCTCCTCTTTTGGCTTTTCTTCATGTCTCTTGTCAGGCTTCTTCCCATCTTTTATACGTCTCTTACCTTCAAACTTCTCTTGATGATCACGGCGAGTGGAGAATCTTTGCTTGTTTGACGACTTGTTAAAAAACTTTCTCTTCTGAAAAGCTTGAGTCAGGTACACCATCGCTTCTTTCATCTTAGTGTATTCTGGATCCGAATCACTGTCAGGATATTCAGGTTCAGAATCACTTTGCAGATGAATGACTGACAGACTTACCTCTTTTCTCAGATACGAGTGCTAACGGATCAACTACCGTCTTTTCCTCTGCTTTATGATTCCCCATTAGTTCCATAACTTCCTCTTCATCCTAAAGCAGCATTTCGTAAAGTTCATGTAGATAAAGCTTCTCCAGATTCTGAGTATGACGAATATGAGAGACAAACGACTTCCATTCAGGTTGGAGGGTGTTCATGAACTTGATGTTGTTCTCGGTATTCGTCTTTGTGATCTTATTCTTCTGGAGATCATTCAGAAGCAAGTTGAACCTTTCATAGGTTTCTGTCAGTGTCTCACCTTTTCTTGCTTTGAATCCATCATACCTGGTGATGCAGTTTGTCACCTTCAACTGATTGTTGATGTGGCTCCCCATCATCATTTTCTCAATCTGGTCCCACATTTTCTTCGCAGACTCCTTATAACTGTCGATGCAAGCATAGATGTCATTTGGTAGACTTTGTAGAAGATATGACTTTGCTTGATTTTCAGCCTCATACATAGCCTTTTCTGGATTTGTAAGGTCACCGATATTTTTTGGAACTGTACGCTCTGGTCGACCTTCGGCTGTGTTTCCAGGTATGACCTTCGTTGGCCAGTCTTGTGGCCCCTCTGTCAGACACTTGTATATTGTTTCATAGTTTGGTTTCGCTTCAATGAAGTTCATGAAGCGATCGTGGCACTGAGGATATTCCCCCCGATAGAGCATCGGGGGCTTCTGATCCGAACCAATAGCTAACGCGTCTCTTGAATTCATCTTAAATCTCTTAACTTAAAAACACTTTTTCTGGATCAAACCTTTAGTCTCTTTGCTCTGATACCAATTGTAGATCCCAGTACAGTGCAATTAGCAGCAAATAATATCAAAGATGAACAATTATATGGCCACAACTACTAGTCATATGATTAATATGAAATCAATGGGTTACAGGTTTACAGAAAGAATTTCTGATCTGAGAGAGTAAACCTATAGACTAGTGTTATGAAAATAATGAGACTAAACTGTAAATGAAAGTAATACAGCCTTTATATATCCAGGCATTACAAGATAATAGGCTTATGGGCTTTTAGGCCCAACAAGCTAATACTACTTTCAAACAATTACAATTACACCCTGAACTTCTATTTAACATATAAATTGCCCTAACATATTCGACCGGTATTTTGCTTCTATCGGTAATGTGCTTAGACCGGTAGGATGAAAAGACTAGTATTATGCTCGACCGGTAAAAGACTAAGACCGGAACCAAAAAGGACCGATATACCTTTCAACCGGTGTTAATGTGGACCGATATAATCTATGGACCGGTAATGGTCTTCGACCGGAATTGGTCTTCGACCGGTATTAGCTTTGATCGACAAAGGCTTTGACCGATAAACTTCCTTTGACCGATAAAGATTATTCGACCAGTATTCAATTTGACCGATAGAATATAGACCGATAAAAGATAAAGACCGATAAAGTATGTTCGACTGAGAAAAGTTTCTATGACCGGTAAAGTGTTCGACCGATATGTTCTTGACCAACCCAGAAAGTCGATGAACAGAACAGATAATCAACCCAGAAATCAATCACGAACTCAAAATCAAATGCAAATATCAGACTATTACGCTCAGAAACAAGTATCGATCACAGTTCAATCAAAATCAAAGATTAATTTCAACTATTATGCATTAATTTGATGAACACAGAGACCGATATGTATATGAACCCAGATTTCACAAAATCCTAAAAATCTAATCACTTGATTATCTATACTGCGATTAATCAATCAGATAACATTCAGAAGCATGAACCTCAACTAATAAGATCAACTTTAAACCAATAAGCACATCAATTCACGCAATCGAATTTCACTATTCGATGAACAGTAAAAAAAAATTCTATGAACAGTAAACCACGTGAATAGTAATCGATGAATAGTAAAATCGCAAAACACATATTTAATCCTAAAAACTTGATTCTTTAAGCTCTGATACCACTTGTTATCCTAGTTTAATCTAGTTGATAATCAAACAAGAAACACAATATAGATCAAGAGATATAAAGATCAGATAAACATACCAATCCCTTGAATAATCAATGTAAACCTTGAGTGTTCTTGATACCCTTGAATACAAAGAATACGTGTGGCTATTATTCTAGAATATTACTAGAATATGTCAGGATCGAAACTCAAACAAGAATTTAAATAACACACTCAGAAACCTATGTTAAAGAAGTTGCGGAAAAACACTTTAACAGAAAATCAATGGAACAGTATATAGAACTGAAATCACAAGTTATATTAATTCAACTTTATGATTACACACAAAACCTCAATTTGTTGAACAGGCTCAACAGACGTTCTATACTTCTCTATTGAAAGGATCTAAACTATTCTTGAGGTTAATTCTCTCTTAAACAAAACGTATGAATAATTGTTAATTCTAACAAAGACTTCTATACTATATATATATAGAGTTGATTACAACATAATTATCAAAATAAAATTGATCTTCAGCATCAATACCATAATTATCTTCAGCCTTATCTCCAACTCCTATTCTTTTGTTCTAAGTCATTATCTTCAACATGAGCAACATTAATCTTCATCCTTATCCAGCAACATTAATCTAACCATGCTTGCAGTAGTAATCTTGAACAGTACTAACTACTAGCAGTACTAACTCTCAAAGCAGTACTAACTATTCAAGTAGCAGCACTAACTTTTCAAGCAGTATTAATTCTACTAGCAGTATTAAAATTACAAGCAGTAGTAATACCTTTCAACTAGCAGTAGTATCCATCCTTAGCATATTCAGACCCAACAATCTCCCCCTAACTTAACTTTTCAGAATGAGAAGTTAAGTTCTTCATTATAAGGTCTTTATGATGCTTTCAACACTTCTTCTCAGTTGCCCAGATTTGGATCCAGTCCCAGACTTTGATTGATAATTCTTCTGACTACTATCCTGGCCATTTCTGAATTCTTTGAACATATCAGCTTTGCATTCAACATACCTTGCAACTTGGCTTTGCTGTGATCATAGATTTTATTCACCAGGTAGTACTTATGATAAGCTCTGTCTACAGTGATGACATAGACTCCACACCTTTCAAACAACATCCAATATTCTATTCTTTGGAATTTATTCTCAAGATGCAGATCTCTGACCACATGTTGAACTTTTCTAGGATCAAACATTATACATAAGTACTCCATGGCTAATCTTATTAAGCTTCTTTCTTCTCCTGTCAAAACTTTTTCATACAGGCTCATTCCAATCTTGAACATTTCTTCTAAATCTGATCTGGAACAGCTTCTGATGATTTTTCCCCAAGTTGCATACACTTCAATCTGATCACCCATTCTCTTGAATCTGAAGTATTCTTTCCTGTTGTCCTTCAGAATATCCCAAAAGATAATTTCTGGTGCTTTCATAGAAATAGGATCAACTTGTACTGGATCTTCATTTGTCACTATCATGTACAAGTCAAACTACTCATTTGATTGTTGATTGGACTGCTCTGGATTCTGCTCTGGCTCTGCTAAAGGTTCATCAGTAGGTTCTGCTTCTGCTTCTGCTCTTTGTTCTTCAATTCTTGCCCTTTTTGCCTTTGGTTTGGTGGAAATGGTTTTCTTTCTTTTGATTACTCCAATTTGACGAGCCAATGTCTCTTCTTTCTTTTCTTCTTTCTTTTCCTTGATAGGAGTTCCTTCTTCACTTTCAGGGAAGGGGTGTTGTATGTTGAGATCATGCCTCTCTTTCATCTTCCTTTCAGCTTCTTCCCTTTGATTGGAGTCCCCTTTCAGATTGGCCATCTCCTTTGTATACAGCTCCTCTATCCTACCATAGGGCATGTTGGTAAACATTCCTTCAGGAATTCCAAGAGCTCCTTTTAGGAAGTTTATCATTTATTTGCTCTCTTGATTAGCCAAAAATGTCTTTGAAGACTTTCTTTGCCTTTGTACAGCAGCTCTCTTTATTACTTTCTTAACAACAGTAGGCTTTAAAATCCTTTGATATTCTTCATTCAACTTTTTAGCCATATCCAATGCAAGCTCTCTGTCTTTGGCAGATTGAATTTCTTCCTCCTTTTCCATCTCTTCTTGAAGCTTTTTGGCCACTTCTTCGTCCAACTCAATCTGTTTCTGTTTCTTCAATGGTTGTTCAGATTCAACCATCTTCTCCTTTCCCTTCTTCTTTGCATCCTCTACACTGATCTTTTTCTTTTTCTGATCTGATCCTCCTTCTTTAATGACCACTCCCTTAGCCTTTTAAGTGGCCTTGGGAGTGTCAGTCTTTGCCTTTAATAAAGTCTCTGCGATTGCTATTTCTTCAATAGTCAGCCCTGTTTCTGCTGCAGCTTTCTCTGTTTCTACTTCTGTTGTTACTTCTTCTGGTGTAGTAGTTACTGCTGCTGGTGTGGTTTCTACTTCTTTTGTTTTTGCTGCTGCTAGTTTAACTGTTTCTGCTGCTTTGTTACTTTCTGCTTCTGTACCCAACTCCTCCTCAAAATTTAGATTCCATGCCAACAGGACTTTGTTTCTCCCCTTCAGCTTGTCTCTCCCCCTTATTGAAAGCATCTCCCCTTTTCTTCAATACATACTGCTTTCTTTTCTTTTTCTGCACCAACCTCAGAACCATCTTCTTTAGTTTGGTAATCTGCACTTGTTGAGACAGAATCACCAGTTTCATCTCCTTTCTATCAGCACCCTGTTTGAGGACATCAAGATTGATATTGTCCATAGTTTCCATCAATTCCTTATAGTTATATCTATCCTCACCTCCTTTGGTTGTGTTGACCACCCTTGAAGGATCCTTGGATCTTTTAGTAGAGGTCTTCTGCCTAGAAGAAGCACCCTCTACCCCCTTGGTTTCTTGGCACTTGGGACCTTTGGATGATTGCTCACCCAAAGTTGCCATGGGGAAGGTCTTAGAGATGTTCACACTGTCCTGCCCTGCACTTTGTGCAAAGTCAGTAGTGTGAGCCTTACTGCCCATATGCTCTTCCTTCTCCTTATTGAGAACCTTTTTGGGGTTGGGAGACACCCCTGTGGTTTCCCTTTGGATATTCTCTAATGGAGAATGCTCCATTAGAGGGCTTGAAGGCTTTGGGGGTGAAGGTACAAGAAGGGAAGGAACCTTCTTTACCTTTTTCCTTATATAGATTTTGGTGATGGGGGATGTGGGCTTTACAATAGGAATCTGAGGAGGATTACTAGAAATGAGTGGTGTGGGTAGGTCATCAGTTTGGTTGTCTGATGAGGGCTTTGACACTGATGCCTCACCATGGGAATGTGACACACCCATCATTGTAGAGAACAATGGGGTGTCTTGGCCAGAAAAGTTCTTGGAGGGCCTTTTCATGTTTGAGAATACCTTCCCTTTGGGAGGTTTTGATACATACACCTCTTGAAAAGAGGGTAGATCCGTCAATTCCTTTAGTATAATCTCTTGTGCAAACCTAGGATACATATAAAAGCTTTTGTATTTGGTATCCAGGTTTGACATAAAATCATTGAAAATCATTTGTGAGAAATTAAACTTTCTAGAGGTAGCTAAGCAGACCAAAGCATAAGCTAAGGTACTGCAAAACTCACTCCATCCAGTTGTTTTTCGTGAAATGCAATGTTGTAGGGTATGAACAAAAAATCTCCATTGTGGTGAAAATATGTTCTTGAAAAACTTGAATACATCAGTGGGACCTTCATACCCCATATTACTAAGAGTTTGGAAAAGATCTTCCTTAGGTAAAGAGGTTATACCTGAGGCATCTTCTAAGCGTAGATGGATGCGAATACACTCCTCTGAGATGGTCAGGGGTATATCACACACCCTTGTTTGAATGACCTGAGAACTGTCTTTGATGTTCCACATAGATTATGGGTTTGACAGTTAGAGCGTGGGCGATGTGTGAGGATTTGGGAAATCCACTATGGCATGGAAACCTTCATCTTGCTTTGGTTTCTGCAACATGGCGATCTCGTTGTGTTCATCAAAGAATGTTCGTCCTGCCATCGTTCTGGTTAATTCTAGCGTTCAAATCGTGACTAAGGTTGACACTGGTAAGCAAGAAATCGAGAGAGAGAGAGAGAGAGAAAAGAAGCAATGGAAGTTCAAAGAGCCGTTTGTATTTTGGCGGTCACAAAGGGTATTTATAGGTGGAGGATTTCAGTTAGAAGCAGTACTAAGTACCCTAGCAGTATTAACTAACTCGCAGTATTAACTCATATTAGCAGTAGTAACACATACTGGCAGTACTAACACGGACTAGCAGTATTAACACAGACTAGCAATATTTACACATACTGGCAGTATTAACACATACCAGCAGTAGTAACACTGATTAGCAGTATAAATAAGGCAAGCAGTAGTAACTTTGCACTGGCAGTATAAACCACCTAGCAGTAGTAACCATACTTAACCATTTTTGAAAAGTTATCCTAAGTAATATAGCGAGCAGTATTAACTGATTTAGAAGTACCAAGTATCCATTTGAAGCAATCTGAACCACTGAAACACACAAGGTTAGTAGCACCATGCACAATACAATATGAGAAAGTAGACAAGAAGGAATCTATACAGGTACATGAGACAAAAGATAATAGGCTTATTCAGAGTTTATCATGCCCACACTTGTGACCAAAAATGTGAATCTACCCACATCAAAAGCTTTAGTGAATAGATCAGCAAATTGGTTACTTTTATGGACTTTCACAACTTGAATTAGCTTTTTTTCATTACAGTCTCTGATAAAATGATACCTGAAGATTACAGTCGACTGGATTATTAACAATGCTAATAGCACTGTTGTCTATGAAGATTGGAGTATGAAGAAAAGACATACCATAGTCCAGCATTTGATTCTGAATCCAGAGTACTTGAGAGCAGCAACTTGCAGCAGCTATATACTCTGCTTCTGTTGTAGAGGTGGACACTGTGGTTTGTTTCTTGCACTGCCATGACACTAGTCTTGCACCCAAAAACTGACATCCCCCTGAAGTTGACTTTCTATACAAATTTGCACCACCCAAGTCACTTTCTGAATAAGCAAGTAGGTCAAATGGTGAGTCATGAGGATACCAAAGACCTAATCTAGGTTGGCCTTTGAGATATCTGAATATCCTCTTGACTGCTTGAAAGTGTGACTGCTTAGGCCTTACTTTAAATCTTGCACATACACAAACAGGAAACATGATATCTGGTCTTGAAGCAGTGAGATACATGAGGGATCCAATCATGAATCTGTAGTGATGAACATCCACATCCTCCCCCTCAAGATCTGCAGTGATTTGTTTGTGTGTCTCCATGGGTGTGCTTGTAGGCTTTGAATATGAGAATCCAAACTTATTAAGAATGTCTTGCACATACTTGGATTGGCTTATAAATATCCCATCTTTCTTCTGTTTAACTTGTAGGCCAAGGAAGAAGGTAACTTCACCTGTAGAACTCATCTTGAATCTCTTGTGCATCAAATCTTCAAAATCTCTGCACATTTGATCTTTTGTGGATCCAAAGATAATATCATCCACATAGATTTGCACTATTAGGATGTCCTTCTTCTTCCTCTGAATGAACAGAGTCTTGTCTATGATTCCTCTTTGAAAACCATTTTCCAAGAGATAGGTAGACAGAGTGTCATACCATGCCCTTGGTGCTTGATGTAGCCCATAGAGTGTCTTCTTCAATTTGTAAACTCTGTCAGGATACTTTGGATTCTCAAATCCTGGAGGCTGACAGACATACACTTCTTCTTCAATTTTCCCATACAGGAAAGCACTCTTTACATCCATCTGATAGACCCTGAACTTCATGAAAGAAGCATAGGCTAAAAATAGCCTTATTGCCTCTATCCTTGCCACTGGTGCAAATACCTCTTCATAGTCAATTCCTTCTTCTTGAGTATACCCTTGTGCCACTAATCTGGCCTTGTTCTTTATTACTATTCCTCTCTCATCTTTCTTGTTTTTGAAGATCCATCTTGTGCCAATTGCTCTGTGTCCTTTTGGAAGATCTACCAGATCCCATACATCTTGCAGCACAAATTGCAATAGCTCCTCTTGCATTGCTTCTATCCAGCTTGGATCCTTCATTGCATCATATGCCTTTTTGGGTTCAACCTGAGATAGAAAGCAAGAAAGTAAACCTGATTGTAGGTCTTTCAATCCCCTATCTTGCTTTGTTGCCTTATGATCATTGGAGGATTGATGTCCCCAATCACTAATTGAGGAGGAGGATTCTTCTGAGTTCTTGTAGCATTGACAACCTCTTCATTAAGATTGACTTCAATATTGGTGTCATTCTTTTCTAGAGTGCTTCCACCATATACTGAAGAATCATCATCTGTGTCATTCTCTTCCAAAAATGGCATCTCAGGACCTTTGATTCCTGAATCTGTAGGTTGATCTTCCTTTTCACCTCTGTCCTATTCATTATGATCTGGTTCAGTGTCCTTTGAATCTGAAGACTCTTTCTTATCTTGGTCACAGAATTCAACAGAATCAGCAGTAGGTGTTGGGAACAACACAAACTCTTGTCTTTGTACTTGTACCTGTTCTGTCCCTGTTCCTGCATTATGCTCATTACTGAAACCCAAAGAATTAGACAGTGAATCAATTGTTAAATAGCCAATTAGGACCTGAACCAAGTTGATTTGGTGTATTCTCATTGCATTTGACATTGTCACTTTCCTCAATAATCCTAGAAGAGGTGTTAAAAACTCTGTAGGCCTTACTTTGAGATAAATAACCAACAAGAAACCCATCCTCAACTTTGCTATCAAACTTTCCTAGGTGAGTTTTGGTATTGAGAATTGTGCAAGGACACCCAAATGGTTTGAAAAATCCAATAAAAGGTTTCTTCTTTTTAAAAACCTCATAAGGTGTCTTTTCTTGGGATTTTACTACTAGAACTCTGTTTTGAACATAGCAGGCAGTATTAACTGCTTCTGCCCAAAAAGTAATTGGAAGTTTTGAGTCTGCCAATAGATATCTAGCAGCTTCTATCAGAGTCCTATTTCTCCTTTCAGCAACACCATTCTGTTGAGGAGTCATAGGAGCACTGTATTGTCTCTCAATGCCCTTTTCCTCACAAAAGTTGTTTAGGTCATTGTTTTTAAATTCAGTTCCATTATCAGACCTAATGGATTTAACTCTTAGATTTGTTTGGTTTTCAATTCTAAGAACAAAGGATTTGACCAGTCCACTTGTCTCATCCTTTGTCCTCAGAAATAGACCTAAGTGAATCTAGAGAAATCATCAACAATAACCAAGCAGTAGGATTTCTTACCAATACTCATCACATTTGTAGGGCCAAACAGATCCATATGCAGTAAATTAAGAGGTGAAGAGATTGTATTTATCTCTTTGGACTTATGAGAAGTTTTGTGTTGTTTGCCTTTAAGACATGCAACACAATGATCATCACATGAAAATACCTTTTGTGGCAAACCTCTTACAAGGTTGTTTTTCACAAGTTTGTTCATTGTTTTAAAGTACATGTGACACATCCTTCTGTGCCAAAGAGATGATTCATCTACTGAAGCTTTTGAAATTAAACAATTTAGAGATGAATCAGAAATTACACTCTCCAAGTCTAAGAAATAAACATTGTCCTTCCTAGGAGTTCTAAGTAGTATCACTCTTTCATCAACTACCTTGAACCCTGGAGCAAGGATAATACATTCAGTATCATTGAATAATATCCTATGTTTCTTGTCACAAACCTGTGATACACTTAACAGGTTGTATCTCAATTGCTCAACATAGTATACATCCTCAAAGGTCATCTTACCTTTTAACACATTACCTTTTCCACTTATCTCACCACCAGCTGGATTATCACCAAAAGCAACATGTCCTCCATCAATTCTTTTGAAGTTTTAAAGGCAGGCCATGTTACCTGTCATGTGCCTAGAACAACCACTATCAACATGACAAATGCTCCTTCCCTTGAGTTGTTGGTTGCCCTGCACATATAATAAAGCAGTTAGTTTTTAATAGGAACCCAAGCCAAAGTGGTCTTGGGTTTCCCATTCTCATCAACATATTCATATTCAGACTTGATGAGATTATCAAACTGAGAAATCTTATTGCTTGAATACTTTGTCACAATAATGAGCCTGTCATTGGAAGCAGTACTAACTTTATTGGCAGTACTGACTTTGTTAGCAATACTAACTGGGTTAGCAGTAGTATTGCTTGCAGCAACATTATTTCTGTCAGCAGTACTATTTGAAGTAGCAGTACTAACATATTTCTTTACTTTTGGAACCCAAACCTGGACAAAGTTGTTTGCTTTCTTTGTCTTTAAGTTACTCCTAGGCTTATTTGGAGTATTTTTCTTAGAATTAGCAAACTTATTCTGAGCATGAGATTTTATAGGTGCCCTATCCTCAGCCATATGATTCCTACTTTGCTTCCTATAACCAACAGGATTTTGTATATTTGTTTGAAAAGTGGTCCTTTGGTTAATAGGATTGAAATAACAGTGTTTGTCTAGATGATTTAACTTGCCACAGATAAAACAAGGCTTTGGTCTGTTAATTTTTCTCAAATCAATTCCTTGTTTTAAAGCCCACTGATTATTTCTATTTCTTTGAATTCCCCTTGTTTTATCATGTTGTTGGGGCTGATTATGTTTACAAGTACAGGGATTAACAACAGTGGTTTGCATGTAATGGACTCCCTGTACCTTTTCCTTTCCTCTCTTAGGGGTCTCAGCTTTTTCATTCTTAACAGTCTCTTCCCCATACTTCACTTTCTCACTCTTAACAAAAGGTTTACCCCCTCTTTCATTTGTCAGTATTTGGTTTTCTAGGGGAATATCTTTTTGGTCTTTGTCCTTCTTACTCTCAGAGTCCTCTTCTACAGAATCTACCTCAACCACTACTTTGTCTAAAGGATCTACTTCAGTGGCTCCTTCAGGTAATTCCTTCTTGTTCTGTCTTTCTAAGAGATCAGAGGTAGGAGGAATATAGTTATTCTTGTATGGTGGAGGGGTGGTGTTGTAGCCTATTCCTCTTCTAAGTTTGTCATGGACTTGAGTTTTTAAAAGTGAGTCCATTGCTTTAGAAGCATTGGAATATTTCTCAATGTCCAGCTTTGCTTTCTCAAAATCACCCCTTATCTTCTCACATTCCTCTTCAGACTTTTTAAGCTTAACCTCTAACTGATTCTTCTCCCACTTCCAGTAGTGTGTATCATAAGAGTGTTGAAGTTCATTAGCCTGGTATGACTTAATTTGTTCTTCAAACCTCTCAACAATCAAAACATACTCTCTTCTATCTTTCTCTAACCTTTTAAGGTCATCACACATACTCTGATTGTGATCCCTGTACTTTTTAACAGTTTCAATACAGGTTTCAGAGCAAAGATTAGATGTTACCTCTATGGGAATATCAGTTCTTGCTGACTCTGAAACTTTAGCCATTAAAGCTTGATTCTGAACTGCTTCTTCTGCTTGGTCACTCCAATCAAATCCCATTCCTTCTTGGGAAACAAGAGCTTGAGAAGAGTTCCTACTGTTGAAGCTAGTGGACTGTGATGGTTGATGGTTGCTAGTATGCTGTTGAGGCATTCCACTTCTGCATTCTCTTGCAAAGTGCCCCAGCTTGTGACACTTGTAACATTCAACCTTGGATTTATCAAATCTGAAAGTCCAAGATCTCTAAATCTTTAGAGAGAGAAAGTAGAGAGAGAAAGTATATACGCTCAAAGTAATAAGATATATTCAAATGAAGTGCCAAAGTTACAAAACAAAGGAACTAAGGGGACTTAAATACCTCTAGCCTTTACAATACAGAAATGAACATTAAGCATAGTATAGGCTAGAAAATAAATACAATGATTACTACAAAATTAGACTTAACAATCTCCCCCTTAGTAATCATTGGCGTCGTGGTCTTCAAAAACAATCTTCAAAAACAGCATAGACCAACCAGGCGACTTTGGAGAATCACTGACGCTCTTCTGTTTGACGAAGTCTATTCAAACCAACTAAAACTTCCAGTCGTCTTACTTAGAGTTGAGCGGAGATTCAATCTCTCTTGAATTGAATCTAAAGTCTTCTGGAGAAGTCGGATTTCATCATTATCAACCAGGAATGCATTTTCTTTTGTTTCCAAAAATCTTCTTTTAGCCTCCTTCAGATGTTGCTCCAACTGAAGTTTAATCACCTTTAAAGTTCCATCGGAGTAATGTGCAATTTCTTCAAATCTGAGAAAGCATTTTTCATTTGACCCATTCTTGTACACCACTACATATGGATCTTCAACTATGGTGAGAAGATGATAAGACTCTAAGTTTGGTAAGCTTTGGTTAGGCCTCAGAAGATTTACAACTGCTTGGAAGCTTTCAACGGCCATCTGGAAATCAAAAACTCTGAAGAATCGGATTTGCCGTCGAATGAATCTTTTGATGACGAACAAAGCTTGTAAAACATCCTGTGTTCTATGATATAGATTCCTGAAATGGTCATATAAGAATTCAATGTCATCTATAGAAAGGTCAGTGAAGTCTGCCTCTGAAAATTTATAACGCTTGCAGTCTCTTCTTTCAACTTCAAAATCAGGATACCGGATATTCACAAACTTGTTGATTGTGACACTGATGACTCGAACAATCAAGTGTTGAGAAGACATGGTATTATTCCTTTTGCGTTGGCACTTAATGAACATTAAGTATTCATATTGATAGGCATATGACTCTTTCTCTACTCCAAGGATTGTATAGATCTTAATCGGCCTTCTTCTAGAGACAAAGATGTTTCTCTGAGTGTCTTCTAGAAAGGTTGATCTTTGCCTTGATGCCAAATATCTACGATGAAAATTTCTTTGTCTTTGATGTCTAGATAAAGCTGGTCCTTCTTCTAGAATAGATGGTGGAATTACAGGATCAGAAGGTGGAACATCAGTTTCTGCTCTTGACGACTAACCAACTTCAAATGATCTTGAAGGAATAGTGGTAGTCGGAGCTGAACTATCAATAGGAGTAGATGTATAACAAATCTGCTTTTTCTTCATCTTTCGCATCCATGAACACTGAGTCATCTTCTATATCCGATATGATAACGATGTCATCACAATCTTCTTCATTGACTTGACATATCTTTTCAAATCTGACAACTTCATCATCATCAGAATTAATCTCTATGAAATTAGCAAAGAATGTCCTCATGTCATTTGCAGCTTCAGATTCTTCAACTTCATGAATATTTGCAGAAACATCTGGATCCATATAAACAACAATTTGCAAATTATTGTTAATATTGCTCTCAGAAATATTCAGTTCATTATGCAGGGAAGACAAATCAGCATTTTCAATCATAACATTCACTAAATCCTGAATGTTGTAGTCTTGAACAGATTCACCACTCTATCCTTTATCACCATCCATTTCTTCATGAATATATTCTCTAGCTTCAGAAGATCCTTCAACTCTCAGTCTCTTTGCCATATCCCCCTCATGGCCTTGATGATCAGGATCATCTTGGTCATGTCGGCGCTTAAGAGACGGGCCAGCCTCAGTTCTGCAGCTTTGTTCCAGACGTTCAACCTTGTTAGAGATATCAGAAAAAGCTTGAGTCAAAAAAGATTTAATATCATCAAAACTTGATTGAACTTCTGATCTGAATGCATGAAACTCATCAGATAAAGCAGTAATACGGTCAGATTCAGAAGAAGGAACTGGAGGCGGCGTAGGTTGGAAGTTCCGTAGCAAAGAAAGAAGATCTTGATCCTGATGTTGTGGCGGTGACATAGACAGTAGACGCGCATATAGTAGATCAGTCAACTCAGAAATAGGAAGTTCATGAAGAGAAGACCTTGAAGATGTACCAGAAGGAGCAGACATAGAAATTCCCGCAGACATAGAAACCACCGAAGGAAACGGAAGAGAAACAACCGGAGAAGTAGATGAAGTCACAGCAGAAGAAGGTTCACGAAGAACTACCCCAGTTGGTCGTCTGAAAGGTATCTCTGGAGGAATGACAAACGTCTTCAACTTCAGAATCTGTGCTTCCTTTTCTGCAACCATTTTCTCTGATAACTTACGAATGACAGCATTCAAAGTAGAGAATTTGTCAGAAGATACCCGAGCTTGATCAGAAGAATACTCTACAGCTGGAACTTGAATCGCCGCAAGCGAAGTTGTTGGAGCTTGACTTTGTACCGAAGTTGAGGCTTGATCAAATGTTGTATCCAATTCATCTACTTGAAGATGTACAACAGAAGGATTAACAGGAACAGAATCATCTTCAGAGACAACTACTGTTGAAACAACCACTTTCGGTGTCTTGATCTTTCTTTCATAAATCCGAATACTCGCTTGATCAACATCATCAGCATCATCAGTATCATCAGTATCATCACCATCATCACCATCACTATCACTATCAGAATCATCAGTTGCATCTTTATCATCATTTTCCCCATCTTTATCACTAGAAATATCAGCATCAGCAGCAATATCACTAACTTCAGGATCAATATCAGCTAGAACAGCACCAATTTGTTGAGATACAACGATGGTCTCATCTTCTTGTGCTTCAGCAATGTCAACCTCTTTTTCAGCAACTGTTTCAATCTCTTGTTCAACAACTGTGACAATTTCAACTTCATGTTCTGTATGCGACGGTTCTGTTCTATCAGCAGTGGTCGGTTCATCTTGATCAGCTTCCAAAAAGATATCATTGTCCAGACAATACTCAATGATACTATCATCAGATGGATCTGCATACTTTATAATAAGATCAGCAGGAATAGGCATGGAATAGTTGAAAGATCTCTTCAGCTTCTGAATATAAGTCATTTCGGTGTCTGAAACCTGAGGCCAAGATAATCTTCGTGGAATAGAAGGATTGCTTCTAAGCACACTTCTAACAATCAGCTTCATGAATCTGATGAATGGAATAAACTTGCGCTTCTTGTTGGTAAGTTTGTCATGCACCACCTCCGAGAGTTCGGTCCAGAAAATGAATGTATAGTCAACATGCAAGTCATAGACAACTACATGGAACAAACGGAGATACATAAGACTTGCACTGTATGTGCCAGAGTGTTTCGATGAAAGACACCTAATAATGACAGAGAATAGAGCGTACCAAACTGGAGGTAAATTAGACTTATCAAAATCACGCACTTTGTCCAATGTCCCAACATATCCAAGATTCCTTATCCCTTCAAATACTTCCTCTTCAGATGGAAAGCTGTCATATGTAGTTCGGCCGGGTCTGGAATTAGGCTCAGGAAGCTCCAGTATAAGTCTGAGATGCTTGTATGAAAGATAAGAATCATACTGATCTATTTGAAGCTCAAAGCGGTGCGGACGAGCCAGTTCATTCTTTGTAATTGTATGCCAGGCTTGCTGTAGATAAACTTCAGGAACATCTGCGCAATAAAAAAGAGCAGGGGCAAGTGGATGACCTCTAAGAATTGCTCGTATCACCGGATGTATCTTGATTCTGTCAAAATCCACGTGATAGTTGTTCGGTTTGTATGGCATATACATGATGGTTGGAAAAACATCATTTGGTGAACGTCTTGATGCAGATAGATTTGCTCCAACAGATGGTACAGATGGCATCGGCGTATCATGAGATGCTTGATCAGATGGATCCTCGAGAATGACATTCTCATCTTGAATCATTGGATCTGTATTGGTTTTAGAAGACATATTATACCTAAAAGACAAAACAATGAAGAATTAGACAAAACAAGAAAATTTCTTCAAGGCAGGTTTGCGTACCAAGTTAAATGCGCAAACCAAGGTTTGCGTATTGAACAAGATACGCAAAGATAGGTTTGCGTATCTAACTAGATCCGAAAACAAGACAGAAAACTTAAAACATAAAGATTTGCGTATCAAGAAGGATACACAAAACAAAGTTGCAGAAAAAACACAAGCAACAAGAGGTTTGCGTATCAAATGAGATACGCAAATTACACTTTGTGTGTCCAGCGGGATACGCAAACTTAACTTTGAGTTTCCTGTTGGTTGCGCAAAGTAGACTTTGCGTACAACAAGATACGAAAACAAACAAACACAAACAGAAAGAGGGTTTGCGTATCAAAGAGGATACACAAAGTAGACTTTGCATGTCCTAGTTGATACGTAAACTACAATTGAAAGAAACACAACAAAAACAGGTTTACGTATCAGGGATGATGCGCAAAATATACTTTGCGTATCTAACGAGATGCGCAAACCACACTTTGCGTTTCCAGTTAGATGCACAAAGCACACTTTACGTTTCTAGTTAGATGCGCAAATCACAGTTTTCGTATCTAACTAGATGCGCAAAGTATACTTTGCGTACCAATCAACCTTGATGCGAAAAACCCTAGTTTTCGGGTGTTCGAACCGAAAAACATATTAGACAAAATTAACGCTAAAAAAAACAAGAAATTAGAGTAAAAAGAAACATACCTGATTGTCGAAAATCAGTTATAAACAAAAACCAATATCCAATTTTGAGGAAATAAGCTCGAATCTGAGAAGTCCGAACGATGAACAGTAAAAACGCGAAATTCACAGAAATCAAATGTTAAAAAGAACAAAATCAAGTAAAATACAACAATGCAATAGAACTAGACAAAGTAAAAGTAAAGAGGGAACACAAACCTGATCGAAACACAAATCTGAAATCAAAGCAAATGAATCAGCGCAGATGAACAATGAAAGGGAAGATGAACAGTGTACGAGTTCAAAAAATGAAATAGAGCAAGAAAAGAGAAAATTCATACACTCTAAAACTATTTATACTAATCTAAAAAAAATAAACACTAAATAAAAATTCTAAAAAAAATAGTAAACTGAATATTACAAAAAAAATCAGATAATCATACCTTTCAGACTCTGTTACTCCCCCTACACAAATGCACAGAATTTATGAAATCAGATAAGCATTTGCATAGAAATAACAAAAAATACTTACCTGATTAATTTCTGATCAGTTCGTGAAGTATTTTTACTTACCCCCCCCCCCCTCAGACAAAGAACTAGTTCATAAAAACTTTTCAGATTGGCTCTCCACTCGAAATATGCACAGACCAGTTGAACCAAAATACAGATACTCAAACATAAAGACATCAGTGTAAAAGATGATCATATTAAATATAAATTTTGTAACAACTGAACATATAAAATTTTTAAACACTAAACAAGCATATGTTATTGGATGCAAGATCAAGTATAATTGCATATCAAGTTAAGACATGTTCAGTTTCAAAAACTTCCATCTGTCTATTCAGTGTGCTCACATGTGAACTTCAATGAGCTTCAAGAAAAATGCAGTTCGAAAATTATTATAGAAAACTGTGCATGTACTGACACTAAGTCATCAAAAATTAAGACTTTCACAAATTTACAGGTTTATCACAACTCAAACATATCACCAAGGATCATGAGATGTGTGCTCATTGGCATCTTTTTAGCAGTGTGCACATTGGCATCTTCACATGAGTGTTCTCTTTGGCATCTTTTAAGCGTTGTGCACTTTGGCATCTTTTAATCAGAGAGTTCATTAAGTAAAGAACATGCCGTAAACGTAACTTTCTATCTAACCCTATTGTAGGATTTGGGTCAGCCACTCCCAGACCAGTTGGCCTTAGGGGACTAGGTGTCAAGCACCCCTTGGAACTTACTTTCCTGGATCATAAAGGCTACATCGACACATCCTAAACCCATTCATACCAGTAGAACATGACTTTCGATCTGGTTCTATAGAAGGATTTGGGTTCGATCACTCCCAGATCAATTGACCTTAGGGGACCAGATGACAAGCATCCCACGGAACTTACTTTCCCAAACCAGAAAGGTCACAGGTACAAACTTTTAAACTCAGATTTCCCAACCCCATCTTCTCTTTTCTGAGCAAAGTTGTTCCTTCCAGTCCTTTTGATGAATCTTTTTACCCTCATAGTCAGCATAGCCATCTGCCACTTGATATCCATCTCTTCTAGATCATCAGCATTTATCTGTTCTAAGTCATCATTAATTAGAGTGGAATTAGCATGACTGGATAGAAAAGCTTCTAAAACTGAGTCATTGGATCCATCTTGCTTTGATCCATGGGCAGCACTAACTGATTCTGTATTAGCAGCAGAATCAGTAGAGCATGACAAAAGAGCAGCATTGTATGAGTATTCAGAGGGCCTTTTCTTTGCTTCTACCTTTGTTTCAAACACCCTAAGGTCATTATAGAGGTCATCCAGTTCCTTGTCCTCCAATTGGTCATTCTGTCTGAAGGAGACAGTGTACATAGTCCATTCATCACAAAAGGATCTTAGAAAATTTCTGTTAACATCATCTTGATCTATCTGGACACCAACAGTAGCCAATTCACCAATTAGCTTATTAAATCTATCAAAAGTTTGAGTCATAGACTCATTCTTTGTAGACATGAAGTTTTCATATTGCTGCTTTAGGATGGCCTTCTGATTTCTCTTGGTACTTTTGGTACCAGAAAATCTTTTCTCGAGAGAATTCCAAAGAATTTGTGCATCAGAACAGTTGCAGAATTGATGTTGGTACTCATTAGGTATAGCCAAAAGCAGAGTGCTCAAAGCTTTCATCTCTGTCTGCCTCAACTTTCTCTCTCCTTCTGTCTTTGGTGGAGGTCTCTTTCCTTCTGCATCCATCTTTCCTCCATCAGAAGGACCATTCTCAATGATGTCCCACATTAAGAAGTTTGTGAGAAGAATGTACTGCTTGATTCTGATCTTCCGCATGTCAAACTCATTGGGTTTAAGCATGGGAACCTTTGATACCAAAACACTGTCGCTTGAACTGTCCATGATTAAAGGTTTCTGAATTTTCTTGCTCTGATACCACTTGTCAAGATCGAAACTCAAACAAGAATTTAAATAACACACTCAGAAACTTATGTTAAAGAAGTTGCGGAAAAACACTTTAACAGAAAATCAATGGAACAATATATAGAACTCAAATCACAAGTTATATTAATTCAACTTTATGATTACACACAAAACCTCAATCTGTTGAACAGGCTCAACAGACGTTCTATACTTCTCTATAGAAAGGATCTAAACTATTCTTGAGGTTAATTCTCTCTTAAACAAAACGTATGAATAATTGTTAATTCTAACAAAGACTTCTATACTATATATACAGAGTTGATTACAAGATAATTATCAAAATAAAATTGATCTTCAGCATCAATACCATAATTATCTTCAGCCTTATCTCCAACTCCTATTCTTTTGTTCCAAGTCATTATCTTCAACATGAGCAGCATTAATCTTCATCCTTATCCAGTAACATTAATCATTCTCAGCAGTATTAATCTTTGAGCAGTACTAACCATGCTTGCAGTAGTAATCTTCAACAGTACTATCTACTACCAGTACTAACTCTCCAAGCAGTACTAACTATTCAAGTAGCAACACTAACTTTTCAAGCAGTATTAATTCTACTAGCAGTATTAAAATTACAAGCAGTAGTAATACCTTTCAACTAGCAGTAGTATCCATCCTTAGCATATTCAAACCCAACAAAAAACTAATTAAACAAAACATTAAATACCTAGGCCATATGGGCTTTAACCTTAATGGGCTTTCTAATAGTCTTTAGGCCCATTTACAAATAACTATTAACATATTACACTTTAAACCCTCTAACTTTAACTATCAAACAAATACAGTTTAGACCCTTTAATCTTGAATACAATTATTTGATCCAACAAGCTCGTATTCTGAAATCTTTGAACTTTTCTCTTTCAAGCTTTCAATCTATTGCTTTACCAAAATCCACAATTCTTGATCACTGTTCAAATATTTCTTGATCTTCTCCCCATCTATGCTATTTCTTAATTCTCTCTCCCCCTTTTGATGATAGAAGCATGAAATCATCAAAACTTTACAAGAAATGTCACTTCATCTATTCTGACCACTGATCTTATCAAAAGCCTCCGATTCTTCGTCAATGCATAATAATGTATTCATCTAGATCTTTTCAAATCCAAAAAAATAAGAGTGTAACACCTGAATCAACAAATGAATCAGTTATGATGTCTGTCAGTAACACGAAGTCATTGTGTGTAACGAATACACATTGGAAAGGAGCTTTTATGATGTTCATTCCCCCAGGTTTTCCATTCAATCATCGAAACACCACAAAGGAATTTCTATGAACGTTATGACAAGAAAACATATTCCTTGTGTGTTTGTGCAAGTGTTTGAAAGAATTAAGCACATGATGATTGCATTTTATATAGACTCAAAATTGTGTAAACCATTGAGACAACAACAGTATAACACAAACTTTATTGTGCATGATCGAAGTGCGAAGGTGGGGAAGACTTCTTTCTTTTTCAATATCTTGATTTTCCAAATGAAAACCAGATATATTATGTGATGCGTCCCCTTGAAATATGAAACATCTTCTTTTTAAGAAGAAAATGAGTAGTGGGTGGGGTTTTTATCAATAGTTGGCATGGGCTAGTTGCCTGTTTCAATAATGTTCACGAAGAATTGTAAAATACTAGTAATGTGGTTTCCCGACTCAGAAAAAGTTAGTGCAGAGTTTGATATTCTTTTACTCTGTTCTCTCACCCTCTCTCTTTTTAAACATTAAGCTCACATCTAACCAAACTCTCATTTTCATTTTACCTCATCACTCAACCCACACTTAGTATTTGACTCCTCACACATTCGATCACTCAAGGAATAACTTCTTGGGTAGGAAACATTGTTAACGTGAATCCATAGAAGTTTCAATTAAGCTCACACAATGAACCCATGTATTGTCCTAAAAGAACATGTTGCTCAACTGGTTTAACTAGGCAGTGAAAATACAAAATAGGAAATACATGTAAGATATATGTATGCTCATAGATATAATCATGAAGATTTGAGCATTTGTAAACATTGAAGACTTTTCAAACAAGATAATTGAATGAATGAAATGAATACAAAAAACTTGTTTGAAAATTTGACAAGATCAATATAGAAATGATTTATCGATTAAGGCTTAGGTCAGCAAAAATTGGATTTTGTCTATACGAAACAAGATATAGAAAATTTTGAAATAACGTTTAGAAATGAAATCACGTTCAAACTTTGAATAACTATCGGGGTGTCTTAGCAACGAAAATATGTTTCAATTTAGAGACATGGTAAAAACATATCCAACAAAAAAATTAAACCGGTGTGTGTGAATACTTAACAATATATGGAAAAGACAATACGCAAGTATTAATCTTTGGAAACACACTTCTATATTCATGAAATCGTTTATGAATCAGTAGTGGTTTGAACATTTAAGAACATGTTTTCATATCTGAAAGTGGTTCGTCTTTCAGACACATTTGAAATTAAGATTAGAAATAATACCTTTTTGCTCAGTCTTAAATCTCATCAAGTCAGTTCTAAGTCAAAATGATATGATCATTAAGCTTCCTCTCAAATCTGCAAAAAAGTTATAAAGTCGTCAAAGTACAAAATATATTCACAACTTTATTGAAAAGTAAAAGACATAAAGTAGTAAAACTTTAAATGTACGAGTTCTGATCCAAATTAATCAGAAATCATAATTCATACTCCTTTTCTTACTCTTACTCCCCCTGCATTTATGCATTAGAAAATCATCAGTTAAGAATGCAAAAATATATGAATTCCCCCTCAAATATATGTAGATCATCTTTTCATCTTCTCTCACTCCCCCTGAAATCACGAATACCATTCAATGTAGATATCTTTTCAGAATAAAGATAAAGAAATGTAGAAAAATAACAATAAGAAAAAGTTTAATAGGTAATCACATATTTTGTCTTGAGATTTAGCATACCAAGTTTTGAAATGATAAAAATTAAATCTCTTTTCGTCGAGAGGCTTGGTAAATAAATCAGCAAGCTGATAATTAGTGTTTACAAAATAAAGTTCTATTGTACCATTTTCGACATTATCTTTGATAAAATGATATCGTACGTCTATGTGTTTGGTCTTTGTATGTTGTACAGGATTTGCTGATAATGCAATGGCGCTCTTAGAGTCACAGTATATCGGGATCTTGTCAAATTTGAAGCCATAATCTCGTAGTTGCGTCCTCATCCACAAGACTTGAGAGCAGCAACTTGCAGCAGCAACGTATTCTGCCTTCGTTGAAGTGGAATCACAAAGTTGTTTCTTTGATGCCCAACTTATGAGTTTATCTCCAAGAAACTGTATATGACCCGATATACTCTTCCTGTCTAACATACAACCTGCATGATCTGCATCTGAGTAGGTTGTCAGTTCAAAACCAGTATCTTTAGGATACCACAGACCAAGATCTGCAGTCCCCTTTAGATATCAAAAGATTCTTTTTACTGCAGACATATGGGATTCTTTTGGATTAGCCTGATACCTAGCACATAAACATGTAGACAACATAATATCTGGCCTACTTGAAGTTAAATACATTAAAGAACCAATCATCCCTCTTTAGGTTCTAACATCGATAAGTTTTCCCGAAGAATCCATGTTGATCTTTGTTACCAGTGCCATAAGGGTTCCAATTGTTGTACAATTTTCCATTTTAAATTTTCTCAGAATATCGAAAATGTACTTGGATTGATTTATAAAAATCCCAGTTGAAAATTTCTTGACTTGTAATCCGAGAAAGAAGTTCATCTCTCCCATTACACTCATATGAAAACGTGACACCATGAGATTTGAAAATTTCTTACAGTATTTAGGATTTGTTGAGCCAAATATAATGTCATCCACATATATCTGAATAAGAATAATATTGATTTTTTCCTTTTTAATGAACAAACTAGTATCAATTTTACCTTTCGTGAAGCCTGACTTGACCAAAAACTTTGATAATATCTCGTATCAGGATCAGGGCGCTTGTTTAAGACCGTAAAGTGCTTTATCCAGGATGTAGACATGATCTGGTTTGTTTGGATTCACAAAGCCTTCAGGTTGTGAGACATAGACTTCCTCCTTAAGAATGTCGTTTAGAAAGGCAGTCTTCACGTCCATCTGATAGATTGTGAAGTTTTTGTGTGCATCATATGCAAGAAACATTCTTATTGCTTCAATGCGTGCCACTGGAGCGTAAGTCTCATCATAATAAATGCATTCCTCTTGCCTGTAGCCTTTTGCGACAAGTCGTGCTTTGTTTCTGATTACGATACCATCTTCATCCTTTTTATTTTTGAATACCCATTTTGTACCTATGATAGATTTACCTTCTGGTCTTGGCACAAGTCTCCAGACTTTTAAAGCTTCGAACTGGTTCAACTCCTCTTGCATTGCAGTCACCTAATCCGAGTCAGCTAGAGCTTCTGATACGCGAGTGGGGTCTATCTTGCTCAGAAAGGAATCATGCATACACATGTTTAATGTCGTAGACCTAATTTGCACCGGTAAAGACGGATTTAGGGAGTGGATTTGAAGTAGATTGGTCATAACTCTCATCTAAATATCCACTGTCTTCTTCTTGTTCAGCATTTGTTGGGGGTGCAGTTGAAGTTTTTTGTATAGAAGTGTCAATTGGAACAACTTGTTTAGTCTGTTGATTATCAATCACAGTGCAGCCAACTGAAGTAGTAACTTTTGGTTCAACATTTTCAAGTACAACTTCAACTGAAGGAGTATTTGTTTGAATCTGAGTTTCTGTCTAAACTGGGGGAACGAATTCAGTTAACACTTCTGAAGTGATTGGATGTTGACAGCTTGATTCTTCAGACACGTCAATCACAACATATTTAGGCAGTTTAGATCCAAGAAACTCATCGTAAAAAAATTCAAACAACAAATCTAATTTAGATAAATGAGATGTAGAAGTAGATGCTTTATCCAAATTAGTCTCATTAGGCACAAGTTCTGGAATAATCTGTCCAGAAGCTAAAACTCCTGTAAGCACGGGTTCTGAACTGCTTTGTTCAGAATCCACCTCCTCATCAAATGTAACATTAACGCTTTCTACCACAGTCTTGGACTTCTTCAAGTACACTCGGTATGCAGCAGATGATTGAGAGTAACCAATGAAGATGCCTTTGTCAGCCTTCGGTCCAAACTTGTTCAAGTTCTCTATATCATTCAATACGAAGCACATTCATCCAAAAACATGAAAATTTTTAATGCTAGGTGTAAGATTGTTTATTAATGCATAAGGTGTTTTACCAAACCAACGATGTATTATGGATCGATTCTGTGTATAGCACGCAATCGAAAAACTTCTGCCCACAGAAACAGAGGTAGATCGGATTGACTGAGCATAGTACGAGCGACCTCGACTAGCATTCGATTTCATCTTTCTACTACTCCGTTCTGTTATTGCGTTCTAGCAGCAGAGAATTGATGTGTTATCCCAACCGATTCGAGATAATCTTCAACAGTTTTGTTCTTAAACTCTATGTCGTTCTCCGTTCTTAGAAGCTTGATTGCCTTTTGAAGATTTACTTGGGTAGTCTATAAGAAACTGATGATGACTTCGGGCGTCTCATCTTTAGATCTCAGAAATTTGACCCATGTATATCTAGAATAATCGTCCACAATAACTAGAACATATTTCTTGTCGCTTATGCTTTGTGTTCTCATTGGACCACAGAGATCTATGTGAAGCAATTCAAGTGGAGAACTTGTACTTTGTTCAGGCTTTAGTTTGTGAGCAGCTCTCTTCATCTTTTCTTTCTCACATGTTGCGCATAGGTGTTCTTTCTCGTATTTCAGCTCAGGAAGTCCTTTGACTAGCTTACCCGTGACCAGTTTATTGATATAGCGAAAATTGAGGTGAGACAGCCTTCGGTGCCATAACCAACTCTGTTGCAGCGAGGCTTTTGACAGTAGACAAACTTGATTGTCAGTCTGGACTTTTGACAGATTAATGGTGTAGAGGTTGGACTTTCGCGTGCCGACCAAGAGTTCTTTGTCATCTTCAGTGCGTACAGAACACCTTTTGGCCTTGAAATTTACCTCTAAATCTTTGTCGCAGAACTGGCCAATACTAAATAAGTTATGTCCTAATCCTTCTACGTAACTCACCTTCGTAATCTTCACGTTGTCATTAATCACATCACCGTAGCCTAAAATCGGTGAAAACTGGTCGTTGCCAAATCGTACATTCCCGTAGAATTTCTCTGTATAATTAGACAATAAATCCTTTTGCCCGGTCATATGCTTGCAAAACCCGCTATCCATGTACCACATATGACGGGTCTGCATAAGAGAAATAAGGGAATAACAAATTTAGGTACCCATTTAAAAGTGGGTCCTATCGGATTAGCACAAGATTTTGGTATCCATTTATACATGGATCCTCTGAACTTTTGAAAAACTTTTGAAACATATGATTTATGAGAATAGACATGATAAGTACCAAACCAATTATCAGAATATCGATAAGAATCAAAATCAATTTGTCTAGAAGAAGATGACTTAGTAGTAGGTCGAGATAATTGGAGTAATTGCTTTATTGTATATCTCTTGTAAGAAGTACAAGGTTTTATTTATTTGAAGCAACAGAACCAATTACATCAAAAGTACTACTAGTAGATCTATTACAAATATCAAGACATGATTCAGAACTCTCATCTATCTTCTGTTTTGGTCGCCATTCAGTTCGACCTTCTGACCTTTTCTTTCTTAAATCTGAAACAAAAGATTTAGATTTGTTAGGAAAATCATATTTTTGAGAATATATTTTCTTTAGCTTACCAGTGTTATTCCGTTTCTGTGAGCGTCGTTTCTTTTGCTTCTTACCTTTAGCATAGTAATCAGTACTCACAGAAACTGTTTCACCAACCTTACTAGATGATTCACCAACTTCATGCACACTAGGTAAAACTTCATTATTGATAACAAAAGTAGAATGATCTGGAAGTTTAGCATTAAAGTCAAACATATCAATCTTATCAACACACCCTTCATTAAAGTTTAGAAAAATCATTTGCAGACGCAAATAAGTCATCAAAATCTACTTCTGAAGTTTGAGGTGCCTTAGAAGATGTTGAACACTCAATAGATTCTGTTTTGAAAACAGTGTTCTTTAAAATAGTAGAAAACACATTTTGTTCAATATCAACCAAAATTCTTTCATCGAATAAAATATTTTCAAGCTCAATTATTTTTCTTTCTAATACAAGTGGAGGAGTGTAAATCTTATCTTTAACTGGTTTTGTCTCCATCTCAGTAGTAGAATAACTAGCAAAATAATCATTTGAAAGAACTTTTTGTTTTTCTGAAAGATAACTATCATTTAACTTTTGATAGCAGAATGGTAGTTGCATTTTCTTTAAATTCTTTCTATTTTCATCTTCTTTGGCCTCAACCTCATCCGTTAGCTTGGTAACAAATTTGGGTTTTAAATGAGGATATTTAGCAGCCGCAAAAAGAAAATCAAAATTATATAAAGCAGGTTGTTTTCTGATGGCTTTCTTAAGATAGTGTGGGTTTTCGTAACCGATACCCCACTTCTCTTTAACATTAGTTTCCTTATTAGGGGTCTTTAGGAAAATGGTTTGATCTGTTTGGCCCCGTGCATATAATTTCGTTTCCAAACCATTTACCTTTTTCTCTAATTTCTTGTTTTCTACCTGCAAATATGAGCTTTTAGAAAACATTCATGTTTTTCTAAATCAGACATAGAAATCTTAGAAACAAAATCAGAAATCTTACTTTCAAAACAATCTTTTTCTTCCTTAAGATTAGAGACATATTTGTTTAAAGAATCAATTAGATCTTTGTTCCCAACAACTGCTTTGTTAAGATCAAAGATCTTTTGATTTTTCTTTACAACTCTGCTCTTTTCCTTTTTCAACTTATTTTGAAGATCTGGAAGTTCGACTATCATGCCTTCCATTTTGGTCACAAAATCAGATTCAGATAAGTTCAGTACCTCATCAGATGTCTCTTCATCAGATTCATCGTACTTGACCTCTTTTACCATCAAACACATATGGGTTGTTTCTTCTCTTTCTTCTTCATCTGAATAATTCAGCCAGAATTCGTCTTCAGCCATCAATGCCTGACCAGGCTCTTGCTACTTAGCCAATAGCATCTTTTTCTTATAATATTCTGAGTTTCAAACTTTCGGCTTTCGACAATCCTTGGCGTAGTGACCGACCTTTCCACAAGTGTAACATTTGATCAGGTTATCATTCTTCTTTTCAGCACCACTATAATCATTCACATACTTCTTTTTCTCTCCCGGCTTTCTTTCCACATACTTCTTCTCCTCAAATCTTTGTCCTTTAACTCGTTCCCGATGTTCATAATTCTTTGATCCAGACGAAGAGTATCTCTGAGAATTTGACACCGGTTTCTTGTAGAACTTCTTTTGAAAAGCACGGGTCAATAGCAACATGGATTGCTTGAGATTCTCCCCGTCGTCACTGTCAGAACCAGAACTAGATTCATCTGAGCTTGGGAGAACAATCTTCTTCTTCTTTTTCTTCTCTTTTTTCTTCTGACCAGCTACCAAAGCTATTGGGTCAGCTGGTTTCTCAGTCTTTTTCTTCTCAGCTCTTTTTTCTTCAACCTCCTCTTCATTCATATTCGCCCTTGAATAGAACAGGAGGCTTTACGTTTGTACCGATTGAGAGATCATCTTTGGAAATCATCTTTGAGTTACACTGCTTTGTAATGATCGTCAAAATTCAGAAAACAAAATGGATCTACAAAAATCAAACTCAGTTAAATTTCAGAAAAAAAAATCAGAAAAATTTCTAAGTACAGAACGCACATATCAAAGAAACCAAAAACTTCGCGCAAGGGCCTATGTGCGAGTTTTGAACTTTGCGCACAAGGCAAGCACTTCTCTCACACAATGATGTGCGAGTTTTTACTTCGCGCACAACAAAGCTTGCGTGAACCAAGGTTCGCGCACGTAGCTTTATGTGAGTTTTAGATTCTCGCACACAACTATGTGCGAGTTCTGAAACTTCGCGCAAAAGCTTGCGAGTTTCAAACTTAGAATATTTTTCACGACTTGAAACGCGCGAAATGCAAACGTGCAAGAACAGGCCTTGCGAGTTTTGGACTTAGAAATATTTCAACAAGTTTACTTCTCGCTAAATGGAAACGCGCATGATGAACACTTCTCGCAGATTACACTTCTCGCACACCTCAGAGAATGAACAGTAACAACTCGCACCTAATGTTGTGCGAGTTTAAGTTTCTCGTAGGACACCCTTTGCGAGTTCTTCCAACCTTGTGTGTTCTTGGTCTGCGAGTTTTCTGAATCTAGCGAGTTCTTGAGTTCATTGTTCAAAAATTCGATCTTTGCACAAATTTCGACTCAAATCTTTTCCGATTAGCTTGAAACTTTGCTGAGTTGCTCAAAAATCGATCTCGAACAGTTTACAACAATTGAATTTCAAATTAATACAACAAAATTGAGACTTCGATCTAGAACAGTACGTTTACAGACATTGAACTCAAATTCACCAAAAATCCAAAATATGTGTCTAAACAGTGTGATATAAGGAAAGTGAATTGAATACAATTTGATCTAGATACTAAATCGAACCTAAAACAAACAAATACATGTCCAAAACAACACAAAATCAAAAAAAATCAATCCCAACAGTCTCCTTGCGAGTTCGTGAACTGATGATCCAAAACCTTTTGATTTGATCCTTAATTCTTTGAATTTTGTAAGCTTTGATACCAATTGTTATCCCAGATAACAATGCAATTCTCAAGATGACAATTAATTTCTAATCAAATCAACTTTATATTAATCTCTGAAATCGATTACAATGAACTCTCAACATTTTCTCTCTGTAACTCTCAATACACGTATGATACTATCTGTTATGCTACAAGTCTAAAACACGCACAACACCTATTTATACAAACAATACAAGCACGCACACCACTAAAACGCGCACACTATTAAACTCTTACAACACTACAACAACTTTGACTTTGAATTTTATTACATTAGACTTTGACTTAGATGCTTGAGAGTTGACTTCAGCTTTGACTTCAGTCTTCAGATATTATGATGTTGTATCCAATAAATCTATGCACTAACAATATATTTCATTACATTATCAAATTAATAATTTCCGTTGTTACACATTCAATACACTATAACAATTTCCATGGCGAAACTAATGAACCAACATTCACTAATGCATTCCAAAGTGTAATCTTATGGTGAATTTAGAATGCATTGTGGCATAATTTTGTCACTTGACTTATTAAATTTTCCAGTTTCTGCTACTTCTAAGTTCCAACAGTAAGAAATCTAACCAAGCGAACACTGGTTCAAACCAGATCATTATTCCAAACAGTAAGAAATCTAACCAAGCAGATCAAACCAAATTATTATTCCAAGCAGAATCACCAATCATAAGATGTAACAAATGGTAGAGAAGAGATCGAGCATACCGATTTTAGAGGAGATCGATGGTCGATTTAGAGAGGCAGAGAGGAGATTGATGGTCGATGCTAGATGCTCGAGATGTGTTGGTTTTGAGAAGATATCGATGGTCGATGATGGAGAGGAGTCGATTTTGAGACTAGATTGATGGAGAGGAGTTGATTTGAGAGGAGTGATTTGGAGTCGGTCAATTTTAGGTAGCAGTGGGAGGAGGCGTTAGAGATTGAAAATAAGTGATAGGGTTTCCACTTTTTCGGTAAGATGAAAATAAGTGATAAGTGGATATGAAATAATGGAAAAAACAAACAGTCTTAAATGAGCTAGATCTGACCGAAAAAGTGATAAGTGAGAAATAAGTCCGGATTTAACAAAAAAAAACACACCCTAAGAGTTTTGTTGAGCAAACTACCGAAATAATATCCCCAAACTTGAAAACTCTATCCCTTAAAGAATGATAACATCTATAGTTTCAACTTATTTGGATATGATTCAAAAATCACCAAGTTCGGTTTCCCAAATCCCAACTTCTATAAGTGCAAGAGTCTCATGTTTCCGTAACTAATGGAATGCGAACCACGATAGATGTTCAAGTAGCTAGGAATTTCCAATTAGCATTGCAAAACACAACTATTATTGCACAAAAAATATCATCAAATATGACTTATTGACAGTATATATGTTGCACTTCACATAATTCAAAACATGCTTATGCTATAATGCACAAGTAGTAGAACTCGCAATAAAGTATGAGACTTAATTTTCATATATTTTGTTTGTTGTGTAATTTTATTTGTTCAACCACTTAAACTTTTCAAGTGTTTCTGAAAATTAATGTCTTTTCCTTATTGTAAATCAATATTTTAATTATTTTTAATGTGTATATATTAAATAGGAATATTGAAATAAAATTGAAGTTACTATGCTATTTTAACATCTAGTTGTATTTATTTTGCAACAAAAAATGGTTCGATTATGAGTGGCTTATTTTAAAAAGACATCAATGGCCAAGAAAGTCTTGAAAGGAGGAGGAGAAGATGGAGAACACATCATGTGTTTCATCATCTTCGTATTCAACGTAGCATTGCCTATGCCATCTTTGAACCATGCCTCCTTTATTTGCAAATTTGTTCCTCGATCCGTCAAGTTCTACAATGATATGCTTGCATTCTTCCACATCAAACGTCCATCTTCCTTCGACTATAAAGGGGTTTCTTCTGTATCTATCCACTAAAACAAAATCAAACTCACGCTTCCAAGCGGCATAGCCCCTTGACGGTGGACCTGAGTGTCCAGACTTGTGTTTTCCAAACATAGGAAATTCGGCTAAGGCATAACTCTTGATTAATGCTTCCAAAGCTCTGGACATGATAAGTCTTATCTCTAGATGTGCTATTTCTGGACGAGTGTGTTCAGAAATGACAAAGTCCTATCTCTGGACCTGCTTGTTCAAAATTTTGATTCGGTTATAACTACCCCTCAATCTTATCCATTAATGTTTATAATCGTTTAACCATCCGTAACTGTCATTCTCTCATATAAATACATAATACGTGATCTAGGGAGTATATATATATATATATATACATATATACGAAATTTGTGCCTTCTTTCGTGTATGGAAAATTCTTGATTATCCCAATACTAGTTTCATGTAACTCAAGGCATAGAAGAGTCAAAATATAGTATTTGGACAGTTATTCTTTGTTCATGATTCAAAATTTTATCCAAATATTATTAACCACAACCCAATTTATCCAACATAAATTATATAAAAGTATTTATTAAATGAAAACAAGATATTTTCTGATAAAACCATTAGGGTAAATTACGGATTTGGTCCTAAGGTATGTCAAAATTTATGGAATTGGTCACTTAATTTCATTTATTACATAAGAAACCTGCAGGTATGCAGTTTGTTACGGATTTGGCCCCTCGGACAAATGGTCGTCCAGTTTCTCCGATAAGTATGAGGGTAAATTAGTCTTTTTAGCATTTTTTAAATTTATTTACCATTTTCTCAAACAACAAGAACCAAATATGTAAACTCAAACTCATATTATAACTTGTGATACCCAATGAAACCCAAACATCGACGTCTCCCCTCCCCCTCCGGTGTGTTTCCTCGGCATGTTCTCTGGCGTGGCCCCTTAACTTCATTTTCTACTCGATCGATACCCCTTGAAATAAAAACTCGTCTGAGATAGAAACCACCTAAAATAAAGTTCTACACCATCCCTCTGCACGGTCGTTCCTCTTCCTTCTACCGTATGATGCATTCATATCTGGATTCAAGGTTGGGTGTGGTTTAAGATATGGTTCGAGGTTGATGTGTTCAGATCTAGGTTCGATGTTTGGTTTCTTCCACGAAGCACAATCATGATTCCTTCAGATATGGATACAGAGGTGTGAGTTTCTGAGATAGAGGCATTGATGTTGGAAAAGAAAGAGTAAGGCCGGATAGCAACATCTGGTGCGATTGTGACATACGATTGTGGCAATGACACTCTAGCAGGCACAATAACAACATCTGGTGCTATTGTGCCATGCGATTGTGACAATGTCACAATTGTTGGAAACTATAGCATAGGGTGTACCATGACCTGGTGCATTCGGGTGACTATGCCATGAGATTGTGACACTGTCACAATCGCGGGGCACTATTGCAAGTGGGGTCCAGTGCGTTAAAATCCAATTTTTCTAGGGTATTTGGTCATAACTTCTTCATTTTTCATCCTTTTTGGGTGATTCTTGAGGCTATGGTTTCATATTTTGAAGCTTGCCAAGATGGAAACAAAGATGATTAATACATCCTTGATGATTTTGGGGTTCATCGAAGTTGAAAGGTAAGCCTCTAATCTACCATCTTTTATCCTAGGATTTTGATCTCTTTGCACCCAAACCTCTAATCCTTCCTTATGGTATATGTTGGTGTTTTGGAAGTAAATGAAGTATTTTGGGAGCTTCACATGTTGGCATGATGGTTGGTTCAAAGGATTGCATCTCTTCACCAAAGGGAGCTCAAGTTTTTGGGTAAAACCTAGATTTAGCCTAAATCTAGCAAGGTGAGTTCAAGTTACTTCGTGAAAACTTTGTACATGCCAAAATTGTCCATTTTGATGTATTAATGTATTTTACATGATATTTATCAAATGTGTGGGTTATTTGGTGAGGTTTCCATATTGGATATATTTGATTTTATAAACCTTATGAGATAACCGTATTTGGGGATTTTGGACACTTTGGTAAATAGATCTTGAGAGTGTGTCATTTGATGGTGTATTATATAAATGGAGATTAATTTGACATTAAGGCACTCTTAGCGTCTTTGTTTTATAAACCATTAGGAAAATACCTACTATTGTGTTAATAAGTATTTTGGAGCATGTGTTTGCATCAATATTGGTTAATTACATTTTACTACTTATGATGACTTCTATTGAAGAGTGAATTGATTTGTTAAGCTTTTGGTTCGGTTTTGACTCAAATGAGTCTTGGGGACATTTTTCCGGTTTAATAGCTTATTGTGGAGCTTTGGGTTTGATATGCATTTATTGTAGTATGTTGAGAATTACATGTTTTGAGTGTGCTAGTCATTCATCTGGGGTCGTGTAATGTTTTAGACTATAATGCATTGGATACATGGGTATACGAGTCAGTCATAGTTGATAATTGAGGAGTCTTGATGTTCTCACTTTGTGATAAATGCCCGAGTAGGCATTGTTGTCGCTCTGGTGTTGCGAAGGTGAACCTTTATGGGTTGGACTCCGGGACCTTGAGTTTTGTGGTTTTGATGCTCAAACTCTTATGCATGAACGTTAAACATCTTGAGTTATCAAGTAGGGAGTTGAGACTCCAATCTTAAATGCTAGGGAGTATACACTATTGGTCGAGTGAGAAACTTGAGGCTGGAACTCTACTAGAGAGTAAACAGGCACTAAGATCGGGTATCCTTGAGGTGGAGCCCAGTGGGGCGTGCACACTAGAGGTACTCAATCCTTTAGGAGACACCCAATTAGTGGTGTATACTAAAGGCAAAGATGACTTGAGGTGAATCTTATTAGAGCGTGCACTAAAGTTACAGATCTGAGGTGTAATTCGATAACATAGATATGTGGCATACTTATATGTTCCCACCACGTTCAATGGAAACGAGTCTCCCCCATCATTAAAAGGTGTTGTTTTGGGTATTAACTGTTATTCATCTTTTCGGTGACGTTTTGAGTATGGATTGATATCCTAATTTCTGGTTTTGTAATATTGAGTTTTATACATGTTTTTGGCTGATTTGGACGATAAATTTTTATCTATGTTTTCAGAATTTGGATATTTAACTTCTGTTTTGGAGTGAGTGTTGGGTTTCGAATCCATATGAAATGGGTGTTTTGATTTAGTGTTTTCATCACGAAAATAGTGGGTTTTGAAAGATGTTGCTTTTACGATAAATGCATTTCATAATGAGAAGTTATGTTCTAAGTAAACAGTCTTTCAGTTTTACTATTTTATACTTATGATGAAAATTGTTTGAACTCTCTAGGCGTTAGCCTACCCTTTTTATTTGTTAGCATGTGCACCAGGTCCTTGTTGGGGAATGGTACTAGTGGCACCGTGAAGAATTTAGTACTAGTTAGATGCACGAGAAGAGCGTAACTATTGGGTGAAGCCTTCCACACTTTTTTTTTTGGGAAGGAGTATCCCAGACCACATTGGGCCCAGACTAATCTCTGAAAAACAGGCCTTTGGCCCGCGGGCATTCATCCCGTGGATAAGACCCGAACTTAATTTAGTAATTTCATAAGACATGGGTTAATAATTGTTAGTAACTGGTAATGGGTTTAGTAACACCCGAACTTAATTTAGTCTTTGCATAAGACATGGGTTAATAATTGTTGAGGTTAAATCTAGAATTAAATTAAAGGTATCTCAAGAATTGATTTGTAGAGATGTATTTTATCCTTTATTTGATGTATTATTGAAAGTTTTAAATTAGTTGCTCTTTCCAAATTTGGGAGTGTTACAAGTTGGTATCAAAACATAAGTTTGAGAGATTTATGTATTGATTCAGGATGCCTAAGCTCAAACTTGCATTTTCTAAGCAAATAATAATGAGAATGTACAGTTAGGCACTTTAAGATAGGGCATTTTAATGTCTATAAAGTCACTAGCATTGAGAATCATGACGATGGTAGCAAGGATCTTCATTTATGGTACGTTCATAGTTGTGTCTGGCCAATGTTATTATGAATTTACAGTTACATGTGTGTGCTTGAATTCTCAACAATAATAATGAACTCAGAAACAATATTAAAGGAGTTGTGGAATAACACTTTAATATTCAACAATCAATGTAACAGTGAATCAGAAATCACAACTTGTAAACTCTATTGAATGATTAAAGTTACAAGCTTTCACACAAAACCTCAATATTGATGAACAGACTCACCAATACGAATTCTACTTCTCTACAACTAGGGTTCTAGACCTTGAGGTTAATTCTTTCTATGAAAACAAAACTTCAGAATTATATTTTTCTTCTGTCCAACTATTCTATATTATATAAACAAATATTGAATACAAGATAATTATAAAACATAAAAGATCTTTAGAATTCTTCCATAATTATCTTCAAAACCTTCCATGATTATCTTCAAACTTGATCTGCACATATCTTGATTATCTCATAAGCAATATTAAGTTGTAGCAGCATTAATCACACTGAGCAGTACTAATCTTCATCAGCAGCACTAACTTTGCTCAGTAGTAGTAACTTTTTCAAGCAGTTTTAATCTGGCTCATCAGTAGTAACTTTGTTGTGCTAGCAGCATTAACCATACTTGAACAATTCTTCAGTTCCCAACAATCTCCCCCTAACTTGACTTTTAGGAAGAGAAGTCAAGTTCTTCAGATGTGGTCTTCAAGATGCTTTCAAAACTTCAAACCTAGTTGCCCAAATTTGGATTCAGTCCCAGACTTTGATTGATTGTCCTTCTTATCACAATTCTGGCCATTTCCGATTCCTTTGCACACACTAGCTTAGCTTTCAGCATCCCTTCTAGCTTCTCCTTGCTATGATCATACACTTTGTCCACTAGAAAATACTCATGATAACAATTATCTATGGTGATCATGTAGACACCACAGTTTTCAAATAGTATCCACTTATCAATCTTCTTAAACACATACTCATGATGCAAATCTTTTATCCTGTGCACCAATTTTTCTGGTTCAAACATCATACACAAGTATTCCAGTGCAATCTTGAGTAGACTTTCTTCAGTTCCTTTCAAAACAGGCTCATATAACTTCATTCCCACTTTATGCATTTCTTCAAGATCAGCCCTGGAACAACTTCTGATCACTTTCCCCCAAGTAGAATATACTTCAAACACATCACCAACTCTTTTGAGTCTGAAGTACTCCTTTCTGTTGTCCCTCAGAATATCCCAAAAAATGACTTCTGGTGCTTTCACAGAAATGGGAACAGCTTGTACTGGTTCTATTACAGTCATGAACAAATCAACCTGCTCATTTGATTGCAGATTGGATGGTTCTGGATTCTGCTCTGGTTCTGCTGAAGGTGGAACAGAAGATTCTGCTTCTTTTTCTGCTTCTTCAATCCTTGGCTTCTTGGATTGTTTCTTGGAGGCTATGGTCTTTACTCTTTTTGCAGATTTGGCTTCCACAGTAACATTTTCTTCTTTAGTGTCTTCAGCCTTTTCTTTTGTAGGAGTAGCTTCCTCAGGGAAGGGTTGTTGGATGTTGAGATCATGTGTCTCTTTCATCGTTCTTTCAGCTTCTTCCCTTTGAGAGGAGTCCCCTTGAAGCTTAGCCATTTTCTTATAATATAGCTCCTCAACCTTGTTGTATGCCATGTTAGTGAACATCTCTCCTTTGACACCAATTGAGCCTTTCAGAAAGTTGATCATTTTTCTCCTTTCTTGATTGGCCAAAAAGGTCTTGGAAGGTTGTCTTTTCTACTTCTTGACTGGCATTCTTTGCTTGGATACTGTCATTGATCTCTTCTTGGCCTCAGCTGCATTTTGCATGCTCTTTTGATACTCTTCATTTAGCTTTTTAGCCATCTCCAGTGCAAGCTCTCTGTCTTTTTCAGATTGGAGTTGTTCTTCCTTTTCCATCTCAGCTTGAAGTTGTTTTGCCACTTCTTCATCTAACTCCAACTGATTCTTCTTCTTTAAAAGTTGTTCAGGTTCAACCATCTTAGCCTTTCCCTTTGCATCCTTCAAACCTGTCTCACTGATTTCTTTTCTTTTCAATACCTCCTTCCTTAATGACCACTCCCTTGGCCTTTTGAGTAGCCTTACAAGTGTCATTCTTAGCTTTTACCAAAGTTTCTGCAATTTCTAACTCCTCAACAGATAGCCCTGTTGCTGCTGCTTCATTTATCTCAGCAGCATTAACTGTTTCTGTTTCAACTGCTTTTGATTCTGTTTTTAATGCTGCTTGAACCTTATCTGTTTCTACTGCTTTCTCCCCCTCAAAATCAAATCCCTTCTCAGATGTACTTTCCTTATCTACTTCAGCCTCTTGATTCTCCCCCTTTTTGAAAACATCTTGCCTTTTCTTCAGAACATATTTCTTTCTCTTCTTTTTCTGCACCAATCTCCTCACCATCTTCTTCAATTTGGTAATCTGTACTTGTTGAGACAGAATCACCATTTTCATCTTCTCTATGTCTGCTCCCTGTTTGATAACATCCAGATTAATGTTTCCCATTGTATCCATCAATTCTTGGTAGTTATATCTATCCTCACCTTCTCTAGGAGTGTTACCCCCTTTTGAAGGATCATGGGAACATTTAGTAGTGAAAGTCTTCTGCCTAGCAGAAGCATCCTCCACCCCGTTGGTTTCTTGGCACCTGGGACCTTTGGATGATTGCTCATCCAAAGTTGCCATGAAGGAGGTCTTATTGATGTTACCACTGTCCTCCTCTGTGCTAGCAGGAGTAGTGGCAGCCTTCACACCCATATGCTCATGCATCTCCTCAGTGAGCACCTCCTTGGGGTTGGGAGACACCCCTGTGGTTTCCCTATAGATATTCTCTAATGGAGAATTCTCCATTAGAGGGCTTAAAGGCTTTGTGGGTGAAGGTACAAGAAGGGAAGGAGCCTTCTTTACCTTTTTCCTCATGTAAGTATTGGTGATTGGTGAAGATGGTTTTTGAAGAAGGGACTGAGGGATTGATATACTGATTGAAGATTGGGATTGGCTTTCAGTGGGATGGTCTAATGAGGGCCTTGACCCTGAAGCCATACCTTCTTGATTGTGGGACACCACCATCATTGTAGATAACAATGAGGTGTCAACTCCTTCCGAGTCCATGGAAGATCTCTTACTATTTGAAAAGACCTTGCCCTTGGGGATTTTAGGTACATATACCTCATCAAATTGAGGTATGTCCATCAATTCAGTGGTTATAACTGCCTGGACAAATCTTGGGTACATATAGAAACTCTTTTTATTTCCCAAGTTTGACACAAGATCATTGAAAATCATTTTTGAAAAATTATACTTCCTGGCAGTGGCCAAGCAGACCAAAGCATAAGCAATGGTACAACTGAACTCACTCCATCCAGTAGTCTTTCTAGATATACAATGCATAAGGGTATGGACAAAGAAATGCCATTGGGGTGAGAATTTAGCTTTTGAGAACTTGAAAACACCTAATGGGCCTCCATACCCCATTCTAGTGAGAGTGGAAAACAGATCATCATTAGAGATAGATGAGATACCTGAGGCATCGTCTAGACGTAGACAGATGCGAATTACCTCTTCAGAAACTGTCAAGGGTTTGTCACACACCCTTGTCTTGATAACCTTCACACCATTTTCCGTAATAGCAGTGGCATTGGCCCAAAATTGCTTCTGGTGCTCAATGTAGATTGATGGTGACACTGTAAGAGCATGAGCGATATGGCTGGATTTGAGAAAATCCACTATTTTATGGAATCCAGCAGCTTGCTTTGGCTTTTAAAGCATCGCGATCTCGTTGTGTTCATCAATAAACGCCATTGAAGCCATCGAGCTTCAGTAAACTGCACTGAAACTCACTAGGTGCTTGAGAGAAAAAGGTTAGAGAGAAGATGAAAATTATTCAAAGAGTTGTTATGAGCTTTTAGGCGGGCAAAAGGGTATTTATATGATTCGGGAAAGAAGCAATATTAACTCAAAACAGTATTAACTAACTAGCAGTATTAACTGAGAGCAGTATTAACCACTAGCAGTATTAACTGAGAGCAGTATTAACCACTAGCAGTATTAACTAACTAGTAGTAGTAACTTTGCTCTGGCAGCATTAAAACTGCACTAGCAGTAGTAACTATACTTACACTTTTTGAGGCTTGTGTTAGTCTGAGCAAGGCAATACACTTCCTGAGAAAGATGATTAGTAGCACCAAAAATAACCAAATAACAGGTATACAAGCACTTTTTAAACATGAGCTCATTTAGAGTTGATCATGCCCACACTTGTGACCAAGAAGGTGAATCTACCCACATCAAAGGCTTTGGTGAATAGATCAGCAAACTGATTGTCAGTATGAACTTTAGCAACTTGAATTAGCTTCTTTTCATTACAGTCTCTAATAAAGTGATACCTGATCTCAATGCGCTTTGTTTTGGAGTGCTTGACTGGATTGTTAACAATGCTGATAGCACTGCTATTGTCAATGAAGATTGGAGTGTGCAGAAAGGTTACCCCATAGTCCAACATTTGATTCTGAATCCATAAAACCTGAGAGCAGCAACTTGCAGCAGCAATGTACTCAGCTTCTGTTGTTGATAAGGACACTGTGGTTTGCTTCTTACACTGCCAAGATACTAGTCTTGCACCCAAAAGTTGACATCCTTCTGAAGTAGACTTTCTATCAATATTAGTACCACCCAAGTCACTGTCTGAATATGAAATCAATTCAAAGTTGGATTCATAAGGATACCAAAGACCTAATCTAGGTTGCCCTCTTAAGTATCTAAAAATCCTTTTAACTGCTTGAAGATGTGACTGCTTTGGCTTGACTTGGAATCTGGCACAAACACACACTGGAAACATGATATCTGGTCTTGAGGCTGTGAGATACATGAGAGATCCAATCATTGATCTATAAATATGGACATCAACATCCTCCCCCTCAAGATCAGCAGTGATCTGTTTGTGTGTTTCCATAGGTGTGCTTGTTGGCTTTGAGTCTGATAAACCATATTTGTCCAGGATGTCTTTCACATACTTTGATTGACTTATGAAGATCCCATCTTTCTGTTGTTTCACTTGAAGCCCAAGGAAAAAAGTAAGTTCACCCATTCAACTCATTTTAAAGCTCTTGTGCATCAACTCTTCAAAGTCTCTACAAATCTGATCTTTTGTGGATCCAAAGATGATGTCATCCACATAGATCTGAACAAGTAGGATGTCCTTCTTTCTTCTTTTGATGAAAAGGGTTTTGTCAATAATTCCTCTTTCAAACCCATTTTCCAAGAGATAGGTAGACAGAGTATCATACCATGCTCTTGGAGCTTGATGTAGACCATAGAGAGCTTTCTTCAGTTTGTATACTCTGTCAGGATATGATGGATTTTCAAATCCAGGGGGCTGACAGACATATACTTCTTCATCAATTGTTCCATATAGAAAGTCACTCTTCACATCCATTTGATATACCTTGAACTGCATAAATGAAGCATAGGCTAGAAACATCCTAATTGCCTCTACCCTTGCAACTGGAGCAAAAACTTCCTCATAGTCTGTGCCTTCTTCCTGAGTGTACCCTTGTGCCACTAGCCTTGCTTTGTTCCTGATTACTATTCCTCTCTCATCCTTTTTATTCCTGAAAATCCACTTGGTTCCAATTGCTCTATGACCTTTTGGAAGGTCCACCAAGTCCCAAACTTCTTGCAATTTGAACTGTAGTAACTCTTCTTGCATGGCTTCTATCCAACTTGAATCTTTCAATGCATCATAAGCCTTCTTAGGCTCAATCTGAGATAGAAAGCAAGAGAGTATTGTATGTTGCTGATCCTGCAACTCTTGAAGTCTTCTTTGATTTCTAGTTATCATAGGAGAAGAGATGTATCCTATTACCAGCTCTGGAGGATGGTTCTTTTGTGTTCTAGTCTGATGACTAGTTTCTTCATTGATTCCCACTTCTATATTGGAATCATTTAAGTCAGCTGAGGGGATCTCATCAGCTACTTCTGGTTCTTCATGCTCTGAATTCTCCTTATCTCTTCTTTCTTCTTCACTCTGAATTGGTTCAGTAACAGTCTCCTTTTCACAGATTTTAACAGGTTCCATTGTAGGTATGGGAAAGATTACAGACTGAGGAATAAGTCTTGTACTTGAACATCCCCTGATCCTCCACTTCCTGAACCTGCATGATCATCACTACTGAAACCCAAAGAGTTAGTTAGTGAATCAATGTCAAACAACCACTGAGGACCAGAACCAATAGGGTTTGGTGTGTTCTCATTGCATTTGACATTGTCACTTTCCTCAATTATTCTAGAAGAAGAATTAAATACTCTGTAGGCCTTACTCTGAGATGAGTAACCAACAAGAAAACCATCATCTGCCTTGCTATCAAACTTTCCTAAGTGAGATTTGGTATTGAGAATGGTACAAGGACACCCAAAAGGTTTGAAAAATCCAGTAACTGGTTTTCTTTTATTTAAAAGCTCATATAGTGTCTTGTTTTTAGGCTTGACTACTAGAACTCTGTTTTGGACATAACAAGCAGTATTAACTGCTTCAGCCCAGAAAGTAATTGGAAGTTTTGAATCAGCTAATAGAGATCTAGCAGCCTCAATCAGTGTCCTATTCCTTCTCTCAGCAACACCATTTTGTTGTGGAGTCCTAGGAGCACTGTATTGCCTCTCAATTCCTTTTTCCTCACAAAAGGTGTTTAGGTCATGATTTTTAAATTCAGTACCATTATTTGACCTAATGACTTTTACCTTTTGATTTGTTTGGTTTTCAATTCTTAGAATAAAGGATTTGATCAGTCCACTTGTCTCATCCTTAGTCCTAAGAAAATATACCCAAGTAAATCTAGAGTAATCATCAACAATAACTAAGCAGTATGATTTCTTACCTATACTCATAACATTTGTAGGACCAAACAGATCCATATGCAACAACTGAAGAGAAGAAGAAATTGTGTTCACTTCTTTGGACTTATGAGAAGTTTTGTGTTGTTTGCCTTTGAGACAAGCAACACAGTGATCATCACATGAAAAGACTTTTGAAGGCAAACCTCTTACAAGGTTGTTTTTGACAAGTTTATTCATTGTTTTAAAGTTCATGTGACACATCCTTCTGTGCCAAAGTGATGATTCATCCAAAGATGCTTTTGAAACAAGACAGTTTAGGGATGAATCAGTTGGCACATTTTCCATATCCAAACAATAGACATTATCCTTTCTGGGAGTTCTTAGTAGTATCATCTTTTCATCAACTATCTTGAATCCAGGGGCAAGGATAATGCATTCTGAATTAGTGAATAATATACTATGCTATTTGTCACAAACCTGTGATACACTTAACAAGTTGTACCTTAACTGCTCAACATAGAAAACATCCTCAAAGGTCATTAGAACCATAAATTTAAAACCTTTTTTGTGAAAGTTGTTTTATTTGAGGACCAAAAGAGTCATTGAGAACTGAAATATCAGATGATTCGGATGTGATTGGGTTTGATTTTTGGGATTTCAATTTGGAAAGTCGACACATGCATGATTTTGAGGTATTAGATTAATGTATCATCCCGGTTATTTTAAAGTAGTGATCATTCCGTTTTGTAATCTTTGTGTTGGAGGATTCGCTGAGTTCGTCCATCTGGGTATATGTGGAATTTTTGGGATGCTACCCAATAATCAAATGATTCAGGTATGGTGTGCTATCAGGGAGAATTTTCATAGATGGCGAAGATTTGTCTTGTGGTATGGTCATTTTGAAATACTAGGTATCGAATTTTGATTTTTGAGGTCAAGAACTACCGGAGTGCTTCGAGGTACTTTCGTTGAGTTTTAAGAAATGTTTGAAATATAGTGGTAATTCTAAGGTGATTAGATTTTGTGAATAGGTGTTGATAATTGAGATTATCTTGATTTGGTTTGGATTTATTGTTTAGATGATGGATGCTTAGTGAAATTTTGATAATTATGTAATCATTGAGTTTTGGGACAAAAGACTATCTCTATATAGTGTATTGGTACATTCCTAGATGGAACGCCAAGCCAATAGCAAGAATGGTTGGATTAAGGAAATTTTGGGGATCCTGGCGGGTGATGTGCATTGCAACTATTTGGAATACGGATTCAAAGTTGTGCTTAAGCAGGTCGATCTAGTCACAAAGAATTTCGTTAAAGGAATGACGATAAATCTTTTATGGCAATAGCCTTCGAGGAAGGTTATGGTTGAGCATATATCTACCGTCAATTTCCGTGACACTATTTGTTCAGATGCAACAAGATTCGAAATGATAAGAATAAGTGAGGATATCTGAAGTAGTCTTTAAGTGGAAATAATTTCGTTAGGGAGACTTGGATTAATCGAGGTTAAAATATCGATACAATAGTGGTAAAAAAGTGATATATTCAGGAATGCTTATTCGGGTTCCTTTACCACCCGGGTAAAGTCGACATGGTGGTAGGTACTTGGAGCTAAAAGAGTATGGCTAATAACGGTCGGAGAAGTTTCTACAAGGATCATCGAAATGTTGAATGCAAGGAAGAAGCGTACATAGTTCAATAAAGGTTGTTACAAAAATTTAAGAGTAAATTTGTGATTGATAAACACTAAGAAAATAAGGAATTGAGTCCAAAATTGTTTTCTATGTAGTATGGGTCAATAAAGGTTGGGAGGCGATCGAGGCCTGTTGAATGGGTTTACAAACCAACAAAGATATTGGGTTCATCCTCACGAGCGGTGTGTTGTATCGTATATCGGAATTGAATATTCATAATCGTCGTTTGGCTCGACATGACAATTATGACAGGAAGGTAATCGAATTCCAATTGGAGGTTGATTGTGTTGCAGACACTTCCTTAAAAAGGGAGCCACCCGGATGAAATCATGTGGAAGATTCAGGTTTGCTACCTCAAATGTTTTTTCCTTCCGAGTTTGGTTATTAGAGGAATCATCGATGAATATCGTTAACTGAGTTGGATGACATTCTTGAACCCCTCCGGTTGTTTCTTTGCACGACGTGCTTTAGGAAATGGCTGGTATGATGTCATTATTTAAGGGAACTCTCTTATCGATAATTTATTGTTATGGTAAAGGATTGCGGGTATCTAGGGAAATTTTGATAAGTATTACATTTGGGTGATTGATTATGATAGATTTCGAGGACGAAATCTTTTATAAGGTTGGGAGGATTGTAGCATCCTGATTTTTATCTCAATTGAATAACAGTGTTGAACCGGATGAATCGGTAAAGGAAGAGTCAGATATAGAGTTTGGCTAAAGTGCCATGTAGTTGTGACACTTGTCACCTATAGGCTGACTTCCCGTATTCCTGTGATCAAGAGGAAGAGCTAAGTTCTATCCTTTCCTTAAGTTAATAGTAAGAAGCCCCAAATCCTTGATTTGGCCAGGAAAGACTGAACTGCTTGAGGAAGTGTTTCACTAAAATGGAGACGACCCGGAATAACGTCCGATCTTATTTCTGGATTGAGTGGAAAGGGGATATATGAAGTCCGTTCTGTTACTCTATGCATCTCTGTGATGGGTAAATCTCCATGAAAAAGGGGAAACTTTCGTGTAGTTTGTAATTCGATGTAACTATTCAGATTTTTTTGAGAAATAGATTTCGTTTGCTCATCGGCCGGGGTCGGCCGGCCCGTAGGTCTAGATCCATCCATAGACCTGACCTGATATTGTTTGTTCAAAAAGAAAAAAAGTAGGTTTTTATTTCATGAGACCTCAAATTCCCACGTTCCAACTTGCATTATGCCAACAATAGCACCAATTGTACTGAGAGTATGGTCGTCTCGGCAAAAGTGTCATGTGGTTGTGACACTTGTCACAATAGTAGCAATGGTATTGAGAGTACAACCATCTCGGATATAGTGCCATGTGGTTGTGACACTTGTCACAATAGCATAAATGGTACTGAGAGTATGGTCGTCTCGGCTATAGTGTCATGTGGTTGTCACAATAGCACCAATGATACTGAGAGTATAGTCGTCTCGGCTATAGTGCCATGTGGTTGTGACACTTGTCACAATAACACCAATGATATTGAGAGCATGGTCGTGTCGGCTATAGTGCCATGCGGTTGTGACACTTGCCACAATAACATCAATGGTACTGAGAGTATGTTTATCTCGGCTATAGTGCCATGTGGTTGTGACATCTGTCACAATAACAATAATGGTATTGAAAGTATGGTAGTTCCGACTATAGTTACATGTAGTTGTAACATATGTCACAATAACACCGGTGTTACCGAGTGTTTGGTCGTCTTGATGAATGTGCCATGTAGTTGTGACAATGGCACGATAACTGACATAATAGCATTTGTTAAAGCACAGTTTAACTTAGTTTAAATATCTAATTATGTTAGATATTAGATTTAGTTAGTAATAATATCTAGATATTACTTTAGTTATTAGATATTAGATATTATGTATGTTAGTTAAAGCAAGTGTGTCTCATACACTAAGATAATCAGATCACAAATTCACACACACTCAAGGTGTAAAAACAGAGAACACACAGAGCTAAAACCGAACACCAATCCTTGTAATTGTTTGTTATTAATCATACAGGTTGGTAATCTTGTTGTTGTTGTTTTTGTAAGAACTTGATATAGTATTGTGGACCGACAATTGGTATCAGAGCCTGATAAGTGACTCAAAATCAAGTTTTTAAACTCACGACTCTGTGTTCATACTTTCAAAATCATTTTCGAGATTTTGAGTGTTTTAGGTGTTAAAATTGATCAAGTTGTGATCGATATACATGCTAGATTGAGTTGTTGTTGTTTGATTTCAGTTTAAAGCTTAAATCAAGTTCCATTTTGGTGATTTTGTGTCTGAGTTCGAGTTTGAAAAAGTTACGGTGCCATCAATTTTATCTTCGAAAAAGTGATTTTTATCGAGATCAAGTGGTCACAATCTGTTCTAGAAGTGTTTTTAGTCATATTGGTAGAGTTTGGTACTGCTAATCGACGTAGATACAGGTTTTAGTTGATTTTCGAAGTACAGGACGAACTTGCGCAAACACAGGGAAGAACTCATGCAAACTTCACTTTGTGTGACACACTTTGCACAACCAACTGAACACGCAAAGTCTACTTTGCGCAACACTCTACTTACGCAAATCCCACTTTGCGCAACTCAAAGCTCACGCAAAGCTAACTTCTCGCGACCAACGGCTTACGCGAACATCAGTTTTCGCGACTCACTTGAAACGCAAACCTCAACTCTCGCTACACTCTTGTCACGCGAACCTCAATTCTCGCAACAACAAGCAAACGCAAACCTCAACTCTCGCTACCAACTCATCACGCAAACCTCAGTTCACGTGATCAACTCTTCATGAAAAGCTTAAGTCACGTTTGCGCCAACCTCTTGAAACGCAAAGCTCACTTCGCGCTACGTACAGCTCTCGCAAAGCTCACTTCGCGCGATCAACTTAAAACGCAAACTTCAGTTTGCGCAACCCACTCATCACGCAAACCACACTTTGCACCAACAACCTCTCGTGCAAACCTCTCTTTGTGCCAATACAAGACTTAAATCTTTTTATTAAGAATGACATCTAGAGAAGCCCTTGCAATCGGAACTGACACCAAGCCACCAGTTCTCTTTAAAGGAGAATACGAATAGTGGAAAGATCGGTTCCTGAACTTTGTTGACAGACATGAGTTGGGTGATTTCATCAGGCAATCGATAGAAGAAGGGTTATGAAACTAGTGATGACGACTCGTATGGTTGGAACTATGCCGACACAGATTGAACTTAAGTATCATGAGCTAGAAGATGATAACCTAAAGAGAGCAAAAGGTGATAAATTAGCAAAGTCATACATTCTACAAGGAATTCCAAACGAAATCTATGTAAAGATTAACAGCTATAAGGCCTCGGGCAAAGAAATGTGGGATTAGCTAGAGAAGATGACGTTGGGTTCAAAGGTTGGGAATCAGCTCAAACTTTCCAATTGCCTAAACAATTATGAAGAATTTAAAGGCAGAAGTGGAGAGTCTCTGGAAGGAACTTATGACAGATTCGTGACCTTGCTAAATGAACTAAGTAAGAACAAGGTCACCAAATCTTAAATCGAGCTGAACGTCAAATTCCTAAGTATTCTACAGCCGGAATGGAAGAGATTTGCCAGACAGATGAAGCAGATCAAGGATCTGAATGAGATTCCACTTCATGAGGTGTATGAAACCCTCAAACAAAATGAAGAAGAGGTGGATGAAATTCTAGATGAAAAGAGGCAGAAAGTAAAGACAGTTGAAGACACAGTTGCTCTTGTTGTCAAGAAGAAGAAGAACAAGACGATTGTGTATAAATCAGAAGAAAATGAAGCTTATGCAAACTCTGATAGGGATGAAAATGAACAACTGAAGCAGGCTATGCTCTTGCTGACAAATGCTTTTCAAAAGAAGTTCTACACGAAGACAAGTTCAAACAATCAGAGATATTCTTCTGGTCCTAACAGTTATGTCCACAAGGAAAGGGTTGAAGGAAATAGATATGAAGGAAAGAAGTTTGAAGGAAGGAGAATAGAGGAGAATAAGCCGGAAGAGAGAAGGTATCAGTCTGAAGGAAAGAGAATAGAGGAGAAGAAACCGGAAGAGAGAAGATTTCAAGCTGAAGGATCCAGTCAGTCAGAACCACCAACGTGCTACAACTGTGGCAAAACAGGTCACTTTGCCAGAGACTGCCGCAGACCCAAAGTCAGAAACTCCGATTACTACAAGAACAAGATGCTTCATGCAAAGCAACAGGAGGCGGGTAAGGCACTGATCACAGAGGATGAGTACTGGCTTGATCATTCAGACGAGGAAGAAGAGGATGAAGAGAGAGATGAAGAAGTCAACATGTGCTTGATGGGAAAGCAGGAATCAGACGCTGAAGCAGATTCAGAAGAGGATGAGACAGATGAGGTATGTAATTTATCTTATTCAGATTTCATAAATAAAATGCATGCCATGAATTTAAAACAACAAGAGCTAGAGTCAAAACTTAAGCGAGAAAATGGTGTTATTACTGACAAAAACCAATCGATACAGAAACTTAGCGACGAAATTGCTGAGAAGAAAGTATTGGTTGAGGTTTTACATAGAAATAATGACACCAGCGCAAAGGAAAAGACAATAATTCTTAAAGAGAATTCTGAACTCAAGTCTGAACTGAGAAAAAGTGAGCTTGATTTATATGAGCTTACGAAAATGCATTCTTCATGTACTGAAGAAAACAAAACTTTAATTGCTAAATTAAAAAGTTTGGAAGAGAAGTTATACAAAATGGGTCAAACTGAACAAACTATTCATCTGAACAAACCCAAAGAGAAAATAGAGAAATGGGGAATCGGTTATAAGAATCCTCACTATCTTCAAAAAGGAATATCTGAAGTGCCTGCACTTTATGATCTTCTTTCTTTGAAATTAGCTCGAAGAATCCCTGAGCTTAAAGTTTTCTGGACTAGACTGTCTGAAAAGGATGAAGCCAACGAAACTGAAAAACGTTTGAAATCATCTTAAAGTTCACCTTCCATTTTATTATGCGAAAGTGAATAATAGTTATAATGATAATCCAATATATCACAAGAAATCTCTTTCAAATGATTTCTTTTAGAGTTATTCTGAAAAAGAGATGGAGGGGAAGCCTATTAAAGGTAAAATTTATGTCCCTCCTCTTGTTTTGGAAAGTCAAATTTCTAAACTCAAGAACTCTTTAACAGATGAAAGACTTTTGATTGAGATTAAAAAAAAAGTTTTTTCAACCGTGCTGAAAAATGTTATTATTTCAAAGGCTTCAAACTCTGAGGATATGTTTGGTCTAGCAAATAAAGGGTTTGATTTTCTGAACTCTGACGGTGGTTTAGATGATTGTGTTAATCAATTTGACTTTAATGCAAAACTTCCTAACCATTCATCCTTTGTTAAGAAATCTTTGGGAAAAACCAGTATGCCTGTTAACAGTGCAAATTCAACGAAAGTTGATAACTCAGTCTCTGTGAAAGCAAAGAGTGCTAAAGGTAAGATTATATCTAATCATTCACAGAAACCGAACACTACTGGTCATCCGAAGAAGAAGCATTCGTTTGTTGCTCAACAGTCTAACTCTAGAGTTTCACATGTTTCAGATCTGAGCAAGCAAAGGCCAGAAGTTAAATCTCAGTGGCAACCGAAACAGAAGCTTGACAAGACCGTTAAATCATTTTATAGTGTTAATTGTAGTAAGACTTCGCCTAGTAAAGATGTCTTAATTGCTGATGTTGCTATTTTGAACTCAAAACTTGTTGTTTCTCGTAAACAATATACAATGAAGCATTTATTTCAGTTATCTTTATCTGCTAGAAAGTCTTCTATTTATGATAAACATGTTTCTACTTCTTGTCAAGATTCTGAAGATTGGTTTGGCAATTATCATGTGCATTCATCTAACTATAATAATTCAAATGACTTTCAAATGAAAAGAGGACCCAATTTCAAATGGGTACCAAAATCTTGTGCTAACACAGTAGGACCCAAATTCCAGTGGGTACCTAAGGCTAAATCTGTGTTGCAGGCACACAAAGTTTAAGAGAGCTTATGGATATGACTTCTAGACAAAACAGTCTAGGACTCGTTCCTCAAAGAAACTAGGTTCTTGAATACAACAGTTCAAGACTCGCACTTCAAAGAGAAAACAATGGTTTCTGAACACGTCTGTTCAGAACCCGTGCTTAAGAAGAGAATATGGCTTTTGAACAAATCAGTTCAAGACCCACTCTTCAATGTTCAAAAGTCTTAAATTTTGATTTATGACTATCTAAATCAAATGTTTCATTATTTCTCTTGTGCAGATCCGTAATATGTGGTACTTGCATAGCGGATGTTCCAAACATATGACTGGACAAAAAGAGATGTTTTCCAACTTCAAAGAGAAGTATTGCGGCATATTTAGATTCGGCAAATACCAGTTTCCTCCAATAATGGGATACGGTGATGTACAACATGACAATGTCACGATAAAGAAGGTGAGTTATGTTGAAGGCTTACGGCACAACCTGTTCAGTATCGGTCAGTTCTGTGACAAAAGCTTAGAGGTCAATTTCAAAGCCAACACGTGTTCAGTTCGCACTGAAGAAGGCGAAGAACTCTTGGTCGGTACTCGAGAATCAAACCTCTACACAATTAATTTGTCAAAAGTCCAGACTGACAAACAGGTTTGTCTACTGACGAAAGCCTCGATGCAAAAAAATTGGCTATGGCATCGAAGGCTCTCTCACCTCAACTTCAGGTACATCAACAATCTGGTCCGTGGAAAGCTTGTCAAAGGACTTCCAGAGCTCAAATATGAAAGAGAACATCTTTGTGCAGCATGTGAAAAGGGAAAGATGAAGAAGGCTCCACATAAACCAAATCCTGAACCGAGTACAAGTGTTCCGTTATAGTTATTGCATATGGACTTATGCGGTCCGATGCGAACTCAGAGTCTAGGCGGAAAGAAGTACATACTCGTTATCGTGGACGACTACTCGTGATACACATGGTTCAAGTTTCTATGTTCAAAGGATGAGACAACAAATGTTCTCATCACATTCCTAAAGACGACCGAGGTGAATCTGCAGAAACCGGTCAAGCTTCTAAGAACAGACAACGGCACAGAGTTCAAGAACAAAAAGGTTAAAGAATATCTCGAATCTGTCGGGATATCACATAAATACTCTATTGCTCGTACGCCTCAACAAAATGGAGTGGTCGAAAGAAGAAATCGTACGCTAGTCGAGGCTGCTCGTACTATGCTAAGTCAATCAGACTTACCTCTATTTTTGTGGGCAGAAGCTGTATCGACTGCGTATTACACATAGAATCGTTCCATGATACATCACAGATTCAAGAAGACTCCTTATGCGTTAATCAACAACCGAACACCGACAATCAAATATTTCCATATATTTGGGTGTAAGTGTTTTGTGCTAAACGATAGGGAGAGTCTCAACAAGTTCAGTGCCAAGGCGGACGAAGGCATCTTCATTGGTTATTCCTCGACATCAACTACATTCCGTGTTTATCTGAAGAAGTCAAAGACGGTGATTGAAAGCATCAACATCACGTTTGATGAAGAGATAGCTTCCGAACAACACAGTTCAGAACCCGTTATAACTGGCGTACTAGCCTCTAGGCAAATCAGTCCAGAACATGCGTCTCAACAGAATAAATTAGATGAAGCATCAACGTCAACTAATCATTTATCTGATTTAGACTTATTATTTGAATTGTTTTATGATGAATTTCTTGGATCTAATGTCAAGAAATCTATTGTGGTTGACAGGATGGAAGACTTAACGACTACTCATCCAACCAGTTCAGATGTTTCTATTGAATCCAACGCCCCAATTCAACAAGAAATTCCAATTCAAATGCCGACTCCAACAGTTGAAGAAGTGCCATGTGATGAAGAGACAGAAGTAGCTGAAACAGTAGGATGCTCTATTCAGATCAATCTACAGCCAGAACAAGTTGTACCTGTTGAGCCTTCTGAACCTACCACTTCAACTAAAATCATCATTCCTCCTGAACAAGCTGAAGAAGGTACAAGTGGATTTATAGATGATACAATTGACATACATTCATATAATCCACTACCTCATGAACATAAATGGACCAAAGAGCATCCGATAAGCCAGATCATTGGCGATCCATCAAAACCGGTGCAAACTAGGTCAGCATCAATAAACATGTGCATGCATGACTCCTTTCTAAGCAAGTTCGAGCCAACTCGCGTATCAGAGGCACTTGCTGATCCAGAATGGGTGATCTCAATGCAAGAAGAGCTGAATCAGTTCGATGCACTTCATGTCTGGAGACTTGTACCAAAACCTCAAGGTAAAACAATTATAGGTACGAAGTGGGTTTTCAAGATAAAGAAAGACGAAGATGGTACCGTTATCCGAAACAAGGGAAGACTAGTAGCCAAAGGATACAGACAAGAGGAAGGAATCGACTACGACGATACATATGCTCCTGTGGCGCGATTAGAGGCAATTAGAATGTTTCTAGCCTACGCAGCCCACAAGAACTTCACGATCTTTCAAATGGACGTGAAGACTGCCTTTCTGAATGGCATTCTGAAGGAGGAAGTCTACGTCTCTCAGCCAGAGGGTTTTGTCATAAAGAGAAGCCGAATCACGTCTACATTCTCCACAAAGCACTCTACGGTTTGAAACAAGCTCCTCGAACCTGGTATGATGTCCTTTCCAAATTTCTAGTCAAGTCTGGTTTTTCAAAATGAACGGTGGATACCACTTTGTTTATCAAAAAGGAAAAATCCGATATCATTTTAATTCAAATATATGTAGATGATATTATTTTTGGCTCTACAAATCCTAAGTACTGTAAGAATTTTTCAAACCTTATGGTGTCTAAATTTCAGATGAATATGATGGGAGAGATGAATTTCTTTCTCGGATTACAAGTCAAACAGTTTTCTACGGGTATTTTTATCAATCAATCAAAATACATTATGGATATTCTTCGGAAGTTCAAAATGGAAAATTCAAAACCGATTGGTACCCCAATGGCACCAGGTACTAAGATTGGCACCGATCCTTCGGGAAAGGCTGTTGATGTTAGAACTTATTGAGGGATGATAGGTTCTTTAATGTATCTTACTTCTAGTAGGCCAGATATAATGTTTTCAACATGCTTATGTGCACGATATCAGTCCAATCCTAAAGAAATCCATATATCTGCAGTGAAGCGTATATTTAGGTATCTGAAGGGCACTGCAGATCTTGGTCTGTGGTATCCTAAAGATACTAGTTTTGAACTAACAGCGTATACAGATGCAGATCATGCAGATTGTATGTTAGACAGGAAGAGCACGTCAGGACATGTACAGCTCCTCGGTGATAAGCTCGTAAGCTGGGCATCGAAGAAGCAACTTTGTGGTTCAACTTCCACGGCCAAAGCAGAATATATAGCTGCTGCTAGCTGCTGTTCTCAAGTCTTATGGATGAGAACTCAATTGCGCGACTACGGTTTCCACTTCAACAAAATCCCGATATACTGTGACTCCAAGAGCGCCATCGCAATAACAGCGAATCCTGTTCAACACACCAAGACCAAACACATAGACGTCATGTATCATTTTATTAAAGATCATGTTGAAAAAGGAACAATTGAACTTTTCTTTGTAAAAATTGATTATCAGCTTGCCGATTTGTTTACCAAACCTTTAGACGAAAAGAGGTTTACCTTTCTTGTCTCTAAGCTTGGTATGCTAAATCTTAAGATGTAATCAGTAGTTACCTATCGAAGTTTTCTAATTGTATACTTTTTCATCATTTCTTCATTCTTAATTCTGATTGATATATGCACTTCAAATGTTTTGTTCATGATCCAAGGGGGAGTATGAGAAGAAATTGACAAGTGGTCACTCTTATTTTGAGGGGGAGCTCATAAGTTTCTGCATTACCTTTTATGTCAAATTTTTGTAATGCAAGATTTTAGGGGGAGCTCTTCAAGTCAAAGAAGTTTGGATATGACGTCTGATTATTTCTGATCAGAACTCGTACTTTAACATTTTTACTGCTTTTTGTCTTTTCAATTTAAGTGAATAAATTTTACTTTGACTTGACATAAGACTTTTGCAGAATTTTTGAGAGATGCTTACAAGTTCATATGTTTATGACTTTAAGCTTAGCTTCATGAGATGGAAGATCGTACATAAAGGTATAATTCTATATCTTCATCTCATATATGGTTGAAAAGAGGACAACTTTCAATCATAGAAAACATTGTTATCAAATGTTCAAAACACTTCCCGATTCTTAAACCGAATTCATGATTTGGAAGTGTGACTTTAAATGTTTTCAAAGATCATATTTGTGCTTTAACTGAAATAGTTAACCCAATTTGAGCATCATATGCATAATAGGAAAACAAGATTTCATTGTGCTAGGAATTAACACAACTTCTATGCAATCACCTTAACTAGTGATTTCTACCCAAGAAGTTAATCCATAGTGATTGAGTGTAAGAAGTCGAAAAGAAATGAGCGTGATTAGAGTGAGCAAAATGTTTAAAAGAAAGAGCGTGTGAGAACAGAGTTTAGAGAACATCACAACTCTGCACCAACTTTTTCTGAGTCGGGCAGCCACATTACTAGTGTTTCACAATTCTTTGGTGAACATTATTGAAACAGACAACTAGCCCATGCCAACTCTTGATCAAACCTCACCAGCTACTCATTTTCTTCTCAACAAGAAAGTGTTTCACACTTTCAAAGGGGATGCAGCACATTTGCTATCTGATTTTCATTTGGAAAATCTGGATAATGAAAAGAAGGAAGTCTGCCCCACCTTCGCACTTCAATCATGCACATTGAGTCTGTGTTTAACTTACTGTTGTCTCAGTGGTTTACACAAATTTTGAGCCTATAAGCAATCATCAAGTGCTTAATTCTTTCAACACAAGCACGAACACACAAGGAATTAGTTTCTTTGTCATAACGTTTATAGAAATTATCTTTGTGGTGTTTCAATGATTAAATGGAAGCCCTGGGGGAGTCAACATCAAACAGCTCCTTACCAATGTGTATTCGTTACACACAGTGACTTAGTGTTTCTGACAGGCATGTTAACTGATTCATTAGTTGATTCAGGTGTTACACGACTATTTTGTCTGGATTTGAAAAGATCTGGATGAATATCTTTTGAATTGACGGATCAGAGGCTCCAAGTGGTTGACATTTCTTACTCAAAGTTTTGATGAAGTCGTTGCACTTTTCATCAAAAAGGGGGAGAATCTAAAGCTTAAAGAAATGTTCAGTCCATTACATTACAAGACCAAGAACTGCGAGATCAAAGTATTCTGAAGACATGCTGATTGCAGATAAATTTTCTTTGAAGATATTTTGCTAAAGCATTCTGAGCTAGAGAAAGAGATTGCATCTTCTGAGCTGAAAAAGAAGACTGAATTGCTAAAATCTTTTTAGTAATGATCTTGATCCAAAGGGGGATATTGTTAGAGCACAGCCTCATTGGATTCAAGATCGTCCAATCTGAAGATTCAATCTGAAGCTAATGCCGGAAAGTTGACTCTCGATATAAAGTCTAATGTCGTTTGTAATAAATGTCGAAGTAAATTATTGTTTATTGTAATTTTAGTATTTAGTTTAACTTAGTTTAAATATCTAATTATGTTAGATATTAAATTTAGTTAGTAATAATATCTAGATAATATCTAGATATTACTTTAGTTATTAGATATTAGATATTATGTATGTTAGGTAAAACAAGTGTGTCTCATACACTAAGATAATCATATCACAAATTCACACACACTCAAGGTGTAAAAACAGAGAACACACAGAGCTAAAACCGAACACCAATCCTTGTAATCGTTTGTTATTAATCATACAGGTTGGTAATCTTGTTGTTGTTGTTATTGTAAGAACTTGATATAGTATTGTGGACCGACATCATCAAATGTACCTAGAAGTTGGTGAAAGTTGGTACATCTGGCGCGACTGTGACATACGATTGTGATAATGGCACTATGGAGGGCACAATAACAACATCTGGTGCGATTATGACACTGTCACAATCACGAGGAGCTATAGCATAGAGTGTACCTTGACCTGGTGCATTTGGGCGGTACACTATAGCAAGCGGGGTCTAGTTCTTTAAAATTCGATTTTTCAAGTGTTTCTTCATTTGGTCATAACTTCTTCATTTTTCATCCGTTTTAGGCGATTCTTGAGACTATGGTTTCATATTTTGAAGCTTGTCAAGATGGAAACAAAGATGATTAATAATTCCTTGATGATTTTGGGGTTCATAGAAGTTGAAAGGTAAGCCTCTAATCTATCATCTTTTAACCTAGGGTTTTGATCTATTTGCACCCACAACCTCTAATACTTCCTTATGCTATATATTGGTGTTTTGTATGTAAATGAAGTATTTGGGAGCTTTACATCTTGTCTTGAGGGTTGTTTCAAAGGCTTGCATCTCTTCACCAAAGGGAGCTCAAGTTTTAGGGTAAAACCTAGATTTAGCCTAAATCTAGCAAGTTGAGTTCAAGTTGCTTTGTGAAAACTTTGTACATGCCAAAAATGTCTATTTTGAGGTATTAATGTATTTTACTTGATATTTATATGTGGGTTATTTGGTGATTTTTTCATATTTGATATATTTTATTTTATAAACCTTGTGAGATAACCATATTTGGGGATTTTGGACACTTTGGTAAATAGATCTTGAGAGTGTGTCATTTGATAGTTTATTACATAAATGGAGATTATTGGACATTAATGCACTCTTAGCGTCTATACACCATTGGGAGAATACCTACTATTGTGTTAATATTGGTTAAATAGATTTTACTACTTATTATGACTTTTATTGAAGAGTCAATTGATTTTTTGAGTTTTTGGCTCGGTTTTGACTCAAATGAGTCATGGGAACATTTGTCCGGTTTTAATAGCTTATTGTGGAGCTTTGGGTTTAATTGCATTCTATTGAGAATTACATGTTTTGAGTGTGTTAGTCATTCATCTGGGGTCCTATAATTGTTTTAGACCGTAATGCATTGGATCCATAGGCATACGAGTCAGTCATAGTTGATAAGTGAGGAGTCTTGATGTTCTCACTTTGTGATAAATGCCCAAGTAGTCATTGTTGTCATCCCGGTGTTGCGGAGGTGAACCTTTATGTGTTGGACTCTAGGACCATGAGTTTTGTGGTTTTGATGCTCTAACTCTTATGCATGATGGTTAAACGTCTTGAGTTATCAAGTAGGGAGTTGAGACTCCTATCTTGAATGCTAGGGAGTATACACTAACGTTCAAGTGAGAACCTTGAGACTGGAACTCCATTAGAGAGTGAACAGGAACTAAGATTAGGTATCCTTGAGGTGGAGCCCAGTGGGGCGTGCACACTAGAGGTACTCAGCCCTTCAGGTGACAGCCAATGAGTGGTGTATACTAAAGGCAATGATGACTTGAGGAGACTCTTATTAGAGCGTGAACTAAAGTTATTGATATGAGGTGTAGTTCGATAACATAGATATGTGGCATACTTATGTGTTCCCACTATGATTCTCAGTTTGTGCAAGATTATCAAGATGAATAATCAATTTCAATTCAAATAGTCATTTGTCATTGGTAACAAATTCACATTACAAACTCTCTCAGTTACAATATTTCTCTCACTAGATTCTCCAATATACGCACACTATTAAGCTCTACTCTTTAGTCTAACAAGAAAAAACCTATTTATACCAACAACAATTACAAGGAACAAACAACAAACTAACAAGCTTGACTTTAGTTGACTTTGACTTTCCATTTTAAGAACCTTTGACTGGCAATCTTAAGGCTTTGACTTGGGCTTTTTGACTTTCAATCTAGATGATCTTGAAGACAACAATTTATGCTCTAACATTCTCTCCCTTTGGATTCAAGATCATCTGCAAAAAGAGTTTTATCTTCAAAACACATTCTCCCCCTTTCAATAACATTCTCCTTCTTTAACAGCTTTAGGAAACATACTCCCCCTTATTTTCAGATTTGTCAAACATTTTCCCCTTTTGGAAAAACTAATCTGCTCTTCTCAGGAAATCAACATTCTCCCCCTGTTGAGATGAAAATTGATAATCTCCACTTTGTAAATCAATTTCCCCCTTTTATTAAATCAATGTCCTCCTTTTAAGCTTGAAAAACATTCTCCCCTTTATACCAATTTCTTCAGAGTCTTTAACAATCTCCCCGAAGTATTTAAACAAATTCTTCATAACGAAATTATCTTCAACTTTAGCTCACTTTGCTTTTCAAAACGAACTACAAAGAAAATTTCTTAAACTTTGAATCTTCTCCCCCTTATACTGAAATTTTCTCCTTATATCTTTGAAAATTGAACTTTCACACTCTGTCATTTCTTGTATCTTCTCACCCTTATTCTAACATTGAGCGATTTTTCATTCTCTCCCCCATAATCCATTTCTTGACTTTCTCCAAAATTGATTTCTCATTTCTTGAATCTCTCCCTCTTTTTGATGATGTAAAGCATAGAAATCATCAAAACATCTTCAAGAAATGTCATGTACCCAATATCTGACCACTTTTGGTATCTGATCTTTCCTCAAAATATGTGAACCATCCGTCAAGTCATAAACTATATTCATCTGAATCTTTTCAAATTTAGACAAATAAGAATGTAACCCTGAATCAACAAATGAATTAGTTAGAAATGCTTCTAAGCAGCACAGAGCCACTTTGTACAATGAATGTACTTTGGAAATGAGCTTTTGAATGTTCACTCCCCCAGGGCTTCCATTCAATCATCGAAAAACATAAGGTAATTTTATGAACGTTCCGACAGAAAAACGAATTTTCTGTTTGTAAGTGCTTGTGTATGAAAGAATTTAAGCTTTTTTGGTTTATCAGGCTCAATGTGTGTAAACCATTGAGACAAAAACAATATTACACGGACTCAATGTGCATGAACGAAGGTCGTAGGTAGGGCAGACTTCCTTCTATTTCAAAATCCAAATCTTCCAAATGAAGATCAGATAGCGTATGTGATGCGTCCCCAAGAAAATATGAAACATCTTTTTGTTGAGAAAAAGATGAGTAATTGGTGGGGTTTAATTCAAGAGTTGGCATGGGCTAGTGCCTGTTTCAATGAAGGTCACTAAAGAATGTGAACCAACAGTAGATGTGGCTGCCCGACTCAGAAAATAGTAGGTGCAGAGTTCTAATATTCTTTTAACTCTGTTCTCATACCCTCTTTCTTTTTATCATTTAAGCTCACTTCTAACCAAACTCTCTTTTCATTTTACCTCATCACATACCCACTCTTTGATATTGACCCCTCGCCACTTGATCACTCAAGATAACTTCTTGGGTAGGAAACACTAGTGAACGTGAATCCATAGAAGTTCTCACACTGATCCTGTGAATTAGTCCTAGAAGCATAATGTTGCTAAAGAGTTTAACTTCACCAGTTACAACACAATAGTATGAATTACATATGTCAGATATATGTATGCTCAATAAGATAATCATGAAGATTTTAGCATTTTTAAACATGGAAGATTTTCTCAAAACAAGGAAATTGAATGAACGAAGTGAAATCAATAGATATGTTTTGAGAATCTAACAATGTATGGAAAAGATCAAATATGAATGATTTAACAATAAAAGCATAGGTCATGAAACAACTGGAATTTGTCTATATGAATTAAGTATAGACAATTCTTGAAATAATCGCTTTGAATGAAATAAAGCTCAACGAACATTGAAGATACAAAAGGAATTTATTACCACCGAACAATTGTTTCATTTTGAGACATGGTAATAACAAAGTCAACAAAAATACTAAACTAGTGTGTATGAATACTTGACAGTATATGGAAAAGATAATACACAAGTATTTATCTTTGGAAACACACAGTTAGTTAAGCATTAAAGCTCATAACTGAAAACATTTAAAATACACACTTCTGAAATTCATGAAAACTTTTAAGAATTGAGAAGTGGTTTGAACGTTTAAGAAAATATGTTTTCATGTCTGAAAGTCGTCCATCTTTCAAACATGTATGACATTAAGGTTAGAATAATCCTTACACTCCATATTAATCTCATGAATTAGCCTCCCCTTAAAATCTGCATTCAGTCAAAAAGTCATCAAAGTGTAAAAGTCTTAGACAAACTAAAACATTGAAAAACGAGTCCTGATTTGAATTAATCAGTAGGAAAAATATGTACTCCCCCTTGAAGGTTGATCATCTCTTCTTAAGTATCGGAGTACAGAATCTCTTGATTTTTAAAGTATGAGTTCTAAACTGTTGTGTCTAGAAGTCAAACTTGATCTTTGAGATACGAGTCCTAGACTACTTTGTCTAGAAGTCAAACTTGTTAACTTTGAAGAACGGGTCTTGAAATATGTTATCTAGGAGCCAAGGTTCTTTACTCCCCTTATACTTGAGGTGCCTGCAACACAGATAGATCTTTTGGTTTTGGTACGCACTGGTATTTGGATCCAGATTTGTTAGTTGCAGTTCTTTTAGGAGTAATATAATAAGAACCATACCAGTAATTAACATAATATTTACTAACAAAATCATTTGAGCCACAGTAAGAACAATTAATTTTCTTTTGAGCTAACCTGATTAATTGATTTACAGTGTAAACAAGATCAGGTTTACCTTGATGCACATTGGTCTTCTTGGCATTGGGTGTATGCACAAATAATTTCTAATCATTCTTCTCATCAGAAGATCCTTTCACTCTCCATACTAACTTTTCTTTACCATTTATTCTTCTAAATGTACCTGTACCATCAACACTTCTATCATAGAAAAGCTTAGTTGTACGAATCTGATCTTTTGGAATAACTGGCCTTTTTATAGAAACAACTGTGTGATGTGAACTTGATGTTGTCTTGAACGGTCATTCAGAATCAGTTGTATCGTCTCTAGGTGTTTGGATATTTGAATCTGGAGCATTCTGCTCAGTCATATCCACCTTAAAGACAATTTCTTCAAGTTCTGTTATCTTGGAAGATAAACTTTTTCTTTCCTTGGTGAGCAGATCAATATTTTTCTGAAATTCAAACTTCGTGTTCTGTTCTTTCATTGCTTTTGTTGACAGTTCAGACAATTTCTTTGTAAGCTTTTTGATCTCTGTCTTAAATATATTTCTTTCTTCTTCAAAATCTTTCTCAGCGTTCTTTCTTTGATCATATATTTCTTTGAAAACTCCAACATTTTTCTGCTCAACTATCTTCCTTTCCTTTGCAAACTTGTCTCTTTCCATAATGATTACTTTCTTAAGATTTGTCACTTGTTGAGAAAGTTTTGCACACTTCAGATCAATCGCTATCTTCTCTTCAAAAGTATTTCTTGAAAATTCAGAGAATTTATGTGCAAACATTTGCCTTTCATTTGCAAATCCTTTCTTTTATTTTTCAAATTCATCTCTGTCTTTGGCAATCTTCTGTGCCAGCTCTAAAACCTTCTTTTTCAGCTCTGCATTAGCACTTTCTAAACCCTTTGATGTCTCCTCATTCATCTTGACGGAATCTTCTTCCTTGAGTTTGACAATCTTAGCTTCCAAATATGAAATCTTCATTTTTAATTCAATATTCTCAATTTCCAAACCTTGTACTATTTCCTCGTTCTTCTTGATAATATCTGTCTCCATCTCTGAAATCTTCTTCTTTAGATCAATATTTTCAGTCTCCAAGACTCTTGCTTTCTCTTCAATCAACTTGATCTGACCATCTTGTAATAAATCAAAAACTCGTTGTTTGAGATCTTGATTGTTTTTCTTCAAAGTACTTATCTCATTCTTTAACTTCCCTTCATTCTCTTTCCTTTTATTTCCACATCGAATTAAACTTTTGCTGAGTCGATCATTTTCTTCTCTCAAACTTTCGATGATACACGAATGTGTTTTCTGTTGATCTTCAAGTTTTGAAATCTTACGTTTCTGATCTTTCTCTCGACGTTGTTCAGAAGTATATTCCTCAACAAAAAAAATTAATCATCCATTGTTACTGATAATACTTGCACAAATGATCGTTAACAAAAATCAGAAATTTTGATCACACTCAAAAATTTGTCCCCCTTCACAAAAAAATTTTTTAGCTAAGTATAGAATTCGCTAAGTATAGTTTCGAGAGAAAGATCAGAAACGTAAGATTTCAGAACTTGAAGATCAACAGAAAACACATTCGTGTATCATCGAAAGTTTGAGAGAAGATAATGATCGACTCAGCAAAAGTTTAATTCGATGTGGAAATAAAAGGAAAGAGAATGAAGGGAAGTTAAAGAATGAGATCAGTACTTTGAAGAAAAACAATCAAGATCTCAAACAACGAGTTTTTGATTTATTACAAGATGGTCAGATCAAGTTGATTGAAGAGAAAGCAAGAGTCTTGGAGACTGAAAATATTGATCTAAAGAAGAAGATTTCAGATATGGAGACAGATATTATCAAGAAGAACGAGGAAATAGTACAAGGTTTGGAAATTGAGAATATTGAATTAAAAATGAAGATTTCATATTTGGAAGCTGAGATTGTCAAACTCAAGGAAGAAGATTCCGTCAAGATGAATGAGGAGACATCAAAGGGTATAGAAAAAAAATTTGACATTGAAATGTCATATTGCAACTTGTCGAAATTTGGCTAAGTATAGAATTCGCAAACCACTGAAGATCACTTCTTGCAAACCACTGAAAACCAGCTTTCTGCAGTCCGAAAAATCAGAAAAGTGAGGAATTCGCAGGCTACAGGTTGCGGATTCCCACTTTTTGTAGATCAAAGCTTGCGAATTCTGACCTTTTCGCAAAGCACAGTATACAGATTCTGGACATAGAAAAAATCCAAAGAACTTATGCACTTTTCGCAAAATATTTTGCCAATTCTGGACTTAGAAAAGTTTTCTATCACGACTTTTCGTAGACTTTGTTTGCGGATTCTCGAGCTTTTCGCAGATCGAAGAAAGTGCATAGTAACTTTGCGCAAACAGTTGTCTGCGAATTCTTCATTTTGTGTACCCTGTAGCTTGCGAATTATAAATTTTTGTACGCTGAAGTCTGTGAATTCTTGCCTTGTCAAAATCACCAAAACACAAATTAAGAGGCCTGCGAGTTCTTGAGGATGAACCTTGCGAATTCTAACTTTTCGTACGCTGAAGTCTGCGAATTCTTGCCTTGTCAAAATCACCAAAACACAAATTAAGAGGCCCACGAGTTCTTGAGGATGAACCTTGCGAATTCTGTAGATCTTGCGAGTTCTTCAAGAACTTCGAACCTGAGATCAAATTTTCAACACCAAATCCTTCAAAACTTCAAATTAAGCCACAAAACTTTGCCAATTCGATCACTATTACAAACTCTCTCAGTTACAATATTTCTCTCACTAGATTCTCCAATATATGCACACTGTTAAGCTCTACTCTTTAGTCTAACATGGACAAACCTATTTATACCAACAACAGTTACAAGAAACAAACAACAAACTAAACTAACTAACAAGCTTGAGTTTAGTTTACTTTGACTTTCCACTTTAAGAACCTTTGACTTTGACTTGAACTCTTGAGGCTTTGACTTGGGCTTTTTGACTTTCAATCTAGATGATCTTGAAGACAACAATTTATGCCCTAACATTCTCCCCCTTTGGATTCAAGATCATCTTCAAAATGAATTTTATCTTCAAAACACATTCTCCCCCTTTCAATAACATTCTCCTTCTTTAATATCTTTGTAAAACATACTTCCCCTTATTGTCAGATTTGTCAAACATTTTCCCCTTTTAGGTGAAGCCTTCCGCAAATTTGGAGATAGTAATTGGTAATGGGTTTAGTAACACCTGACATTTATTTAGTCTTTGTATAAGACATGGGTTAATAGTTGTTGAGGTTAAATCCATAATTAAATTTGAGGTATCTCAAGAATTGATTTGTAGAACGGGATTTTATCCTTTATATGGTGTATTATTGAAAATTTTAAACTAGTTGCTCTTTCCAAATTTGGGAGTGTTACGAACCACAAATTCCAGTTCGTCCTTGTGTTTGTGATTTGTCCGGCGTATGTGGGTTAGTCTGACATCTGTGATTTCCAGATCTGGATCTGTGTGTGATCTTCGACGTCTTCTCTGGTGTCTGTGGTTCATCCGGTGTTTTCTCCTCTCTCCATTTGTTCTATCGATCTTCTTTATCTCCCCCTCTCTCTCTCTCTTTGTTTTGTTCCAGATCCAAATCTGGTTTATACTTGTTAACAACTCCCTACCATTTTGTTAACAAATCCTTATCTCAATAAACCTAATTCTCTTGATGGTATTGATTTTGGGAACAAGATTGTGGATTTTTTGGAGAGATGTGTAGATGCTTGGGCTCCAGATCTTGATTTGGTTCTTGATATGAGTTTGAATTAGTTTTTAGATTTTGGGGTTTGATTTTATGTAATCAACCATTGGAATATGTTTGATGTTTTTGTTGTTTTTCTCTAGAATATTCCCAGAAAATATGAAGATTCAATAAAAGAAAACAAAAAAAGAAAAGAAAATTATTAGAATTGAAAATAATGATAAAAGGACAAAAATACCCTTGAAGTTAACAGAGAATTTTAACAGACGTTAGCATGAAGGACTTAATCCATCACAATTTGAATACCTGGAAGTTTCCTATGTAATAAATGAAGTAAAGGGACCAAATCTGTAATTTTTGACATACCTTAGGTACCAAATCCATAATTTACTCAAACCATTATTTAAAAAAAGTGACTTAAATAATATACAACCCAAAAAAGAAGAAAAAGAAAGAGCCCAAGAAATTAATTTTTATTATAAATTTAATTGTAATTAAAATGAAAATATGACGTCCCTCTATACTATTATATTAAAATGCTAAAATGATTATTTTCAAGATTTAAGGTTATATTATATGAACTAAAATGTATTAAAAATATATTTTCTTTTTTTGTTACAAACTATACCATTGTAATCGTCTCGTTAATATCTTAAAAATAAGTCAATATTGAATATTTTTGGATTTAATCATATTATTAAATGTCATGATTAAATATAAATTAATTTTCCTTATCAAATTAAAAATATATAATCACAGATGAACTAAAATACATTATAAAATGCATTTTTTACAAATTATACCATTATAATCTTCGTCAATAATTTTAAAATAAATTCAATATTGAATATTTTTTACTTGGAAAAATTGCATTAAAATGGAACCAACTTTAAGTTGATTCATAATTTAGGGAACAAACTTTAAAAATAATCATTTCAGGGTCGGGGGCAAACTTATCATTTATTTAAGGGTCTTCTTTACCTGATAACCTGCTAGTGATGACATGACCCACCAATAAAATTATACGTCATATTTAGAATTAAAACAATAACTTTGAAATGATGACATGTATATGATTTTTTAAAGTACAAACTTTGATGCTATTTGTACATGTATATGAAGCATTTAAGGGAAAATAAAAATAAAAACATAAACCCAACCGGTTGCTTCATCCTCCGGCCACCCTCCCCATCTCCGGTCATCTTCTTCAACCAAAACACAACTCTTTCTTTCTCACACACACACAACATAGCCCAAACCCCGGTTGGTTTACACAACAAAATCGAAACTCAGATTACAAAACCGAAATCCAGATCGATTTAGACAACATAACCAATTTTTTTGAAGAGCAAAATCAAATGGAAAAAAGATGGTATAGAAGCAAGAACCGAAATATGTACAAAAGCAACATTTCAGATCGGAATATGTGTCTACACCCTTTGTATTCACCGACAAATCAGATCCAGATCCAGATGTCATAGAGATTTCATCTTGTTTATCAGGTTTTTTCGTCACTGTTTGTTCAATTTGTGGGTTAAATACAAAACCCTACTGTAAACTCCCAAATCGAGATTTCATAGAGTAGAGAAGAAGTCGAAGCAACAACAAATTATTATTCTTTTTATTTCACGGTTGGATTATAGCACGATTTTAGATTTGGACCTTGATGATATGTATTTAGTTTGATTTACTCTTTTGGTATGAAAATTTTACCTCAAAACTTTAGGTATGGACTTGGATTTACCTCTTCATAAAGATATGGTAGTGGAATGTTTAAGTTCTTGTTACAAAAATGGCGGTGGAGAGTGTGAAGATGAGAGGTAGAATGGTACCAAGGAGAGGAGATTATTGGGGAAGACAACTTTCTTTTTCTCTTGGGGGAGGATTTGGGTATTTTCGTTTTATTTTTGTTTTTAAAGAATAATAGACGTGGCTTTTTAATTATTCGCTAAGCATTTGTTTTTTCTTTTATTTTATGCCACATTATTTAGATGTAACGTGTTACATGCCAAACAGGTAATGAAGACCCTTCAATAAATGAAAAGTTTGTTTGACACCCTAAACTGGTAATTTTAAAAGTTTGTTCTTCAAAATAGGAATCAATTCAAAATTGGTTCCATTTTGATGCAATTTACCATTTTTAATTTAATAATATTGTAAAATATCATAAATACGTATTGAGATTTTTCAAAAATGATTTATCGAGATTTTTTTTAAACTTATACATTTTAACACGTTTATTTCTATCTATATTTGTTTAAAAAATGTATTACGGTTATTCTTGAACTTTTAAGAGGTACAAATCTCGATAAATGATGGACAAGTTTAAAAGCTTCAAAATCTCCAACGTTCAACATGATAATTAAAAATAAAATTATCTTTTATTTTTAAATTACATTTTATACACTTATAATTATTTATTTAATTACTTTTATATCTCTTTCTTTTTCATTTTTTGTTTTACACTTTTATCATATTAAAATTAGGGAAATTAATTAAAATGCCCGTATTTGAACATCGTATTACCGAAATGCCCCAAATCTCGTCGAATTTGCCAAAATACCCCTAATCTACGGGAAACGAGGCCGGGAATCCCGGGTTAGGTCGCGTGGCCGGGAAACCCGGGTTTATGGCCGGGAATCCCGGGGTTGGTGGCCGGGAAAAGTGGGTATGTGGTGATCGATGGTATTGAACGGTTTGGATTAAAAGGAATTAGGGTTATAAGTGTTGGGTTCGATTATAAAAGGGAGAGGGGGACCATTTGACACCCCACACAACATTCTAACTCTCTCCCTCATTTCTAACTCTCTCATTGCAATCGTGTATATCACGCTCGGATATGTCTCGTCTACTTACTTCTGTAAGTTTTCTTAACCCTATTGTAGTTTTATATTTTCTAAAATATTTATTGTATGTTTGTTAGACTATATGTTCGATTATGCTTTTATATATGAGATTATGTGTTATGTTTACGTCGGATAATATGTTATTTTTTATAAATATTTTAGAGATGACATGTTTTTTGGAGATTGAGTTTATTTTAGAGATGACATGTTTTTTGGAGATTGGGTTAATTTTAGAGATTGCGTTAATAACATGTTAGAGTGTTACGTTTTTTTAGAGTGTTGTGTTTTTTTTTTTATAAATATTTTAGAGATGGCATGTTTTTTGGAGACTGTGTTAATTTTAGAGATTGCGTTAATAAGATGTTAGAGTGTTACGTTTTTTTAGAGTGTTGTGTTTTTTTTTTATAAATATTTTAGAGATGACATGTTTTTTGGAGATTGGGTTAATTTTAGAGATTGCGTTAATAACATGTTAGAGTGTTACGTTTTTTTAGAGTGTTGTGTTTTTTTTATAAATATTTTAGAGATGACATGTTTTTTTGGAGACTGGGTTAATTTTAGAGATTGCGTTAATAACATGTTAGAGTGTTACGTTTTTTTAGAGTGTTGTGTTTTTTTTATAAATATTTTAGAGATGGCATGTTTTTTGGAGACTGGGTTAATTTTAGAGATTGCGTTAATAACATGTTAGAGTGTTACGTTTTTTTAGAGTGTTGTGTTTTTTTTTTATAAATATTTTAGAGATGGCATGTTTTTTGGAGATTGAGTTAATTTTAGAGATTGCGTTAATAACATGTTAGAGTGTTACGTTTTTTTAGAGTGTTGTGTTTTTTTTTTATAAATATTTTAGAGATGACATGTTTTTTGGAGACTGTGTTAATTTTAGAGATTGCGTTAATAAGATGTTAGAGTGTTACGTTTTTTTAGAGTGTTGTGTTTTTTTTATAAATATTTTTAGAGATGGCATAGGCCCCTTAACTTTGATAAACTTACAACTTAGGCCCCTAGGCTTTGGTTTATTACAACTTAGGCTCCTAGACTTTGGTTTTTTACAATTTAGTCCCCTTAACCTTGGTAAATTCAAAACATATCGATTTGGATTTTGTCAAACGGGTGTAAATAGCCCTAAGGTTTGTAGGGATTTAAGCAATCCACGTGATTCCCCTACTACCTGGAAGTCCAATAGATTGAGTGGCTTCTTTTCTAAACTCTCTCACTAGACGAAATCAACAAAACTTAGGCCTCCTTAACTCTGTAAAAAACCATAAATATTAACTATAACCATAAGTCGTTGTCTTTTATTCGTTACTATGTAGGAGGATTTTCATTACGTCGATCTGTCTTTCAAATCACGCCTTGGCTTTGCCAAGGAAATTAGAGATATTTTTGCAGCGTGTCCACCTGAACGGGCACAAAATTTACACCAAATATTTGGACGAACGCCTTTTGGTCCATGGCTGGAGCTTACAAATACTGCACAGGACCCCCTCCTAGTGTACATGTTTCTACAGTTTGAGGTCGACGTCCTCAATGCGGCTTCGGAGGAAATGTATTTCAAAGTCCTTGGGAAACACATGCGCTTTGGTCGTCTTGAGTTTTGTCTTATAACAGGACTCCTTTTCGGCCCAACACCCTCCCTACCTGCCATGTCGGAAGGGTCCTTCGTTAGGAGGCTTTGGCCTGATCACGCCCCCGATCATTTGAAGGTGAAAACCGTCGTCCAGACGATGAGAGGCGGCATGCAGTACCTATCCGATGAGGATGTTGTGCGTGTTTGCTTGGTAGTGATGGTGGAAGTCATGTTTATGGGTCGTGAGCTAAACCAGCTGGTTTCTGACACTGTCCTTAGGGTCGTCGATGACCTTATGACATTTGACAGCTACCCGTGGGGTAGCCATATCTGGACCCACACATACAACTCTTTACACTTAGCCACCGCCAGACGCCATACACAAAAGAACAAGCACATCAGCAAGAGTACGTTGAGTGGGTTCGCACACGCTCTGAAGGTTAGATAAGTATTATAACTTAAATATTAAGTCATCTTTTTTTTTTAACATACTAATCTATGTTGTGTAATTTCAGGTATGGATCTTGGAGATGTTTCCTGTCTGCCGTCACCATTTCACCAAGCGCACCGACAGAGCCATTAGGGGAACTCGATGGGACCGAGACATTGTACTAAATAAGAAATCATGCGTTGCAATCTTCAACTCAGTTTCAGACGTACGCTCTCTGACTATGTTTCTAATTTTAGAAAGTGAACAATTAATTGTTTAATTTAGTCATGCATATTAAATCTTATATGTTTTTACAATATATTTAGGTGAGGTATCCGGCTCTCGAGCGCCTCACTCCTACGGATGCCGAACAACAGAGTCGTTGGTATCTATCCAGCGTCGCCTATTTGGAAAGAGAGGAGGCCAGGCGACCGACGAAGAGGTCCCGACGAAGAGATCTTGATCACGATGAGGACGATGAGGACGATGAGGACGATGATGATGAAGATGACGATGATTATGAGGATGACGATGATGGCACGGGATATCAGGCTCCCCCTAGCTCCTCCCATCATGGAGCGCCGCCTCCCGACCCGTACCAACACAGGTGGGTACGCTATGATGCGCTGCACGATTACGTCCACGGGTCCGTCGAGACACGCCTAAGAGATCTCGAGGCCCTCACCGCACACCTTCGCCACACTCAGGTTAGTGTTTAACTTAATTTGAGGATATTACGTTCCATACTTGTATATTGGTTTGTATATTGATATGACGTTTAATACTTGTATTAGTTGGCAACGAACTCAGCGCCGACCTACACGTCCCCTGGGTACGGACACACGTCCCCTGGGTACGGACACACGTCCCCTGGTTACGGACAGACTTCGGGTTGGTGGGGACACACGTCGGCTGGTTACGGACAGACGCAGGCAACCACATCATTGCCGCAAGATGTAAGTCATTCGAGTTTACATTATTGTTCTGTTTTCGTTATTAATATAAAAATTTCTTATAATCTATGCACCCAGTTTCGGATGCCGGAGACGGATTGTTACAGACCTCAAATGATGTCGAGCTACAATGTACCGGGGCCGTCGTTCGTGACACCGCCAGCACACTTCGATCAGGGTAGGTCCCCCCTTACCGATATGATGGATGATTTTTTCGGACCTTCCATCCCTGGTTCGATGGGTTCGATGCGACAAAGCACTCCTATGGGTAGTGACATCATTGAGCATCACTTCGAGGATGATGCTCCAATGCTTGACCAGGCGGAGGTCGTAGCACTTGGGAGGGGGAGACGGAACGTTGTAGCAGGACCAAACTTACGTTCCCCATATACCCAACAACCTTCAACCACACCGGCCCCTCCGAGAAAGACCAAGCCAAGGATGAAGGAAAAGGGTAAGGGCAAGGCTGGGGGGTCCACTACGATGACTCCAACGGGACAGTCGACGCACGTTTCGGCAAAACAGATCGTTCACCAATGTATCCACGATCAGCTCCCCAACCTGCGTTGTCCATTTTATGGCGACCTTGAAATGGATACCGGTTTTTTTAGGAAACTGCTTGCTGTAGGCTGTAACGGTGATTTGGAGGATTTGGTTAGTATTTAAATATAGTCATATAAACAATTACATTTTTAGTTACAGCTCTAACAATCTCTATTTTGTGTATAGCACATCGACGCTTGGGTCAAGATGATCCTAGAGTCCCGCTCTCCACATGCGTCATGGGCGGTGATGGACAGCAACTTTTTTGAGTGGCTCACCCTGCCGGAGCAAGGATACAAGTCCGTATACGAAACTTGCAATGGAATGACGCCAAACCATCCACATTGGAGGGACATCGAGAAGGTATGGAAATCGATTTACATAATTTTTGTTTAACTTTTTGGTTACTAACTATTTGTGTGTTACTGTAAAATCTCAGGTATTCGTCCCAATCTGCATTAGCGACAAACATTGGGTGCTTGGAGTTCTGTGCCTTAAGGAAATGACGATGGTCATATATGACAGCTTACGAGCTTCCAGGTACACCATGCCTTTGGAAGACCGCCTTAAGATCTTCAAAAAACAATTGCCAAAGTTGTTAAAGAAGATATACGACACGACAGGTCGTATAAATGCCAGCAAGAAATTAAAGCATCAGTATGAAAATGATGCACCACAACAGTCAGGGGTGTTTGGGGATTGCGGTGTCTGGGTGTGTCGTAATTTATCCAAGTTTGTTGAAGGAATGCACCCAGCAGTTGCACCAGATGCAACTGAATCTGTGGCCAATGAATGGCGGCGTTACATGGCGGAGACCTTATATGCGTTGTCCCTTCCTACTTAGACGAGTAGATTGTTTTTGGTGTTTTTTTATGTATGTAATAACATTTTTATATATATTAATATTGTTTTTCTTGGATTTTTCGTGTTTGGTGAACTAAACGAACTTAGAAAATATAAACGCATAATCCCACAAAATACGTTAGGCGATTTTATTAATGAAACAAAAGCATTGAAAGTACAAGTACAAAACGACAACACATAAACTCCTGGTACAAACTACCAACAGAGGAAACTACAAACACGAAACTAAAAACACAAACACCATCTAAGGATATAGTGTTTTACATTTATCAATCCAAGTTTGTTTCTCTGTTACCTGCGCTTGCAGTGTTGCGAAGTCTTGCATAATCTTGTTGACTTGTTCATTGTCGTAGCGAATACGGTCTTCTTTCTCCTTGATCTCCCTTTTCAACCTTTTTACCTCCTTCTTGTCCACGTCGATCCTTCTCAAGTGTTCGTCCTTCTTCGCCATCATTTCCCTCCACTCTTGAGTAAGTTGCTCAATCTCCGCTTCACTTTTCTCTATCACTTTTTTCAGTCTCGAGGGCATTATTTGTGAAGATGGTGGGTTTGAAGATGATGCATTTCCAGCCATGTGTTTGGTGAAAGGGGAGACTTATGATATGAAAATGGTGTGTGGTTTTTGTGAATTTCACAGTCTGCTATAACACGGGTATTTATAGCCACATGGAGCAATTGTTAAAAAAACAATTCAGGCTTTGCAGAAGAATCAATTCAGGCTTTGCAGAGGCATCAATTCAGGCTTTGCAGAAGAATCAATTCAGGATTTGTAGAGGCATCAATTCAGGCTTTGCAGAAGAATCAATTCAGGCTTTGCAGAGGAATCAATTCAGGCTTTGCAGAAGAATCAATTCAGGCTTCACATGGACTATAAGTAGATGCTCCGGTGAAGTAGTAATTCACAACTTGCTATCTATCGTTTGTACTCTCTTTGTCATTTACAAACATTATCTACAATTTCATAACTTAATGGCTGGAGGTTCACGTGGAAGGGGGAGAAGGTCAGTGAATGGGGCAGGCACTTCACGCTCCGCCTACATCGAACAATTAAATGATGGAGCTACGAGGGTTGACTGGGGAGTACCAGACACAACGGAGGAATGGGCGCAATTTGGGATGAGTGCTTATGATGAACCAATTACGCCTCAGGAGTGGGAGCAGTATGATTTTGCACGAGAGGCATACTACAATGCTCATGGGGGACAATCCCCACCTAGGTATCAATCTAACCAGGGACTGAGTCTACCAATGTCTCAAGTACTGCCTACAAAGTTGAAAGACTCATGTGATGAGGCAAATGCGGAGATACGACATATCGGCAGGAACTGGCTGCGCAACATGGAATTGCAGAAAGAGAAGGAGGCCATTATTTCGGAGCAGAAGGAGTTGTTGGAGATGATGAAGTGCGATGTCAGGGTGAAGCAAAAGGAGATTAAAAAATTAGAAGATGAATTGGTAGAAATCAAAGAAAACTACACCGGCATGGAGGAGCAGATGAAGGCAAAGGCTGGCTGGGTCAAGAGCATCCGAGAAATCTACCCGTAGTAGGTTTCTCAAAGGGTGGTTAATCTACCCGTAACGATGGCCTAATGTTTTCGTTTCTTTATTAATGTTTTTTTTTATTAATGTTTACTTTATCGATGCTTTAATAAAAGGATGCTTTAATGTTTAACTTGTTTTTACACAATATAATTCCACAACCACGAAAAGGTGGATAAAATCAACAATGAACATAAATATCATATCACTTCACACTAAAATAAATTACTTGTTAACTACTTGCACAAAAATAAATAGAGAAATAAGCTACAAGATGAGGTCGTTACAATCAAGGGAAGTCTATGTTAAGGTCAATGCTATCATGCCTTAGGGTTCCATGTGGTTCTAGGCTCGATGGCCCCTGAGAGCGAAATCTTTGGCTACTTGTAGCTCTGCTCCTGGGAACGGTTGAAGGGGCAGGAGTTGGACATTCACCACGAGTGTGTCCTACTGCTCCACACCTAGTACACGTTCTCTGTATCGGATCCTCACCTCGAGATGGACGCCGATCGTTCTTGCTTGGCCTCCCCGCACGTCTCTTGGTTATTAACGGTGGATAGCATGGAGGAAGGGGCACGTGCGGCAAAACCCATGACTGAGGGGGTCCAACCGGATTGATTACTTCCTGATATGTTGACTGGTAAGTATGGGACGTGAAGTAACCTAGAGCTAGATCGCTGCAATCTCTACGACTCACCGACCTTGCAGCTGCGATGGCATGACCGCATGGTAACCCAGAATATTGCCATTGCTTACATTCACAAACACGGTTAAGCATATCGACAATGGCGTGTCCACTGGTATCCCGAACATCGAACCTATCATATCCAATCCCTCTAACCCTCCATTGCGCAGATTTTCCTGCCCTTTTGAGAATCTTTGCCTCCGCCATTGGTGTAAGATGATTACACATTTCACCTACAAACATGTGTGTGTTAATTATGCTACGATTTATAAATAACAAAAGAAAACCAAATAACATATAAGTTCAAGATTTCATAGTTTATCAACCTCCCTTTTGTCGTCGAAGTAGGTACCACTCTTGTTGAAAATTTCGGAAGTACTCCATAAGCCCGACAATCGGTAACCTACGAGCAAAACGGGACAGTGCATTCACCGACTCGGCACTATTAGAGGTCATTATATTATACCGATGTGCAGGAAAATAGGCCCTTGACCACCTCTCCTTACCAGCAGCGTCCATAACTTGTGCTCCACGATCTACTTCATATCGTAGTGCATCCATGTACCGATCAAACTCCGTAACCGTATATGCTTTGCATGCCTTCCAGTAGGTCGAGCGGTTTGTAGTAATACGCCTGTCCGCACTTCTCACGTTCATCTCCAAATGTCGACAACATAGGGCATGAGGGGTCGATGGGTACACCGCAGAAATTGCGGCACTTATTGAAGGAGACCTGTCCGACATAAACACCAACCCTTCCGGGACTCCGATACATTCTCTCAACCTGGACAGAAACCAACCCCACTCCTCCCCCGTCTCGGACTTGCCTACTCCGAAAGCCAAGGGCACGATGTTGTTATTTCCGTTCATGGCAACCGCCAAGAACATCATACCTAGGTAAGGTCCCTTTAAATGGGTCGCGTCTATTACGATGACAGGACGCAGGTTTGCCAAAAACGTGCGGATCTGCAAATAACGTAGGTGGAGCAAATTTGTAAATATTATAATTTATAATATCTAAATATATGTCGTGTTGATATACATACCGCACATCCAAGAGCAGCGAAACACAACTCAAAACGTCCGTGCGAATCTGTCCTTATTCTGGTGCATGTACCCGGATTCTTCAGTTCCAAATTATATAAGTACATAGGGAGTCGTTCGTACGACTCCTCAGGTGTGCCTCTCACCATTAGTAGGGCCTTGCATCGCGCGCACCATCCTTGGTGGTAACCAATGTTGAGTCCGTACTGCTGGTTGATATCGTCGACGATGTCATTCGGCCGAAATGACCTGCTAGCGTCAATAAACTTACCTTTCAATATGTGGCCCAAAGTCCTTTTGTTGGCCTGCCGGTGTCTGGAATTCAGTTGCGTCCTCGAACAAGTGTGTACATCGTTCAACTTCCTAACGACAAACATCCATCCTTTAGGGCCCACGGACTTCGCCGACATACGCCACTTACAATTTGTTTGCTCACAGACAGCCACATATCTGCTTTTGTCGGATTTCTCCGTTCTAAACACGAAACCCTCTTCCAAGAACTTAATTCCGAGCTGTATGGACATTTGCTCCTTCGTATCAAATAGCTGTCCTTCATGTATACTTGTACCGCGATTGTAAGGTACGGGTTGGTAGGGTGGTATATTGGTCTCCCGGTTTGGAAGGGAAGGAGGCATATCAAAATAATCGTTTAACTCACCAAGTGATTTATTGCTAGGGGTATATGTCTCTTCTTCTTCGTCCTCATCAGTATCGGTATCTGATCTGTCTAGATCAGATATACCCGTTGTGAAAACATGGGTTTCGTCATGAGCAACTCCAGAAAACCGTCTTTCTTCGTCTTCTTCTTCTTCAACTTCTTCTACTTGTTGTTCTTCTTCTAGTTGCGTCTCCGGAACAACATCGGGATAAGAGTCGTTAGGATGATATGAATGATCAGCATAAAGTGTGGTGTCGTATGATGCCTGGAATTGATGATCAGGCTCATTTTGACTACCACCGACGTGGATTTCGTCATCACCTTCGACATCATCTTCGTCATCACCTTCGTCGCACATCAATGTTGCGTCATACACAATGACTTTTAGAGGTCTTTCAGAATCGACTGCAATTTGCATAAAACCAAGTATCACTTCGTCGTTGTTTAGCTCCACTAGTGAGCGATCTGCACGTTTGAACACCAACTTGCAAGTATCAGAATCTTCGATTCCACATTTTTCCATGGCGTAACGAAGAAACCTCTTATATGTATAGATTACTGGAATCTGTACACCACGCTTTGTGTACCCAATATAATCCCACTCATTGTTGTTTTGAACCCACTGACCATTGAAACATAAATAGAGCTTAGCTTTTACAACAGGTGAACTCATTTTTTCAATAGTATGAACTATGAAGGAAGAAAGAAAAATGGAATGGATGTGATGATGAACGTATTTACCTTGAATTATACTGACTCTTATAGGAAAAATTTATAGCCAACGATGAAATTGAATCGTACATTCGATGACAAGTATATATTTATTTTACGAATAATGGAAAAAAACGTGGAAAAACAATTGAAATCAGGCAACAAACACGTGAAAAACAATGAAAACACATAAAATGATAGTTCCCACCTGAAACCCTAATTTTTTTCTCAAACCCTAAAAATCCCGGTCATGACAACCCCGGGAAACCCGGCCATTAACCCCGGGAAACCCGACCCCTAACCCCGGGAAACCCGGCCCCTAACCCCGGGAATCCCGGCCTCAACCTGGATTCGGCCGAACCACTTTAACCCCGGGATCGAGCCTCATCCCGGCCACGGATCCCGGACATATGGGGTATTTTGGCAAACTCGACGAGATTTGGGGCATTTCGGTAATACGATGTTCAAATACGGTTATTTTAATTAAATTCCCTAACATAATATGAACTAAAATACATTTAAAAATATGTTTCTTTTTTTACAAACTATACATTATAATCGTTTTATCAATACGTTCAAAATAAATTCAAATGTAGTGGCTTTGAAGACCCTACACTATCGAGCGAATCTTTTTCAAAAAAAATTTACTGATCATATTAACCTTGGATTTTATATATCTGATATATTGAATTTTAAAACACATAAAACCATAAAATTAGCATTATGTGACGAAGAATAAAACTAGACATAAAAATTAGATTATTTTTTTCGAATTTATAATTTTAAATTCGAAATGTTTCGTACCGCATCGCAGACAGATACATATCTAATCGTTTATAAAACAGAAACGTGATTTGAAAAAATGATATAAAAAACAACATCATTTTATGTATAAAAACCGTGTGGACAGTTGTTTGTTTCGGATGATCTCCCGTGGAGAAAAAACAAAATCAAATTTACTTTTTTTCATAAATAATTGAAATTTATTAAAAATATAATATATACTAGGCACAAGAATCCACGTTAAACACGTGTTGGGTCCTAGCAGATACTTTTACATAATTTAGATGTAATGGAGATTTTGGCTCTTTTTGGTTCCAACTGATTTTACAAAACATTTTTTAAATAGATAATGTAGGAGAGAGATGATGAAAATTTTTAAATTTAAAGATATATTCAAAAATGATTACTTATAAGAGAGAAATAATTTTTTAATTAATTCTACCAATAAAATTGCTTTAAATTAAATGATTATGAGAGGAAAATAATATTTTATGAGTTGTATTGAATATTTTAATAATATAATTAATTATAATATCTCCAAAATAGAGAATCTGTTGGAGATGGAAGCCCGTTTTTTTTTTAGATTTTGACTTTTTATTTCTCTATTTTAGAGAAACTGTTGGAGATGCTCTTATCGTTCAAAGAATATCATAATAAAATAGAGATAAGTTTAAATTATTTGAGTTGTTTATGAAGTAAATCTCATTCTATGCTTATCATGATATCTATGTAATCCTCCTTATCAATGAAAATTACCGATTTCCTCTCTCTATTCTATTGTTATTTTGTTGCTTTTTTCTTTAACACATTATCAACACGTACACCTCCTAGGACGAAATGATCGTGAAATCAAGCTAAACTTCGATGTTTGAGATAACTTTTATATGTTATTTTTTATAACATCGTCATATGATGTTTTATTATATGAACAAATATGATGATTTTGTTAAAAATAATTTTTTTTATGTTTAGACCGTAAATATTAATCTACTATGCTTTATGTTATAAATGCAAAATATGATTTGTCACTCTCATGAAATCTTAATTCCCTTATTGTTTATGTTTATAGAATTTGCTTAATATATGATACTGTTTTTCTTTTAATAAAATGCTTTGATAGTTGCTTTACAATATATACATAAATATTTTTATCTTGTATCATCATATACAAGCAAAATTTTACATGCATACATTATACATATACATGATTTATGAGTTTGATAGACATGACTATTATATATATTGTTTTATTTCAATTTTTTTATTATATATAGGCTATGTTTGACAAAATAGCTGATAAGCTAGCTGGTAGCTGATAAGCTAGCTTTTCAAAACGGTACTATGAATAATTTTTCAATAAGCTAGCTTATGGTAATCCAAACATGAACAAAAAAAAACTAACTTATAAGCTAGCTTTTTTGGCCAAACAATATCATAGTTAATAATTATATCAATAATACATATTTATTTAAATAATCTATTATGGTTATTTTAAAGAAAAAGAAAAAAATTTACAATTCAAATTTCAAAGATGCAATTTTATCTGAATAAAAATTATTTAAAAAAACTTGCATGTAAATTACGATAATTTGTCGATATTTTATTTGTACCTATTTTAAACAAAGAAAATAATATTCTTTTTTCTTTCTAAAAGTTGTCCAATAAATTTATTTTTTCTTTATGGTAATGGATTTTATAACGATTTGTTGTTTTTCAAATATCATATTTATTATTATACTTCAATTAATTTATTTGGTAAGTAGATTTATAATTATGGATGAATAATTAATTTTGAATGAGATTATGTGAGCATTTTATTATTTTATTTTTCAATTTTTTTGTCTATACTACTTACGGATTATTAAGTTAAGAATTCTTTTTTATGATTATTCGGTTTGCTAAGATTATCCATTCTAAACTTGGAGTTATTAACATTTAGTTTGTCACTAATTTAAATTTGCATTTAAACATAATATAATTGATTAAAAACTTATCTTTATCTATTGAACCATTATTGTTTTAAATGACTAAAACGATTCTTTTATATGATTTTATTTGAGCCTATTATTATTATATTAAGTTGGACTAGTTAATTGTTATTTGTTTATTTAAGTCAATTGTTATAATTTGGTATTAAAATGTTTAGTAATTTGATCATCGATTTCGTTTTAGAATTGTCTTATGTTCATAATATCTAAATGTTTATTTTAATTATAAGTTCCTACTTATAATTTCCAATCTTAGAATCATATATCTTGGTCTTTTACCAAAAAGCTCCAAAAGAAGATCACTATTAAGATGTTAAAAGTTTGAATTTGATTATATGTCAATACCAATGTTTATTTGTCTCATGACAAAATCTCTCAAAATACCATTAAGGTATTAAAACATTGAAGTTGGGTTCATATGTCAAACTCCTATCTTTTTGGCCTCATGCCAAAAACTATATAATAATTATTATCATCTTCAAATTTAATAAATCATAAGATATCAATTGGATTTTGTTATGAACTTGAGTGTAAGTTTATTGATAAGCCTAAAGTTTGGGGTCTTAGATGAAAAGTTGGATAGAAAGGGATTATACCCTAAAGACCTAATCTATTTTCGTTCTTAGCGGTTGAAAGTTTTTGAGAGAAGAGAAAGAGGCACTGAAGGCGATTTTGGAGGGAAGAGCAAGTTCACTTTGGGGAAGAAGTGTCTACATCAATTTCCTTTCAAGGTGAGTCCATATCTTCCTTTTGTTGTTGATTGTTTGATTTAGTAGAGCATTTTATAATCGTTAGTGGGGTAACCCTTAAGAAAAACCTTGAACCTTTGTTATTTGAAATGTTGAGTTGGGGCTGTTTTCAATCGATTGAAGTGTGGAGAAAACTCACTCCTAGCGATCTATTTTCTTTATCAGTCAAGGGGAGGGAAGTTTCGGATTATTATTTGTTTGGGAATCGATCCCCGACAAGCGCTGAGTAGAAGAGTTGGGTCCTTGCGGCGACCAAGGATGAGAACCTGGTTTGCGGCTAGGGTTGTTGTCGACACCGGACGTGAGGCCACCACCGGGCGACCCCACGAATATGCATCCGGGCGACCCCGGGTGTATGATGACCGGTGACCCCGGGAAGGTTGAGACCGGGAGACCCTGGGGCTGTGTTGTCCGGGTGACACCGGGAGAGTCCCAACCGGGCGACCCGGGGAGCTCAACACCAGGCGACCGAGAGAGGGAGTGACCCCGGGCGTTAGAAACACCGGGGGATACCATCCCAAACCCCGGGCGGCGATAAGCTCAACCCCGGGCGCTTAGATGAGCGGGCCGACCCAATGTCGCGACCCAAGTAGCATTAGCCCGCGTCCATGCTCCGTGATGTTATTGGGCCTTAAGGTGATGCGTTGGGAATTTATTTCCTTATGATCATTAGAGAGAAATGGACTTTGTGTCGTAAAGGTTTCTGTATGACTGAATGATAAGTTGAGATTTATTAGCCTCTATTGTTTTGTACTTTAGGTCGTGAGACCGGTCTTATAGAGTGCGTGAGAGATCTGTAGCGGGGAACATCAGGTGAGTTTTCTAACCAGAGACTTCCTCTTGTTTATGCTACTGTATGCATGTGAAGTTTATTAAATTACCATTGGTATTTCTGCTACTTTTATGCATGCGGGATTTATTTAAACGGGAGTCTTTCTAACTGAAAGTGTGATAACTCGTGTTTTAATATTAAACACGTGAAATGTTATGAGACCGTATACTTATCTGTTATATGAACCGCATGTCTTGCTATGTGTAAAAGTTGAAAGGTTGTATGCATACATTTCCGTGTGGGTGTGTAACGGCTAAGTCGGAAGGTGTGTTTCGCCAGTACTCACGTCGGGGGGTGTGTCCCGTTTATGCCATGGAGGGTGTGTGTAACACCCTCAAATCTGGAAATAACAACTAATTTAAAATTTTCTGAATACACCACTAAATGATTCATCTGCAATCATAAATTAAGATTTAACCTCGATACACAGATTCATTCCATACATACAGTCTATAACAAGAACGGGTGCTACTAAAACCCAATAGTAGTCACTATCTCCAAACTGCGGAAGACTTCACCAACTACTTACACTTGCACAGGCTAAGGCTCAACTCTTCATAGCTGCCAGAACCAAACCCCAACCAGAACCTGATGCACATGCCGACAAATAAAAAGGTTAGACTTAACGCCTAGTGAGCTCAAGAGTTTTCTACATATAAAATTAACCTTTTAAAAGAAGAAATGCGGTTAAAATCATAATCTTTCAATTCGTTACGTCTTACATACGGAAATGACTCATTTTCCAATAATATGCAATTTAGGTAAAGAACACCAATTTAAACGTTTTCCAATCCAAACTACTTCAATGACAAAGATACCAAAATAAATCGCCCATTCATAAATTTGGTTTAACACAAAACTCACTTAGAACATGGATAGAAATTGAACTATTCATTTATGAACATACAATTAAAACTTTATATCCCAAAACACCCAATATGCGGGTGGGGCATAATACTAAACCCATAAACCGAGGATAAAACCCAATTATACAAATGCCACCGAAAACTTGGATAATAAAACTCAATACTCAAAACAACACCTCTCGGTGACGGGGGATACCTGAATTCCATCGAAAGTGACGGGCACACAAAGTTAAGCCACTCATCAATGTTATATGAGCATCACTTAGGGATAAAACACTCGTTAACATCAACCTTTACGGGTCTATAGTTAACAAACCAACAAACTCAACAAATCCATGTCTATTTCTTGGATAATCGTCAAGTTCAACCCCTCTAGGTCTGTACCTTGGAAATCTTCGTGCACTCATCAAGTTCAACCCCTCCAGGTCTATACCTTGGAATCCCAAAACATCCCAGTTAAGCTCGTTCACAAGAAAGTTGCAATTATTGATCATAATACCCCATGCATATTTCAAGTTACAATACGGGGGTAAAGTCCCCAACTAAACCAACCAACTGACTCATATGCCTATGGATCCAATGCATTATAGTCTAAAACGTTACATGACTCAAACGAATGAACTAACAAATTCATAACATGAAACTCTCAAATAAGATGCAACTAAGTGCACCATACGTCCAAGGCTCCACAACGAGCTACCCAAAACCGAACAAATGTTCCAAAGAATCCACCGAGTACAAATCAAGCCCAAGAGGCTAAATAGACGTTTGGATAAAACATACGAGCCAAAATAGTTATATAAACCAAAATACACATTTTCCCGAAATCTTTAATTCTTAAATTACCATTGGCCTTCGGCCACAAACCCCAAAAATGTTTTACATTTCTAAAATGTTCCCCATAGCCTGGAATGACCCAAACCCAAAGGACTCACGTAATCGTACCTTTCGAAACATCTCATTTCATGAACGATGCATAAAACCCGACAGACACTTAAAAGTGCATTTTTGACCAAATACTTAATTATGCAATAATTCATCAAAACCCGTTTATTTATGACACATTTAACGGAATGCCCAAAAATCACAAAGATGCGTGCTATATAAGTTTATAAAGTTGACACTTTTAAAATAATCCAACTTATCAGCAGTTAACAATTTAATGTAAGATGCAAAACACTTTAAAATAAACATTTTGGCATGTACAACGTTTTCGCAAGTCAACTTGAACTCACAGTTAAGGCAGCGTGAGACTGACACAGTGTGTTCCAGTTAAGGCAGCATGAGACTGACACGTGGTCATGTGTGGCGTGACTTCAGTGTGCCGATTACGTATGTGGTTGCGAGTAAAAGTTTAAATGTTTTAAAGTGGATAATTGTTTATAAACGCCATCAAACTGATTTTATCATTATTGTTGATGCGAATGTTGTTACTAGAGGGAACTCACTAGACCTTATGGTCTAACCCTCTCTCATTCAAAACTAAAAATCTTTTCAGGTAGGCGCGAAATAGGAGGATTCGGTAAAGGCAAAGAGAAGGTGTAAGCGGTACCCGATTCTAGAAGACTTCCTTATAGTTAGTCGTTTTAAATTCTCAGTTGTGTAATAGGTTGTCTTCTACAAACCTTGAAATCTTATTGTATACTTGGGGCCGTTTTATGTAATAGGTTATCTTCTGCAAACCTTGAAATCTTATTGTAGACTTAGGGCCGTTTTGGGCACGAATTCATATTATTCGTTTATGTTCAATTGTTGGAAGTTTTGGGTTGTTACAATTGGTATCAGATCCATAGTTTAAGGGATTTAGGTGATCAGATGGGCCTAAACTTAAACTGTGGAGTAGGGGGACACAACTGAGAATATAGGAAGCCTTTAAGAAAGACCTTGATCCTCGAGAGTCGTGACAACGATAGTGAGGACGCTTATGTAAGGTAAATTCAGAATTGCATCTGGCCAATGCCATTATGAATTTACAGGTGCATGAGTATACTCGATTAATATTGTTGAGCTAATCAACGGGTATAGTTATGGGTAGTGAGTTCTATTATTAAGATGATAACGTTGGTCTGGTGCGTTGAGTTAGCTCGTTTATGGTTTTAAGTGTTTTTTTACCGTTCCGGATGGGTATTGTGCGGGAGGTAGATAATCTCGTCTTGAGAAAGAATTTCTTGGGTCCCAAAAAGGGAAGAATATCAGCAGGAGGTGAGCTCTTTGCTTCAAGGGGGTCTCCGGTTTTGGTAGTTTGTTATGTCGACCAGTGGGGATCAGGAGAGTTTCAACCCAAGAATCGAGTGGTAGAGATGAGCCTTTGGAATCTGTAGTTAAGTGAAGGGTGGCAAGCGTGGTTGAGAGACTACATTAGTGCTGACTGATAAAAATGGAGTGAGGTCAGGATGGAGATGAGCTAATGTGGTTAGTTTATTTGGGTCATCATGAGGACGCATGAATTGCGAATCAATAGTCGCGATGGTAGCTGGTAGTTGGGCATTCATGTATGTGGGAGGAGTTGGTGCCGAAGGCTGTGGCAAATGTGGAGATCCTGGCAGGGTGGTCGGAAGTAGGGAGTCTATGACAAATTGTGTTGAGTGCAAACATTTGACCTTATTAGAGTGAATAGCCTTCAATGTAAAGTGAGTCTCATGCGTTATGCTTTGAACAATTTGTTGGTGTCTTTCATGTCAGATATTTTTGGCGTCTATATATGCCTTGCAAGGCATTAGTTTTGAAAATGTGATGGCACGTGTAAACGTATGTTGGGCAAGTTTATTGCATGGTGTGTTAAATTTTGAACTCGATAATTTGAGGACTACTTCATTTCTTTTATAAATGAGTTAACTTTTGTGGAAAACATATTATCATTTAACCGCATGGTTTTATACGTGAGAACTAACTAACTCTGTCGACGTCGATTTTGGTCATACAAGGTTCATTTTATCAAGAGGATTGAGTGTGAACGATCTTTGGAATTGTTGAGAATGGATATTCAAATTTGACGGTGCGTGTGGCATGAACTCAGGCTTGCATAATACTGTGGTACTCGCTAAATTTTCAAACATATCAAAAGTTTTAAAGTTTTGGTGTTGTCATGCATGAAGGCTATGAACTCTATAGGTTGTGAGAAATGTTGCAACTAAGAATGAGATATGGTTTGGAGAGTGTAAGCATGTCGTTTGAGTCGTCGATGGTCAAATCTTGACCTTGATGTTTCCTTTGAGAAAGGGCAGCGAATATTGTTAGTATTGGCCTTTATCGATAAGAATGTTTTTTCGGTAGTAGCCTACTCTATTGTTCAGTAGCTTGAGATATGGTTGTCGGCGGGCAGTTACGTCTGGGTGGAATTTAGAGTCGTCAAGATACTTCTCATATCAGTGTGTTGATAAGTAAGCATTGTGGTACTTCAATGAAAGGCTATCGGCGTCGAGTTGGACTTTCGAAGTGGTCTGGTAGTTTGTTTTCATAGCAGGTGAACCTTGTGCCTTAGGCGTGTGAAGGTGGAAGTGGACATAATTAGTTGTGATGTGATGGAAGAAGTATGTTCCATTGGGAAATCCTTTTTGATCGAAAGCAGTGTCAAAGTATCACCAGGTTGACAGTTGATGATGAAGTCAGCAACCAACACGTCATTGATAAAGCCACTGAAAAATTTAAGAGGTAACTATGGCTACTTTGTTGAATCTTTGTGAGGAAGTAAGGAGTCATTCGGAGAAAGGTGAATATCGGGCGTGATGTTGAACCACTTTGTGTGGGCAATATGGAAAATGGAAGATCGCTAGTACGGAGAAAAGGAGTGGAGTTTTTAACTCAATTGTTGTGATGGTACTTGGTGCATTTTGGACTGCAAGGCGGTACACTAAATCTTATAGATTGCTCGAGCTTGGTTCTGGAAAATTACGATGAGTTTTCAAGGAGCGAGAACATGTTGAATAGATTTGATGATCACGACCTTGTGGTCTATCCAGATTCGAAAAAGACAAAGCCGTGAAAAGTCTTTCTTTCAATTATTGGAGTTATGGTTGGTTTAAAGAGGGTAGTATCTTGTACGTGTGTAAAGCGATAGTGAAGATCTTATCTATAGAGCAATGTTGTGGCAGGGGGTTGAAGGTGTGGATAAGTTGGTATTAATTCATGTCCAATTAGACGTGTGAGTCGTTGAGGTGGTAAAGATTTATGTGAAGTTTAGTAGGGGGATGGTGTGGTATTATTAGTTGAGCGTAGGTGTAAATCCTTGTTCAGAAACTTCTGGTGACCTATTCAAAGGTGGCAAGTATATAGTTGAAGTTGTATGGGTGTTGATTGGTGTTTTAGTATTGCTAATTTGAGGATAAAGTGTTTGAGCAATAGTTGGTGGCTACCTAGAGAAGAACCTTGTGTTAATAGGTTTCAAGGAATGATTGAGCGAGTTTATCTTATTCCGCTAAATTATTGAAAAGAATGTCGAATGTTTAAGTTTGTGATACTTTGTAGATGATTTGAAGATCTGTGGGATTATCGAAGTAGTCTTTGAGCGTAAAGGGATTCTAGCGGACAGGTCAACCCTGTTTGGAGAGGGAGAAATGTGCAATGCCTTCAAACATTGGGCTTCGTTGGAAGGGCTTGGTTGAATGTCTCGATTGAGAATTGTGGAAAATCGCTTAGCTAAGTGTAGTAATGCAAGTGTGCTTTCGGCACCTTTGGAGTTGTCGCAATAGTGAGTATCGGAGAGTAAGAAGTTGGCAAGAGACACCGAGATGTGGTGTTATGTTTTCAGATTGGCCGTTGGTGGGTATATGAACCCCTAGTGAGGGTGTGAGAATGAGAAGGAGACTATAGTGTGTGATAAGGCTCTGGTGTTGGGAAATCTAGATCGTGCGATTGGTCTAGAGCTTGCACCTGTTAATTAACCAGATTTGGAAGCATGTTTGTTACTTTCGAGAAGCAAGTGGAAAGGGTGGTCGGATGTTGTAACACCCTAAAACTTCGGGTAGTTTTAAAAATTGAAATCTCGGCAAAAGACGTTTGTAATTGGATCAAACCACCCAACATGGGTAAAAGTATAAGCGCTTACAAATCCTGCATAAGATGCATGTGAAATCGACAACAAACTAATCTAAACCAATTCTATCTATATTACATAGGTTGTCAACCCAATACCAAAATGAATATATGATTTAAACGCCAAATCCTCAAATAATCTATCGTCCAAAAATTCCCTCAAAAGACCAAGCTCTTCACTCAACCCTTTGACGACCCGCCGCTAAGGGAATCTGTTATACACATCATTTGAGAAACAGTGTTAGACTTAAATCCTAGTGAGAACATACAGTTTATATGAAAGATATTAAGAAGAATTCCTTGAAACATAAATAAACTGTTTTCGAGAATGGGTTGATAAGCACATAGTGACCTTCCGGCCGAGACTTCATCTTGCGATGACGGGTGTAAGCCCGAATTCCAAGGATTGTGGCGAAATACAAAGTAAGCCACTTTCCAAATTTTGATCTCACCATACTAGGATCAAGGCCATGAACACGCCGGCTCGTACTAAGATGTGGGGGAGGTTACCCAATGATCCCTAGTTTCACTAGGATTTACATTTACGACCCACGACTAGTAACCGGTCCCATATAACCGTACTAAGTTGCCCTCTAGGGTCCAATGTCTCAACTAGCTACATACGGGTGTTACCCCCAAATAATAAGTCAACTCAATACCTATGGATCCAATAGTAATAATCTAGACTCGTCACAATACACTTGTGACCAACTATAATCAAACATATAGTTCATATTGCCATTTAGTTCCCAAATCACATTTTGATGATTAACTGCTGATAAGAAGAACAAAGCCCATATATAAAACATAAGGATATCATCTCATTTCCCAAAATATTCCTTTACCAAGTAAACCTTTCCAAAGTAGAAACCATTTTATTGAAACATGGACTCCTTCATGTTTTAAACCATTTGTCCTTATTCCACCAAAATACCCATAATATGCATAAAACGTAAACTTGGTTAAAATGCCATATATTTTATACATACTCAACAAAATGAGATATCATTCACATATGTAGTTCCAAGTCATGGATTATATCTTTTTTTCACAAAATGGTAAGAAACCCTAAAAATCTCCCAAAATACCAAGTTAGGTCAAATCTCATCAACAATGAAAATGTTAAACAAGGAGATGTTTAGAAGTTTAAAAGATGCATTTTGATGTGTATAAAGTTTAATAAAAGAGAAGTATGAAGTCACAATGGGTTTATTCTAAACCCTAGCAACATCTAGACGTAGAGGTGATGGAGTACTTGAACTTGAAAGTTTGAGATGTTCTCACCACTAGCTTGATAACCCTAGGAACCACCATTAATGAGCTTAGAACTTCCATTTAATAAAAGTAAATGAAGGTAGATGAAGAAACTTACCTAGGGAACCAAGAAATCGCCCTTAAAGCTCTAGAGTTGCAATAAATGAGAAAAAGGGAAAGAAACCCGTATTTGGGTGTTCAGGGGGCTTCCACGGGTTATGTCGCGGCCTCAAGTCGCGGCATAAGTCGCCCATGTCCCTTCAAAGGTAGACAAGCAGTGGGCTACGCGGCTAGTGCCGCGACCTTCAGGTCGCGAGGTAAGTCGCGTGGTCCACTGTCCCACTTTTCCAAATTCAAGACTTGACACACGAATTTGGCTAGAAACGCGCGATACACACGAATTGGGAAAACGCAAGATGACTAAGATTTAATACATAGCAGACTAGAAGTCTTAACGAGAAACTATACAAAGAAAATTCGGGGTGTTATAGATGTAATGCTCGGAGTGAAAGACTTGTGAGTCAGACTTGTTGTTGCCTGGAAAAGGTTTCAAGTGAGTCTGATTTCCAGTGTTAAGTTATTTGGAATAGTTTGGTGTGAGCCTGGTCAATCCGGGTTTAAATGGATGAAGCTTGGATTCATTGTAAATATGTTCGGACAAATGGTGGAAGTGAAGAGGAGTTGAAGAATATGTCATTATGATTCATTCAGTTGGAACGAGTGTACTGTGAAGGTGATGAATTGTGGAAGGTTTCTTTCTTTTCGTAGGAAAGTGGGGTGATAGCGTCTGTGACAATGTTTGGGTAACACTTATGGGTTGGGAGACACTGATGAGTTATGATCGATGTAAGTCAAGAAAGAAAGTATTTTCTGCTTTAGACGCAGGTCGCGTTTGGGAGAGTAGATTTATTTGCGTGTATCTGATGATGAATTTCATAATAGTGAGCTTATGGTATTATCCAAAGTTAACCATATGTTAAGTTTTCAAATTGAGTGATTGTTATTTTATCAAGAGATTCTTGTTGTTCGATGCTAACCTTGGTAAAATTCTTTCAAGGAAACGAAGCTGCATGTGAGACCCAGAGTTAGACGCATTTTAAAACTGTGATTCCATGTGTGTGGACAAAGCGGACAATATCTGGTACGGTTAGCCTGGGATGTTGTAGATGGTACGACTTAGATTTTGGTTAGAATGTTCTGGGCATCTGAGTGGAGTAAAGTTGTTATGATTGAAGGAACGCGTGCCAAGTGAGTCTCAAGTTGTGAGGGCGCACCTTGATGCGGAAGTCATCTCCATAGGATGAAGTGGTGCGTGCAATAGAAAGCTAGTGATGGGCCAAGTTTTGGGATCTGTTGAAATGGTGGAAAGAGTAGGAGAGATAGTGTATGATCTGGAAGTGTTCGAGGGGAATTTTGTAAAGTATGAAAGCAATACCTTTAGAACTTTCCAACATCTTAACGAATAGTGTTGGATGCCTTATCGTTGAGAGAGCATTTGTTGGAAGTTGAGGCGGCATTACCTTTGTAAAGTATGAAATCAATTACGAAGTTACCGTGATCAAGGGGTCTAAGGAAGTCATAGATCGTAAGGTTAAGAGGTTAAGGAACAAAAGAGATCCACCCTGGAAAAGTGCAACGATGAAATCTTATAGGGCAGGAGCCAGCGTGAGAGGTGGAAGTTGAGATAAGGTCCCAATATCCCAGTTTGTTCAACAAAGGAATTCCGGGGACGAAATTCTGTTGAGGAGGGAATATTGTAATAACCGTGTTGAGATTTGAATAAATTATGAAGTTAAGTGTAAGTTTATTGATAATCCTAAAGTTTGGGGTCTTAAATGAAAAGTTGGATAGAAAGGGATTATACCCTAAAGACCTAATCTATTTTCTTTCTTAGCGGCTGAATGTTTTTTAGAGAAGAGAAAGAGGCACTAAAGGCAATTTGGAGGGAAGAGCAAGTTCACTTCGGTGAAGAAGAGTCTGCATCAGTTTCCTTTCAAGGTGAGTCCATATCATCCTTTTGTTGTTGATTGTTTGATTTAGTAGAACATTTTATAATCGTTAGTGGGGTAACCCTTAAGAAAAACCTTGAACCTTTGTTATTTGAAATGTTGAGTTGGTGTTGTTTTCAATCGATTGGAGTATGGAGAAAACTCACTCCTAGCGATATGTTTTCTTTATCGGTCAAGGGGAGGGAAGTTTTGGATTATTATTTGTATGGGAATCGATCCCCGACTAGCGCTAAGTAGAAGGGTTGGGTCCTTGCGGCAGCCAGGGATGAGAACCTGGTCTGTGGCTAGGGCTGTTATCGACACCGGGCGTGAGGCCACCACCGGGCGACCCCGGGAATTTGCATCCGGGCGACCCCGGGTGTATGATGACCATGTGAAGCCGGGAAGGTTGAGACCGAGAGACCCCGGGGCTGTGTTGTCTGGGAGAGTCCCAACCGGGCCACCCGGGGAGCTCAACATCGGGCGACCGAGAGAGGGAGTGACCCCGGGCATTAGAAACTTCGGGCGATACTATCCCAAACCCCGGGCGGCGATAAGCTCAACCCCGGGCGCTTAGATGAGCGGGCCGGCCCAATGCCGCGACCCAAGTAGCATTAGCCCGTGTCCCTGCCCCGTGAAGTTATTGGGCCTTAAGGTGATGTGTTGGGAATTTATTTCCTTATGATCATTAGGGAGAAATGGACTTTGTGTCATAAAGGTTTCCGTATGACTAAATGAGAAGTTGAGATTTATTAGCCTTTATTGTTTTGTACTTTAGGTCGTGAGACTGATCTTATAGAGTGCGTGAGAGATCTGTAGCGGGGAACATCAGGTGAGTTTTCTAACCAGAGACTTCCTCTTGTTTATGCTACTGTATGCATGTGAAGTTTATTAAATTACCATTGGTATTTCTGCTACTTTTATGCATGTGAGATTTATTTAAACGAGAGTCTTTCTAACTGAAAGTGTTATAACTCGTGTTTTAATATTAAACGCATGAAATGTTATGAGACCGTATACTTATTTGATATATGAACCGCATCTCTTGCTATGTGTAAAAGTTGAATGGTTGTATGCATACATTTCCGTGTGGGTGTGTAACGGCTAAGTCGGAGGGTGTGTTCCGCCAGTACTCATGTCGGAGGGGGGGGGGGTGTCCCGTTTATGCCATGGAGGGTGTGACCCACCAGTGCTCACGTCGGGGGGGGGGGGGGTGTTCCGTTTATGCCATGGAGGTTGTGTTCCAGTTAAGGCATCGTGAGACTGACATAGTGTGTTCCAGTTAAGGCAGCGTGAGACTTACACGTGGTCACGTGTGGCGTGACTTTAGTGTGCCAATTACGTATGTAGTTGCGAGTAAAAGTTTAAATGTTTTAAAGTGGATAATTGTTTATAAACCCCATCAAACTGTTTTTTATCATTGTTGTTGATGCGAATGTTGTTACTAGAGGGAACTCACTAGACCTTATGGTCTAACCCTCGCTCTTTCAAAACTAAAAACCTTTTCAGGTAGGCGCGAAATAGGAGGATCCGGTAAAGGCAAAGAGAAGGTGTGAGCGGTAACCGATTCTAGAAGACTTCCTTATAGTTAGTCGTTTTAAATTCTCAGTTGTGTAATAGGTTGTCTTCTGCAAACCTTGAAATCTTATTGTAGACTTGGGGCCGTTTTGGGCATGAATTCATATTATTCGTTTATGTTCAATTGTTGGAAGTTTTGGGTTGTTACAGGCGTAAATACCCCAAAAGTTTGTATGGACTTAAGAAATCTATGTGATTTCTTATTACCTAGAAATCCAATAGATTGAGTGATTTTTTTTCTCGCAAATTGAAATATTGATGATGTATTATCAACAAAATGTGAGCATACAAAAATCCAATATCGTTATGATAATGAAATTTCATGCATAATATAATGAATATAGACTATGATTCATTGTTTTAGAAAGTCATATATTCTCCATTATTTACGACATCTTCGACTCGGAAGAACTTGAGTACCATAATATAGGTTTGGATGAACACAAGCAAATATGTATAAACAATCAAAACCTATTGATCCTATAAAAAATCAACTGTTAAGGTACAAGTAAATGATTTGTGATTTTTGAGATGACACATCAGTCACAACCTTCATAAGGAATATCATTAACTAGAATCCCCAAGAACCGCGGGACGTTCTGAATAGGAAAATTGAGAGATTTCATTACCATGTACTTCATAAACTAATCATACAGTGGAATGATACTCACTCAATTACAAGAAGGTAATTGATTTCAACAAAGAAATGTTGTGTCGTAAAATTCATCTCAATCTTCGTGGCAAGGAACTCACAGAAGATGACATGATTCATAACATTTTTTCCATCCTTCATATATCAGTAAATATTAATGAAACAATATAAGTTGGAATGTAACATTTAGACAAACTCATCAACCTACTGCAAGTGGTTGAGAGACATAACAAGGTTCTTTCGAATAATAACATATCACTATGTCAGGACAAAGAAAATTCCCAATATCAATAACGAAAGCGTATAGGTGGAAACAACTCAAAAGGATTGTGAGTTAAAAATAATTTCACATATGTGATATCTATGCACCATGTGGACGTGACCCTCGAAAGGGTCAGGGTCATGGTAAGAGTCAAGAAAGATTTTTTTTTCAACACTTAGAGCATACATACAACTATTGCCCTAGGTGATCATGGAAAATTTGAAAATAAACATTGATACATGTGCGCTATCACTGAATACTAGCTATTTAAACCATCTATAATGAACTAGATCATTTTTGTATGTTGGTTGATTATTGGATTATTTGAAATTTGAAGTATCAAATTAACTGTATTTGTATATATACACCCGAAATTCTAACCATTATATATATATATATATATATAGAGAGAGAGAGAGAGAGAAAAATATATCAAAACAAATACAAAACTCTCAATATTCTCCGTTATGTGTAGGAATGTATCGAGGAGAACTTGAGTTTTTTTTATGGGACCTCCCACATAATCTGAAGAGATATACTAATATTTATCCCCCCCCCCACCATAATACTTAGACGATGGACTGTCATTTTCTGGTCTGTACAAGATTAATAGTCACTAAAGACTATATTAATAGGAATATTGTTGAGATATTCGTATCAATTGGAAATCATATTATAAGAATGAAATGGGTATATGTACATCAACTCTAATGATATGAAAGGAACATATATTAGAGAAATTAACATGTAAAATTAATGGGTTATCTAGTGTTAGAGCAATGATTTTTTGTATCCAAGATCATCTAAATTGAATGTCAAAGCCCAAGTCAAATCCTCAAGAGTGCAAGTCAAAGCTATCTTGCCAATCCTAAGCTGCTTTCAACCGTTCCCGAATGCCTTTAACTTTATCAGCCGTCTCTTGCATAATATCGGGTCCGGTGAATTGTTTTTCTCCCGCTTCTAACCAACATACGGGAGTTCGGCACTTCCACCCGTACAACGCTTCAAATGGTGCCATTCCGATGCTTGAGTGGTAGCTATTGTTGTAAGCAAACTCCACCAAAGGTAGGTGAGAGTCCCAACTACCCCCGAAATCGATGACACAAGACCTTAGCATGCCTTCAAGCGTTTGGATCGTTCTCTCACTTTGACCGTCTGTTTGTGGATGGTAAGCCATACTTAACTTTACTCGTGTATCAAGTTCTTTCTGCAAGGCATCCCAAAAATTCAAAGTGATCGACTATCGCGGTCCGACACGATCGACAAAGGCACCCCATGCCTCGAGACCACTTCATCAATGTAGAGTTTTGCTAATTTTTCCATCAGTAAGGTTTCGCGCATAGCCAAGAAGTGAGCGCTCTTAGTCAACCGATCGACTATTACCCAGATGGTATCGTGACCTCGAAGAGTTTTAGGCAATTTCGTTACGAAGTCCATGGTAATATGCTCCCACTTCCACTCGGGTATTTCTAAAGACTGAAGGCTCCCATACGGTCGTTGATGTTCGGCTTTCACTTGTAAGCACGTCACACAACGCTCTACGTAACGCGCCACGTCCAGTTTCTTTACCAGCCACCAATAGTGTAACTTCAAATCCCGGTACATCTTCGTACTTCCCGGATGAATGGAATACTTGGACTTGTGAGCATCCTCAAGAAGTAGCTCCCGGTTGCCCCCAACTTTGGGCACCCAAATACGGCCGTTGAACAACTTTACTCCACGACTATCTTCCGTTAAGAGCAAACGTTGCTTTGTCATAACTTCACCCTTGAGATTTTCTTCCAACAAGGCTTCTACTTGGGATGTCTTGATATTCTCAATAAGACTTGACACTAACTCGATTCTTGAAAGGGTAGCCCGAATACTTCCGCTATAGTCCTTCCGACTTAACGCGTCGGCCACTACGTTCGCCTTACCAGGATGATAAAACAACTCACAATCGTAATCCTTGAGCAACTCGAGCCACCGTCTTTGCCTCATGTTTAACTCTTTCTGATCAAAGACACATTTTAGACTCTTATGATCCGTGTAGAGTGTACATTTCATGCCATAGAGGTAATGCCGCCAAAGTTTCAAGGCAAACACAACCGCCGCTAACTCCAAGTCGTGGGTAGGATAATTCTTCTCGTGAATTTTGAGCTGCCACGAGGCGTAGGCGATCACCTTGCCTCTTTGCATCAACACGCATCCCAATCCCATTTTCGAAGCGTCGCTATAGACCACGAAATCTTCCGACCCTTCGGGTAACGACAAGATGGGAGCTTCACACAACTTCTTTTGTAAAGTACGAAACGTTTTTTCTTGCGTATCGGTCCAAACGAACTTCACATTCTTCCGAGTTAAGGCCGTCAAGGAAGAAGCGATCTTGGAGAAGTCCTAGATGAATCTCCGATAATAGCCCACCAAACCCAAGAAACTTCGGTTTTCGGACGGACTCTTGGGAGGTTCCCAATTCATCATGGCTTCAATTTTGGAGGGGTCCACTTTCACTCCGTCTCGAGTGACAACGTGACCCAAGAATTGCACCTCTTCAAGCCAAAAATCGCATTTGGAAAATTTTGCGTACAATCTTTCCTTCCTCAACACTTCTAGGACTTCACGAAGGTGTTGCTCGTGTTCCAACTCGCTTTTGGAATACACGAGTATGTCATCAATAAATACGATGACCGACTTGTCGAGGAATAGTCGGCACACTCTATTCATCAGGTCCATAAACACCGCCGGTGCATATGTTAGGCCAAACGACATTACGAGGAATTTGTAATGACCATAACGCGTTCTAAAGGCCATCTTCGAGACGTCTTCTCCCCTTACTTTTACTTGGTGGTATCCCGATCATAAGTCGATCTTGGAGAAACACCTCGCTCCTTGAAGTTGGTCGAACAAGTCGTCAATCCTCGGAAAACGGGTACTTGTTCTTCACCGTTGCCTTGTTCAACTCACGGTAGTCGATGCACATTCTCATCGTTCCATCCTTCTTTTTGACAAACAACACCGGAGCTCCCCAAGGCGACGGGCTCGGTCTTATGAAACCCTTTTCCAAAAGTTCTTGAAGTTGCGCCATCATCTCTTGCATCTCTGATGGCGCCAACCAGTAAGGAGCTCTAGTAATGGGAGCCGCTCCCTGCATAAGGTCAATTCGGAACTCCACTTGGCGGTCGGGCGGTAACCCGGGCAAGTCGTCCGGAAATACGTCGGGAAACTCGCGCACTATCTTCACATCTTCAAGCTTTAATTTCTCAGGCTTGGCGTCTATCACGTAGGCTAGGAAAGATGAGCATCCTTTCACCAAGCACTTGCGTGCCTTAGCCATGGTGATAATTGCAACCTCACATTTTATCTTCTCGCCATAAATCACAAAATCGTCCCCACTAGGATTGGGAAGCCGGATTAGTTTCATGGAGCACACGATCTTGGCATGATTGTTCGCCAACCAATCTATGTCAATCACCACATCAAAACCTCCAATCAACATCAGCATCAAATCGATTCGACCTGCTATAATAATTCCATAAACACCTAGCGAAGTGGTAATCCTTCTGATATCCGAATTAGATCCTAAATTTACTATTTGCCTTCTCTCTGGCCCCCTTTTCTTGCAGCTTTCGGACTTGGCCGATCATGAATAAGATCCCTTCCCTTCGATCCCGAGAGTACACCCCCTCAGAATATCGCGGACTAGAACTTGACTACCATTTGCTATCTCTACCACTAACGCATTCTCTAGACTATTAGTGGTCATAGCAAGCTTTTGACGAAACGACTCAGATACGAAAGAGAAACTAGCACCAAAATCAAATAACACACGAGCAGGTATGAAGATTAGGAGAAACGTACCCGACACCACATCGGTTGATGCTTTGGCCTCTTCGGCCGTCATCTGGAAGGCTCGACCGGGAATTCTTGGAGGGTTTTCCTTCTTTACTTGCGGCCCTTCTGATTTCAACTTCGGGCACTCACTTTGGATGTGGCCTGGATCATTGCATTCATAGCATATGTCCCCTCGGGTCGGGCAATTTTCGCGCATGTGCCCTGGCTTCCCACACTTGAAGCAGTTAGTTCTACTAGAGTACATGGGCCAAAATGTTTGTTTCGGCACTTCGAGCACCACCAAGCTACCCGTTTAGGTTCGGTCCCCCTATTGAAGTTGTTGTTGAAAGTTCGTGCTTTCTTGGAGGGAAAGGAATTGTCTTCCCACTTCCTCTTCTCAGTCGCCCCGACCCTCTCTTCGCGGCTTCGAGCGTAAACATCCTCCATGACCTTGGCCTCCTCAATGGCCTCACGGAGAGTAGAGGGCTTGGCATTGCGAACCATGGACATCATGTCCGCTGGCAACCCCTTCAAGTACGCCTTTACCTTATCTCTTTTAGTCGGGGCCGCATGACCCACTAAATCAAGCTTTTCTACAAACTTCCTTGAATAGTCTCTCATCGACATATTACCTTTCTTGAGCGCCCAAAACTCATCAACAATCCGGTCCATCGCCCTCTCATTGCAATATTCCTCCATCAACTTCTTCTTGAATGTTTCCCATGACAACTGAGCAAGAATAGTGGCATCAAGGGTAGAGCTAGTGACGTTCCACCATCGATGTGCAGGACCTCTTAGCATTTGGGAGGCAAATCTTACTTTCTGTTCTTCCCCGCACTCACTGGAACCAAAAGCTTGCTCAACCACTTGAATCCAGTTTATACAATCAACTGGATCATCGGATCCGGAGAACTCGAGTGGTTTACTGCACAGGAAGGTTTTGTAGGAGCAACTCTTTCCGCCCCTATGAGCACCGATAACCATGTGCTCTTCCATCCTGATCCAGTTCCCAGTACCTCCCGAACCGGCCACCACATTTTCTGCAACCACTTCCGGCCTCCTGAGACTGGCATCTCTATCCTCCAACATCTTTAGGAAAACGTCCTGTTGCTTATCTATAGCTGACGTCACCATTTGCATGACGTTGGCCATCATGACAGCTTGAGGGTTTGCCTCTTGAACAACCGGGTTCGTGGATGCCAATTCCACTCTAGGCATTTGCTCCACCTCCCTAGTAAAAATCAAAGGCATACCAGGAGGAACGATGATCAGCGCCCTAACCATCGGGTTTTGTTCGGGCGAACTAACATCACGTAGATCTCCGTCGCCTAACGGCCGACTACGAGTGTTCACCATAATGGAGTAATGGCTGCCACACAAGCACGAGAAAGAGTAAGAAAGAGGTTAACAGAATTAAGCACGAAAGGAACGGACTACTACATTCACCAATAATCATAATAACCGTAAAACAAGCATACCCACGTAAAACATCCTCATAATAATGTTAGCTAAGTGAAATTATGAACATATGATACGTAAGAGTTCCCATTACCGTCACTACAACTTTTGACTAACATAATTTCCGTAGACTCTGAGACCAATCCATCTTAGTGGTTCTACCCAAATCTCACAAATCATTACTTAATAATCTCAGTCTAAGTTTAGACATCTTACATTCATGCCTAGTTCACTTAAACTAGGGCTCTGATACCAACTTGTAACACCCTAAAATTTAGGTAAACAAAAACTTGAAAATTTTGCAATATAAGCCCAAAATGTCGTCCCGACTCTCCACTCACGGATTGCCCATCCCTTCTCTAATCAATCCTGATAAGAACACCAAAGCAAACAAGTGTTAGGCTGGAAGCCTAGTGAGAACATTCAAATATATACATACATAATCGTGAGGAAATAAGGCATAGATGAACATTTAATGGTAAATATATTTGTAGAGATAAAGAATCCTCCAACGTTGAACCTCATACGACACGTGGGAGACCCTTCCCACCATGAGTCGTGACGGAACACAAAAGTAGGCCACAACCCATGTGGAGCACATAGTAGGAATGGCTATTTACAGGCATCAACTCTATCCATGAATCTATAGCCATTAGAACATCAACTCTATCCATGAATCTATAGTTCAATGTAAATATGGTTTCAAACTCATTCCGAGTCTTATCCCAAAGAGTCACCAAGTTCAATCCTATCCATGGATCTATACCTTGGGATCTCGCCATTCCCAACTATACATCATTCACCATTGTAACAGTTACCAAATGTACTATAAATCCCCAAAGAGACAAATTTCATAAGCATCATGTTATTACAAGGTAAATCAAGTAGATCTATCCCACATTTTCTTTCAAGACATTTAGGATGATATTCAATATTTCAACATATTATCATGTAATTTCACATAACCAAGAATCATTAACATAACTAGATCAAGGCTCACCCATCTTACTTTCAAGTTGTGAACCTAATCATGAAGTTTCCACATTTAATTTCCACATGTTTCATGGTACCCAATTAGTTCATAAAACGTCATTTTATACCCTTTTATGTCATCATAATCTTTACTCTTCCAAAAATGTCAAACCCTAGTTTTGACCTAAAAGTTTCTAATGTTTCATTTTAGCAAATATGAAGCAAAAGGTTATAATAACATAGATTATGGTTTACATAAAACAAATAAGCATAAATAGGAAGAATGAACTCACAAATTGGGTTTTGATAAAAACCCCAAACCCTAGTTTTGATTTTCTTGAAGGAGATGATGAAAGATGAACCCTAGCTTCAAGACTTGACTCAATCACCAAGAATATTGCAATAAATGATGATGATGTGCCTTGATAAACCCTTGAAACCGAAATGAATGAAGAGATAGTGTTTAAAGAGAGTTTTGAAGAAGTTGGGTGAGAAAATAATAAATGAAGAGAGCCAAGATCGATCATTAAAACCCTCAGTGCCCGTCCGCGACTATGACACCGCGACTATGCCCATGGCATAGTTGCCGGGCATAGTCACCCGCTCCAAGGGACTTGCGGTATGAAGGCCGCGACTGTGCCCTCGCGACAGTGACCTAGGCACAATCGTCGGGCACTGTCGCCCCGCGTGTACCATGGGTCATTCTGAGGTGGCGACATTGACACCACGAGAATGCCAAGGGCATTCTGACCCAGAAGCCTGGTCCCTCAGAATTCATCCGTTTTCGACCCGTTTCGACTCTAACGATTGAACTAGCCTTAAATGAAATTAAATAGATAAATCAACCAAAGGGTCGAAATAGAATACTTACGAAATTTGGGGTGTTACACGTTTGTAGAGAGAGAAATAGTGAGAGCATCACATTGTATTCAAAGTTGAAATTAATGGAAATAGTTTGAAATTGATTGTTTGTGTCATCTTGATCTAATTGCACTCATTGTGGGACACACAATTGGTATCAGAGCACACAAAAATTCAGAATCCATTCAAGAATCTGATCTGTTGGTCGACATTTTCAAGAACTCGCAAAGGAATCTGTTGAGAATTGAATTCTCACATTTAGTGATGATTTGAGTTAGATATCGATTTCATTGTACTCGATTTTATGTGTGGAACAAGTTTTGTTTAAGTAGCTTTGTCCAATTAACAACTTAATTGTGTGAATTTTGGATTTTTAAAGATTTATGTTCGAGTTTGTCATACGCACTGTAACTAGATCAAAGTTGTATTTTAGTGTTTTTGGTCAAAATTAATTGTTTGTAATATGTTCGTATAGTGATCAAGAACAAATCTGCAAAGTTCCAAGGCCTAATTTGAAGGTTTGAATCGAATTCAAGTTGAAAAGTTAGTTTTTGGTCGAAAAGATGAAGAACACGCTAGATGTGAAGAACACGCAAGGTGCTTACTGAAGAACACGCACGTCAAAGAATCTCGTTAAGGGTGACAAACACACAATAGAAAGCTTGCGAGAAGTCAGAACGCTCACAACATTGTGTGCGAGTTTGTACTGTTTGGTCTCTTTGTTTTGCGAGAAGTTGGAGTTCTGCAAGAAGTGTTGCTTTTGCGCGAACTAAAAGTTGGAAATATATTCTAAGTGTCAAAACGCGCAGACACATTGCGCAAAGTGATCTTGTTCAAAAACGCGCAAGCCTTTGTCTGCGTGAACTTAAAACTCGCAAGACTCTCTTTGTGCGAAGCTAGAACGCGCACAATTCGATTTGCGCGAAGCCCTAACGCGCAACCTTCTTCCTGCGTGAACCAAGAACGCGCATAACACTGTTTGCGCGAAGTTGCTTTTCTTTGTTCTGCGAGTTTCAACACTTAGAAAATTTTCTGAGTTTTTCGAGCGTTAACCAAGTTTGATCTTCAAAGCCAAGTTTTGTTCTGAATTTTTGGACGATCATTTGTTTAAGTCTTATCAAGATGGGATATTTTGATGATGATGAAGAAGATCAGATTTTTAAACTCAAAACAGAGAATGCAATTCTCACCTCATCTGTTGATTATTATTCAAAGAGATCAAAGAAATATCATGCTGAAAAGAAATTGCTATGTGAAGAAGTAAATGAGTTAAAGAAGATAAATGAGGATCTTCAGATGCATATTTATGATTTTCTATAGTTAAAAGATGGTAAGAGTAATGAAGAGAAAGAAAAAGCTTTGGAAAAAGAAAGTACTGAATTGAAAAGGAAGATTTCAGATTTGGAAGTTGTGATTGTCAAACTCAAGGAAGAAGATTCTATCAAGACGAATGAGGAGACAACAAATGATTTGGATACTGCAAATGCTGAGCTTCAAAAGAAGATTTTAGAGTTGGAACATCAGATTGCCAAAGAAAGAATTGAATTTGAAAAGGAAAAGGAAAAGAAAAGGTTTGAAACAAGGGAATAGGTGGAAAGATGATGCTGAAACATAAACTGCTATAACACTTATCAATTACCCTTAATTTTCTAAATCATTCTTTGATACATGTTTATCTCCGTATGTACACTTATTTTTTCACTCTATACAAATGATGCCTCCGTTTGAGGGGTAATATCGTTTGAGAGGGAGCCTCTTGTTATTTTCGAAATCCTGTCAGGTCCTGAAAGGGTTTGGGTAATTATGATTGTATGTTTTCATAATTTTTTTGACAAAAGGTCATCAGTTTATCATCATTACAAAAAGGAAGATTGTTAGTACAACAGTACAACAAAGACTTTTATTAATTATAAATATTCGATGATTTTATAAGTTTTGATAGGACACTTAACAGTTAGAAGAAAACGGTCGTTAGATAGAAGAACTAAAATCAGAACAAAACACATACCACAAGGATTAAAATGGTAATATCACATGGAATAAAATCATAATTTACAACAATATCGCAATAACAATAGTTATATGATAATTATATAAATAGTAATAATTTTAATATAAGTAATCGACATTAAATTAATGATAATAATAATAATAATGAATTACGGGGTTTGGTCCCTGTGGTTTGGTGGATTTTACTGAAATTGTCCATAAACTTCTTTATTACATAAGAGGAAAGAAGTCGTGGTTTGTTGTTTTGTAACAAGTTGATCTGTCAATCTAATAGCCATCCAAAAGACCTGTTAACAACAAGGGCATTTTTGTCATTTTTCTTTTATTTAAACATTATTTTTTGTTTTCTCAATTTTCATAAAAACCCTCAAACTATGGGGGCCAAAACCGTGATTAACTCTAATACACACACACACACACACACATTGTCTCCAACCGCAACCTCCTGTTACACACACACCGATTGTTGAACACCAACCCCCCCCCCCCCCCCCCCACACACACACCGCTGCAAACTTCATCCCCAACCCTACACCTTCATTACATTTCTCCATTACCCCCACCCTACACACATATATACACACATAGAGAGCATATACACAGAGACATATATATATAGACACACAATGATGTGGAAGGTAGTGGTGAGAAACATGGAGAGGGAAAGAGATGAGAAATGGTCGTAGGTGGTGGTGAAAAACATGCAGAGGGGAGATGAGAGCAATAGAGGTGGGTTGTGGTGGTTTGTCGTATAAGGTGGTCTTCGGTTAAAGTGGGTGTAACTACGTACACACAAACACGTAAAACACGTGAACATACAGACCCCCACACAAACCCGGAGGAATTGAGATAGGTTGGAGGGAGATTGAGGGATTGTTTTGCCAGATTTGGTGGTCACAGTGGTTTGCATGATGGAGATGAAGGTTGCAGGTGCGGAGAAGGTCGTTGGTGTTCATCAGACAAGTGGTAGCGGTCTCCGATAGGGGACGAAAGTCCCTATGATCTATGGGTATACATATATATATAATATTAAATATTTAGTTAACATTTAATATAAAATAATATATAGAGTAAACTACGATTTTCGTCCCTATGGTTTGATGTTTATAACGATTTTCGTCCCTGGTCTTTCAAAACTGCTTTTTTAGTCCCTGTGGTTTCTATTTACTTCCATTTTCATCCCTCCATTCTATTTTATTTAAAATTAAATGTTAATTCTTTTAAATATTGAATAAGCAATTTACATATTTGGTCCTTATGGTTTATAAAGTTTTACATTTTTATCCTAGTTTACATTTTTTTTTACTTTTTCTTTATTTATTGTATTTCATCAAAACATTTATTTTTCTATTAATTATATTGTATATTTTAGTAATTATTATAACTTTAATTATAAAAATAATCAAATAATTTCGTTAAAAATACTGATAAATACATAATATTTTTTTTTCAAACTACTAGATTTAAATCACTTAAAATTAATATTTTATATCTGTTGATTTATTAAAATTTTTTATTTATTTTAAATTACCATCGAAAAAAGTTTAATAAAATTCGAGAAAAAATAGTATTATTTTATAAGAACCGATTGTTTTTTGTTAAATGCAATTTATTCCAACTATTCTAAATTTTCATTTAATCTTTATTTTCTATTAATTAATCAAGTTTGTTTAGTATTTGAATAAAACATACACACACATAAACACACACACAAACATATACCATTTTAAATTAGGTTATATATTAAAAACAAATAATAAGACAATAAAAGGCAGTGGCGGATATATGATTTTTTCCTGTTGGGGGCACCTTTTAAGGTAGATTAAATGTATGTAAAGTTTTCCGGTGCTTTTTAGCCTAAATCCACCGTTTTGAGTGATTTTTAAAGTTTTTTTGGTCGATTTCAACGGATTTTTAAGCATTTTTGTCGATTTTGAGAGACTTTTTCAGGTTTTTTAGTTAATTTCAAGAGTGTTTTTGGTTGGTTTCGATGTATTTTTTTTGGTTGATGGAGTCCCAAACAAAAAATTACTGGGGGACTAAGGGTATAATTTAAAAAAGGAACATACTTTTACCTAAAAAAATTCTCTAATTTTCCCATTCAATGGGGGCCCTTCCCTCCTCTAATTTGTATGTACATCCGTCCCTGATAAAATGATAAGAAGATTTCAATATGATGTTACAAAAATCATGCAATAAGCCATGACATGCCACAAAATTAACTTGACGTCAAACACAAGACTTAAATCTCATGTTATTTAGAACATTGATGTATATGTATATATATATATATATATATATATGTGTGTGTGTGTATGTGTGTGTGTGTGTGTATGTTTATTTTAAATATTAAACAAATTTGATTAATTAATAAAAATAAAGTTTAATGAAAATATGGAATAGTGGGAGTAAAATGAATTTAACAATAAACAACCAGTTGTTATAAAATAAGACTATTTTTTTTCTCGAATTTTATTAAATTTTTTCCAATGGCAATTTAAAATAAATAAAAAGCTTTAATAAATCAACATATATCAAATATTAACTTTAAGTGGTTTAAACCTAGTAGTTTGAAAAAAAAATCATGTATTTATCAGTATTTTTAACAAAATTATTTGATTATTTTTATAATTAAAGTTATAATAATTACGAAAATATACAATATAATTAATAGAAAAATAAATGTTTTGATAAAATACAATAAATAAAGAAAAAGTAAAAAAAAATGTAAACTAGGGTAAAAATGTAAAACTTTATTTACCATAAAAACCAAATATGTAAATTGCTTATTCAATTTTTAAAAGAATTTACATTTAATTTTAAATAAAATTGGATGGGGTGATGAAAATGGAAGTAAATAGAAATCATAGGGACTAAAAAAGCAGTTTGAAAGACTAGGGACGAAAATCGTTATAAACATTAAACCACAGGGACGAAAATCGTAGTTTACTCTAATATATATATTAAAAACTTAATACTTTTTTTATGTTATAGACAATAGTTACGAATTTGGTCCCTATTTTTATCAGGAAAAAAAGAAAAAAAAAATAATAAAAGATGGAAATGTTCTCAAGTTTAATGGATATTTTGGTGGCCGTTACAATGAGGGACCAACTCGTTACAAAACAACAAATGATGAGTCCTCTTCTATTATAAATTAGTAGTTTGGGGACCAATTTTTTAAAAACTACCAAACCACAGGGACCAAATCTGTAATTAACTCTAATAATAATAATAACAATAATTGATAATATAAAATAAGTAGAGAGGGTGGGAATTACATGCAAGGGAGTTGAGAATGGATTCAAATTATATGGAAACTGTTTGCACATGAAAATCACGTGAGTGTAATAGGTAATAAAAATAGGTGTTGACACGTAGATTCTCATCTCTATCCACAGCTCTCTACTTGTGCCTATATAAGTAACTCAGCTTTTCTGCAAATCAACCACTACACCTACTCAACTCTACCTTTCTCCTTCACTTCATTAATGGCGAACCAGATTGTTAATGGCGGACATCACGAACAACACGCATCATTGCCTCTTCTCTCTCTCAATCATGTCTCTTTTATATGCAGATCCGTTCCTGCATCCGTCAAGTTCTACAACGATGTTCTCGGATTCGTTCTCATTAGACGTCCTTCCTCCTTTGATTTCGAAGGCGCTTGGTGAGCATCTCTTTCAATTCTCCCATTATTATGCACTCAAAACACTTGTGATCTTCTACATTCAAACCGTTAATTTAGAAACTCACATTTCGAATTGGAACCAAATTGATTCCTGTTTTTAGTTCATTACATGTACGGATCTGTAAATTTATTTAATTTCACCAATGATTCATCTGTGGGGACCGGTGATGCACAATTGCGTTGATTTGATTGCATTGAAGATTTACAGCTGGATCGTATTATGGAAACTTTAAGCTTACAGGAGAAATTAAAGTGAATACGTACATATAATGAAGTTCAACTCTTAAAACTAATGATACAAGTTTTTTTTTATGCATTTAGTTGGCTCGATTCGTGGTTACAACTTGACATATTTTCCAATTTTGGTAGACATCGTCCTTGATCTAAAGTTCAATGTTCTGTTTTTGATGATTTGAATTAGGTTGTTCAACCATGGGATTGGAATACATTTGTTAGAAGTGGATACAACTCCGACAAAGAGAGGAGTGATCAATCCAAAAGACAATCACATTTCGTTTCAATGCACAGATATGAATCTCATAATTAAGAAACTGGAGGATTTAGACATCAAATACGTGACAGCGGTGGTGAAAGAAGGCGGTGTGGAGGTGAACCAGCTCTTCTTCCACGATCCTGATGGATACATGATTGAGATCTGCAATTGCCATGTTCTCCCAATGCTTCCCATCGCCTCATGCCCACTCCCACCCATTCCACAAACCAACCAAGTCGAATCCTCCTCCTACGGTACGCTTAAAAACAACCTTAAAACAATTTTCATGAAGGATCGTGTGTGTGTGTGAGAAGTGGATCTGAACCGTTCATCATTTTTATTCAAATGTCCTCCCCATGAATTGCACTTAAAACGGAGTTGATCCGGTACATCTCATCCTAATGTACATCCATTTCTCATCTAACGGTTGATAACCACTTCTCATGCTTAACCTCAACTTCTCACCAAAACCTAACTCATTCAATGTATTTTCAATATTTGTTCATATATATATATATATAACATACTTTTGTCACTTGTTTGATTTGGGGATGTTAATTAATCATGAAAATGCAGATAAGATGGTGTCGAAGAATTACTATTGTGGAGAAGATGAGGCGATAATGATGGAAAGCTTTTTAATAGATATGATGGGTATCTCCTTCTAATTCTAATTAAGAGCAAGATGGGGGCTGCCCCATGGTTTGAATTAAGAAAGGATTTTGGCACTGTTGAGTGTTTTCCATACGTTTCCTTGATGATTGAGAGCGATTGATCTTAAATTTGTATTAGTTTATTAGTAACGTATAGCTAGTACTTGTATGTAATTGTGTAATACAAACATAAAAACCCATTTGTAAAGATTTCATTTTGTTTACTTCATCAAATCCGATATGTAAGTCTATGTTGTTTACGCTATATATTATTATTGATTCTTTATTAGTAATCCTCGTTTATAAGTTTATTTCAAATCAATCACATGAATACATTCTCATATAGAATATGAAATTAAATTAAATTAATAAAGAGACAACCTCTGAATCGCTAAAAGGTAAATCTTGTTTGGCAAAAAAAAGTGTTGCCTCTTAATGGTTCCAAAATCCTCTTAATAATTTTGTATCCTGACCCTTCCTTAACCATTAAGAGCCTTTGGCTGAACCCGACCGGCAGGGTAGAGGGTCCCATAGACTGGACCTACCCGAACCGGTCCCGGTCCCGGCCCCGACCCTGAAGGACCAGACCCAGAGTCTGGATATCTTAGGAAAGTGTCGCTCGTGGGAATCGAACCCGGGTAGTGTGGCTTTCACCCCACACCCCCCCTCCCCCGGATGTTACTATCCAACTGAGCTAACCCTCTTTGATAATATGTCTTAATTTTTATTGATGGAATAAAAATATGATATGAGATTTTGTGATAAGGGATTTTCATATAAACTCTAACGAAATAATAAGCATCATGGAAAACACTTAGAAACTCGAGGTAGGTGTCATTTTGCTTGAATCGCCAAAACCTTCATTATTAATGAAGGGTTGGTAGAATCATTTTGTTTGGTTACGAAGAGATTGTTATGTTCACATGTGAAAATGGGATTCATGATTGATCAAAAATGTGTATTAAATGAATTTGTAATATTGAGTTTAAAACTTAATTATTATATATTTGTAATGAATTTATCTCTTCATATTTTATTTGTTTCTACATTTTTGTAATATGGAAAATGGTTATCTCATGAGAATTAAAGGTTGAAAAAATGGAAATATTCCATTTTTTATTTATTCATTACATTCTAATATTTTCACCTCAAATTATTATTTATTTTTTTGTCATTAAAATATTTACTTTAGGAATTCAATATATTTTTTCAATCACAAATAATATTGGGTTTGTAGAGTTTTTCAAACATCTCATCTGGAACAAACTAATTAATAATCTTTATATAAACTTAATTAATTCTATGTATTTTAATTAGATGTAGTTTAGAAATAATGAATTTTAATAATATAATTATTTCAAGTTGATTGCAAAGGTATAAAATATAAAAAACGTGAACATTATTAAACACGACTATCATTATCATTCATAATGTTGATGGATAATTGTTGATGTCAATAACGTGAACATGATTAAACACGACTGTCATTTTCATTCATAATGTTGATGGATAATTGTTGATGGTTAGTCTAACACAAGACTTGATTAAACTAATTTAGTTATGGACAATTTTGATACTAGTTTTCCTTTTATTACTAGAAGATTGTTCGAAGACTTTTAAAAATCATAAAACTAAGATTTATAAAGTTATCTCATGTTGATACTTCTTAGATATTAATTGAATATCTTCTAGATGTATTTTAGTTTTATGAAAAAAACTAATAAAGTGGCTGATTGTAAATTTCATTATACAACTACAATCATGTTTTATCAATTGTTGAAGTCGACTAACCACTAGGTCTTTGGCCTAGTGGCCACCTCTCTTCCGTAAACGCTTCTACCTGGGGTTCCCGTACTTGGGTTCGAATCTGGGGGGAGACATGATGTCTTTTCCGGTGCAAGCTTGTAGAGGGATGGCTTGTAGGGTCCACAAAAGTGAGCCACGGGACCATAGGTCCCCGCCAATAAACCTTTAGTAACAATATTTCAATATTTAGTTTGTTGAATAAATTCATATTATATTTGATCATAAACTTAATATTTTATAATCGCATAATATATCTTTTATATATAGGAACTTTTTTTTTTTGAGAATTTTCAAATTCATGAGATACTTGAGATCTAATTTAGATCATAAAAAATTAGTTAAAAAATAAAGTCTAATACTTATTAAAGAAAACACACACACACACACTCTCTCTCTCCTCTCTTATCTCTCATATCTTCTCTCTTCTTCTTCATAAAATACACATACACACATAATTGAATGTGCATACAAAGTGAACTATTAGAGTTTGTAAACACATTATGAACATATTATGAACCTATGAGATCTGGTACGACTTATGAACATATTGTGAATACCAACTAAAGCAACAAAATTAGATCCAAATATCACTTGTGAACATCATGTGAACTTTGTGAAGACCATGTAAACCTTGTGAACACCCCAGTTACAAATTTTCTTAGAATTATTTACATTATATTAACATTGTGTTCACATTTAATTGTGTGTATGTTATGGAGAGAGAGAGAGATATGTGGAATTTGATTCATTAATTTAATAAATAAAATTAGTTATCTCATTAATTAAAAACAACTATCTTAAATTAATTAATGGTATAGGATAGATTTCACGGATCTCACTAATTTCTAAGTTCTTAAGGGTGCATTTGGTACACTGGACAAGACGAATCAGAACAGAAAATAGATCATTATTCCACGTTTGACATGACTTTTATGTGGAACAGACAGGAATATGGTGGAACAAAGTGGAACAAACTTGTTCCACCCCTACCCATGGGACAAGGTAGAACAAAGTAGAGTAGACCTATATTTTACCAATATAACCTCAGAATAAAACTTAATTATCTAATAAAACATCAAATACGCCTTACTTTATGTATTTTATTTATTGTATTCTATTGTAATATCCAAAAAAAAATTGGTTATTAGAAAAGTGTTAGTTCAGAGGCCAGTGGGTAAATAGTCATTATGTTTTAGCTAAGTGTGTATGTGTGTGTATTCTGAGAAGGCGCAACTAGAGCATGGGATAAAAGACATTGAAGGTCTTGATTTTGAAATTTCTTTTCTCAAAAGTCTCAAGGTATGATTCTTCTTTTTTCATTTGATCTAGTGTGTAATTTAGTTGTTGGTTTAAAGAGTTTGTGTCTCTTGTTTTATCATGGTTCTTGAGGTTGTTCTAAGAGATTGATAGCTAGAAATCCCATTTGATAAATTAATTATGAGTTACCGTCAGTTTTGATTTGCTAAACGTCTTTCATTTTCTGATTTGATAACTCCTTTGTGGTTTGATGGGAATTTACCCATTGTTTTTAGTGATCATAGATGATTATGTTGACAGTTAAATGTTTCTTGATGATCTTATGGTTGAAAATTATAATTTGAAGCATTTAGAATTCTAGATATTGAGTTGGTTTTGAAGCCTGGTAAGAATGTGCAGAACAAGGGAAGAATCGACGGATTCAAAGGGTTACGCGACTAGCCCTGCGACTTTGGATCGTAGGCCTGGTCACGTAAGTCACTATTGAGTGATTTTTGGTTTTTATTTCGTGTTGCTCAGGGGTCTTTTGGGGTATCATTTAGGGTTTATATAATTTGTTTAGAGGTAAAAAGAATGTCTAATCATTAAGGTTGTAATCAATGCTCCCTTTATTCAGGTGCCGGTTTTGATATTTGTTGCCGAATAAGAGTCAATTATTGAATATCCTTATTTAAGGTGAGTTATCTTGTACATTTTCAACTGAAATGCATATTGATACAACTATGGGCATGATAATGCTTGAAATTGTTGCTATGCTTTAATTTCCAATAATTGTCTATATAGTATGTGGTACTTGTTATATGATCTAAATCGAATAGAGTGTTTATGTTTGTCATATGGGATAAGGAAAGTTACACAACAGGTTCGTGTTTGTATATGTTGGAAAATTTTAGTAAAAATGTGATTTTTTTACTAACTTTGGACACAAATAAATACATGTATATGTATTGTATATATCTAACTATTCATGGGTTTGTGTTCTCCTATATGAGAGCTTCGAAACGATATATTATGTGTCCAAAACGGAATATGTGTGAATGAGATATCGATACTCAAAGTTGAGTGTTTAGGATGAAAATTGGCAAAATCAAGTGGGTGTGGGAACTTGTCCCACATAGGAAGAAGGACCAAATCTTTTGAGGTTTATAAACTTGGATGTGGAAGTAGTTTACAAGCTCTTAATTTGGTTTTACTCCATTACCTACCCGCGCGCAGGGGGGGGGTGCCGATTGTGACTTTCGTAGGCTAAAATCGGCGAACTTGTGTATGGGCGCGACCTACAGACACGAATGCCGCTCCGAAATCTTGTGCTCGCGCAGAGTAGTTTTTGTGAATTTTTTGGGCCAGCCGCGCCGAGCCCTGGAATGGTTACGAGACAGTGTCTCGCGCTGGTGAATCCGCGCGGATATCTGTTTCAAATCGATTTGTAACACCCGATGTCATGAATATTGACTACTGAAATAAATATTTTAATTATCAATAATTAAAATATTAAGTGTGGATTTCGGTTTTGTCAATATAAAAGGGAGACTAGAGTTTTAATTCAAAGACACGAACGACACAGATCGAATACCGAAAAGAACACCGACATCTCTCAAAAGGCTTCTGCATACAAGTATTTTCCGGGATCTTTTCAGGCAAGTGGTCATCTCCGGCAGTTCAACTGCTTATGCTGTTGTACCCTGGGAACATAAGGCGAATCTGTTTAAGGGAATCGTGTTCAACACGAGCCTCAGCTTCCGTTAAATCATCGGTTTAGTCGTTTACAATTTCAGTCTTTTGTTTCGTCAATTTTCCGATGTATTCATATTATTATCACTAATAATTTCGTTGATTGTAGTTTGTTATTACATTTATTGTAATTTTATATGTATTTTTAAAATACATATATTGGAGAAATTACCAACAATCTTAAACAGATTCTAATCGAGTTTGTCTCGATATTTTTTGGTTATCTGTTTTTTGTAAACAGATTAATACTTGTGGCACCAATTTCTGTTTTGTGTAAAAAGAGTGTTTTCGTGGTACTAACTGTACACGTGAATCGAATCGAGTTTTGTTTCGATTTAAGGGTATAAGGGTATGTTTGTTTAAACGGATAGATAATCGAGTTGTTTCGACTTAATTCGTTTATGTGAAAAAGAATGTCTATCGACTTTGGTTCGATTTAATTCTTTTTATGTTTTGTGTAAACATATTGTAAATCGTATTTGACAATTTAAATTACTGTTTGTAAACAGTTTGTAAAATCGAGCTTGTTTCGATTTTTGTGGAGAAAGATTCTAAATCGATTTTGTATCGATTATGTGGAAATAGAATCCAAATCAATTTGAAGTATAAGGCGTCGAAAGGAATGGGACTGAAGCCCTTGAATGAATAATTCATGCAAAGGAAACCTTACCCAGAAGACTGGAGATCCCAAGATCTGGGTTCAAAAGGACAACCTAGTTGTATGAATAAGGGAGGTCACTGTGGGGGGAGTTGATAAACTTCTTATTCCAATTCTGGAATCAGTGATAATGAGGCTAAGCCTATGACTTTTAATGATTATTGGAAATCACCTATGTGAGAGAGAAGTGCGGTCGCTTCGAAGGGAATTGTAGGGGCTCAATTCCTATCAGCTCTCGCTGAACCAAGCTAGTGTTCATGACCATAACGAACACGACTATGAGAATATGACGTTGTTAGGAAGAGTTTTGTGTGAAATGTATTGTCGTCTACATAAATGGCAGTTCAGTTCAAGGACATCGAGTCTACTGACAGCTAGAAGGCTAAGTGTGTTTCACAAGAGAAGGTTCAAAGGATAACACCTACCTATCCTATGCAAGATTCGACCATTGGAAATTTCGTAAGAAAGTTTTCGAATGCAAAGATCGATCTCCATTCATGTGGGGGATTGTTGGAAAATTTTAGTAAAAATGTGATTTTTTTTACTAACTTTGGACAAAAATAAATACATGTATATGTATTGTATATATCTAACTATTCGTGGGTTTGTGTTCTCCTATATGGGAGCTTCGAAACAATATATTATGTGTCCAAAACGGAATATGTGTGAATGAGATATCGATGCTCAAAGTCGAGTGTTTGGGATGAAAATTGGAAAAACCAAGTGGGTGTGGGAACTTGTCCCACATAGGAAGAAGGACCAAATCTTTTGAGGTTTATAACCTTGGATGTGGAAGGAGCTTACAAGCTCTTTGTTTGGTTTTACTCCATCACCTACCCGCGCGCAGGGGCGCAGGGGGGGTGTCGATTGTGACTTTCGTAGGCTAAAATCGGCGAACTTGTGCATGGGCGTGACATGCGGACACGAATGCCGCCCGAAATCTTGTGCTCGTGCAGAGTAGTTTTTGCGAATTTTTTGGTCCAGTGTTGTGCGCGGCTTGTGGCGCAGGTGAACCCACACAGTCAACCGCTCCAAGCATTGGAATGTGACCCAAACAGTGTCGTGCGCGGGTCATGGCGCGGATGGATCCACGCAGCCAGTCGCGCCGATCCCTGGCATGGTTTCGAGGATGGTTACGAGACAGTGTCTCGTGCGGGTTGAGGCGCTGGTGAATCCGCGCAGCCAACCGCGCGGATATCTGTTTCAAATCGATTTGTAACCCCCGATATCATGTATATTGACTACTGAAATAAATATTTTAATTATCAATAATTAAAATATTAAGTGTGAATTTCGGTTTTGTCAATATAAAAGGGAGACTAGAGTTGTTATTCAAAGACACGAACGACACACATCGAATACCGAAAAGAACACCGACATCTCTCAAAAGGCTTCTGCATACAAGTATTTTCCGGGATCTTTTCAGGCAAGTGGTCATCTCCGGCAGTTCAACTGCTTATGCTGTTGTACCCTGGGAACAAAAGGCGAATATGTTTAAGGGAATTGTGTTCAACACGAGCCTCAGCTTCCGTTAAATCATCGGTTTAGTCGTTTACAATTTCAGTCTTTTGTTTCGTCAATTTTCCGATGTATTCATATTATTATCACTAATAATTTCGTTGATTGTAGTTTGTTATTACATTTATTGTAATTTTATATGTATTTTTAAAATACATATATTGGAGAAATTACCAACAATCTTAAACAGATTCTAATCGAGTTTGTCTTGATATTTTTTGGTTATCTATTTTTTGTAAACAGATTAATACTTGTGGTACCAATTTCTGTTTTGTGTAAACAGAGTGTTTTCGTGGTACTAACTGTACACGTGAATCGAATCGAGTTTTGTCTCGATTTAAGGGTATAAGGGTATGTTTGTTTAAACGGATAGATAATCGAGTTGTTTCGATTTAATTGGTTTATGTAAAAAAGAATGTCTATCGACTTTGGTTCGATTTAATTATTTTTATGTTTTGTGTAAACATATTGTAAATCGTATTTGACAATTTAAATTACTGTTTGTAAACAGTTTGTAAAATCGAGCTTGTTTCGATTTTTGTGGAGAAAGATTCTAAATCGATTTTGTATCGATTATGTGGTAATAGAATCCAAATCGATTTTATATCGATTTAAATTGAGCTTGTTTCAATTTGTGAAAAGAGATTCTAAGTTGAGTTTGTCTCGTTTTATGGAAACGAAATTTAAAATCGAGTCTATTTCGATTTTGAAAAAAAAGGTTCTAAATCGAATTTGTTTCGATTTCGTGTAAACAAATTCTACAAAGAGTTTGTTTTGAATTAAGACCTTTTCTGTTTATATAAAAGGATTATTAATCAAGATTATGTTTGATTAAATTCCTTTTTCTGTTTTGTGTAAACAGATTGATATTGCGATACTAAAACATTCACGGGAAATTTGTTTTCCACGATCGTGAACGAGTATGTGGTGGCAATGATCACGGATCTCACAGCCATGGTCTCGGAGGTGAATGTGATTGGTGCAAATTCTAGAGAATGGTGGATTGACACCGGAGCTACCCGTTATGTGTGTCATGACAAAAGTAACTTCAACACCTACAAGGATGTTGATGATGGGCAAAAGCTCTTTATGGGAAATGCCGCCACCGCCGATGTCAAAGGTTTTGGAGACGTCATTTTGAAGATGACTTCCGGAAAAGAGCTTAAGCTTAAGGATGTTTTGTACGTCCCGAAACTTCGAAAGAACCTCATTTCGGGTTAGTTGTTAAACAAGTTTGGTTTCAAACTAGTGTTTGAGTCGGACGAATTTGTTTTGTCCAAAAGTGGTATGCATGTGGGTAATGGAAATGCTGTGAATGGGATGTTCAAGTTAAATACAATAGTTTTCAATGAAGTGAATAAAACTATTTCAAGTTCAGTTTATTTGCTTGAATCTCCAAATGTTTGGCATGGACGTTTAGGACATGTAAATTATAACTCCATTCGACGTTTAATTAAATTAAACTGCATACCAAAATTTGACTTTGACTCAAATCACAAGTGCCCCACATGTGTAGAATCCAAACTTACTAGAACGTCTTTCAAATTGATTGAAAGAAAAACCGAACCCCTTGATTTAATTCACACCGATGTGTGTGATTTAAAATCGATTCCTACTAGAGGTGGGAACAAATACTTCATCACGTTTATAGATGATAGTACGAAATATTGCTACGTGTATTTACTTAAGAGTAAAGATGAAGCAATAGACAAGTTTGTCTTGTATAAAAATGAAGTTGAGAATCAACTTAACAAGAAAATCAAGGTGGTTAGAAGTGATAGGGGAGGTGAATATGTTTCACCGTTTGCTGAATTTTGTTCTAACAATGGAATTCGAAATGAATTCACAGCACCCTACTCACCTCAGCAAAATGGTATCGCTGAAAGAAAGAATCGCACCTTGAAAGAAATGGTGAATGTCATGTTGATCAGTTCTGGACTAAGTCAGAACATGTGGGGGGAAGCTATTTTGTCGGCTAATTATCTTTTAAATAAGATACCCCGCAAGAAAAAAGATGAGACCCCGTATGAACTTTGGATGGGTAGAAAACCATCCTACAAGTACTTACGCGTGTGGGGGTGCCTAGCTAAAGTGGTTGTACCTCTGCCAAAGGTACAAAAGTTAGGACCAAAAACAGTGGATTGTGTATTCATTGGATATGCACAAAATAGTAGTGCCTATCGGTTTCTTGTGTATGATTCTAAAAATTCCGAGATACACAAGAATACGATTATGGAGTCAAGAAATGCTTCATTCTTCGAAGACGTGTTTCCTTGTTTAAACAAGGAAGATCAAGCGTCATCTTCTAAAGGTAAAGAAATTGTTCAAGAGGATGAACAAATTCTATCTGATGAAGAAGATATGGAACCTAGAAGAAGTAAACGAGCTCGGGTTGAAAAATCGTTTGGTCCCGATTTTTACACCTATGTGGTAGAAAGTGAACCCAAAACCTATCGTGAGGCGGTCACGTCCTCGGAGGGACCCCTATGGAAAGAAGCCATCAAAAGTGAGATAGAATCTATCTTACAAAACCATACATGGGAACTAGTGGACCTACCACCGGGTTGTAAGCCACTAGGATACCGTTGGATCTTTAAAAGAAAGATGAAAGCTGATGGCAGTATTGACAAATACAAAGAGAGATTAGTGATCAAAGGATATAGACAAAAAGAAGGTCTAGATTACTTTGATACTTATTCACCGGTGACAAGAATAACATCCATTAGATTGGTGTTAGCGATTGCAGCCATTAGAAATCTGCAAATTCACCAAATAGATGTAAAAACTGTTTTTCTAAATGGAGATTTAGAAGAAGAAATCTATATGGAGCAGCCCGAGGGAGTTGTTGCCCCGGGACAAGAGAACAAGGTTTGTAAACTTATTAAATCCTTGTATGGCCTAAAGCAAGCTCCAAAGCAATGGCATCAAAAGTTTGATCAAGCCGTGTTAGAAAGCGGTTTTAAGATAAATGATTGTGATAAATGTGTTTACATGAAAGACACCACTCATGGATATGTCATCTTGTGTTTATATGTTGATGATATGCTTATCATTGGCAGCGATGACAAAATGATAAAGTCCACAAAGGATATGTTGAAATCTAAATTTGACATGAAAGATTTGGGTTTAGCGGATGTGATTCTTGGGATAAAAATCACAAGAACCCAAAATGGTATGGTTTAATCAAACACACTATGTGGACAAGATTCTTGAGAAATTCAATGAAGGAGACACTAGTATAGCTAGAACTCCTATTGACACTAGTCAACACCTATCTAAGAATAGAGGGGAAGGTGTTGCACAAGTGGAATACTTAAGAATAATTGGCAGTCGATGTATCTTATGAGTTGTACTAGACCTGACTTAGCATATGCTATGAGCAGGCTAAGTAGATATACTAGTAATCCCAGTTTAGAACACTGGAAGAGTATTACTAGATTATTGAGATACTTAAGATACATACGTGACTATGGACTGCATTATGGAAGATATCCAGTAGTGATCGAAAGATATAGCGATGCAAACTGGATATCTGACATAAAAGATTCTAGATCGACAAGTGGATATGTGTTTACACTTGGAGGTGCGGCTATATCTTGGAAATCGTCCAAGCAAACTGTTATAGCCAGATACACGATGGAATCTGAATTTATTGCCTTGGATAAGTGTGGTGAAGAGGCAGAATGGCTACGTCAGTTCATAGAAGATATTCCCAGATGGCCTAAGCCGGTAACAGCCATATGTATACATTGTGATAGCCAATCGGCAATTGGTAGAGCTCAAAGTACAATGTATAATGGGAAATCTAGACATATTAGACGTAGACATAATACGATTCGACAATTACTCTCTACTGGAGTTATCTCGATTGACTATGTGAAGTCAAAAGATAACATTACGGATCCTCTTACGAAAGGCCTAAGTAGAGATTTGATGTATAAGGCGTCGAAAGGAATGGGACTGAAGCCCTTGAATGAGTAATTCATGCAAAGGAAACCTTACCCAGAAGACTGGAGATCCCAAGATCTGGGTTCAAAAGGACAACCTAGTTGTATGAATAAGGGAGGTCACTGTGGGGGGAGTTGATAAACTTCTTATTCCAATTCTGGAATCAGTGATAATGAGGCTAAGCCTATGGTTTTTAATGATTATTGGAAATCACCTATGTGAGAGAAAAGTGGGGTCGCTTCGAAGGGAATTGTAGGGGCTCAATTCCTATCAGCTCTCCCTGAACCAGGCTAGTGTTCATGACCATAACGAACACGACTATGAGGATATGACCTTGTTGTGAAATGTATTGTCGCCTACATAAATGGCAGTTCAGTTCAAGGACATCGAGTCTACTGACAGCTAGAAGGCTAAGTGTGTTTCACAAGGGAAGGTTCAAAGGATAACACCTACCTATCCTATGCAAGATTCGACCATTGGAAATTTCGTAAGAAAAATTTCGTATGCAAAGATCGATCTCCATTCATGTGGGGGATTGTTGGAAAATTTTAGTAAAAATGTGATTTTTTTACTAACTTTGGACAAAAATAAATACATGTATATGTATTGTATATATCTAACTATTCGTGGGTTTGTGTTCTCCTATATGAGAGCTTCGAAACGATATATTATGTGTCCAAAACGGAATATGTGTGAATGAGATATCGATGCTCAAAGTCGAGTGTTTGGGATGAAAATTGGAAAAACCAAGTGGGTGTGGGAACTTGTCTCACATAGTAAGAAGGACCAAATCTTTTGAGGTTTATAACCTTGGATGTGGAAGGAGCTTACAAGATCTTTGTTTGGTTTTTCTCCATCACCTAACCGTGCGCAGGGGGGGGTGCCGATTGTGACTTTCGTAGACTAAAATCGGCGAACTTGTGCATGGGCGCGACCTGCGGACACGAATGCCGCTCTGAAATCTTGTGCTCGCGCAGAGTAGTATTTGCGAATTTTTTGGTCAAATGTTGTGCGCGGCTTGTGGCGCAGGTGAACCCACGCAGTCAACCGCTCCAAGCACTGGAATGTGACCCAAACAGTGTCGTGCGCGGGTCATGGCGTGGATGGATCCGTGCAGCCAGCCGTGCCGATCCCTGGCATGGTTTCGAGGATGGTTACGAGACAGTATCTCGTGCGGGTTGAGGCGCTGGTGAATCCGCCCAGCCAACCGCGTGGATATCTGTTTCAAATCGATTTGTAATCCCCGATATCATGTATATTGACTACTGAAATAAATATTTTAATTATCAATAATTAAAATATTAAGTGTGGATTTCGGTTTTGTCAATATAAAAGGGAGACTAGAGTTGTTATTCAAAGACACGAACGACACACATCGAATACCGAAAAGAACACCGACATCTCTCAAAAGGCTTCTGCATACAAGTATTTTCCAGGATCTTTTCAGGCAAGTGGTCATCTCCGTCAGTTCAACTGCTTATGCTGTTGTACCCTGGGAACAGAAGGCGAATCTGTTTAAGGGAATCATGTTCAACACGAGCCTCAGCTTCCGTTAAATCATCGTTTTAGTCGTTTACAATTTCAGTCTTTTGTTTCGTCAATTTTCCGATGTATTCATATTATTTTCACTAATAATTTCGTTGATTGTAGTTTGTTATTACATTTATTGTAATTTTATATGTATTTTTAAAATACATATATTGGAGAAGTTACCAACAGTATATGATCGTGATGGTCCATGCAAAGATGATAACTATAACCCATGAATGTGTTTTCTGTGGTTCCACTATCGATATTGATTGCGATCATGTCGGATTATGTATTTATAAATGCGACTATTGTGTCTACCTAGTGTGTTGTAGTCTTGCTAGCCTACATCGTTCTTGCTTGATGAAATTGTTCTATATCAAAGTTAATTTTATTGGATTCTTTCACTGGCAGGGAAATTCACTAGACGTATGGTCTAATGCTCATTTTGTTGATATATGCATTTAGGGTTTAGGATCTAGGGTTTAAGGTTTAGAGATTAAAGGGTAAAATGTGACTCTACTCGTAGTTTCCTGTGAGATAGATCTTTGAAAGAAAGAGAGTTGGACCTTGAACTATTTCCTCTCTTTGAAAATTTTTGTATGCATCATTTTCAGGCCATGTTATTAGTTCTACTGTGAATATGTAGTAACTCTTTTGTTTGAGGCCATATAAGCTCCTATATGTATGTAAAGTATGTTTTCTTTCCATATTTGACTTATGTATACTTTCAAGTATTCATACATAATCTTTAATTGATTACAAAGACAAGCTTTAATTGAATACAAAGGGGGAGATTGTTAGTGCAAATATTGTTGTATTCAAGATCATGAATACTAAAATCAAAGTCAAAGCTACAAATGTAGAAAGTCAAAGTCAACATGCTACTAATGGAAAGTCAAAGTCAATGTCATTTGTAAAAGTCAATGCTTATTAGTTTCCTTGGTTGTAGTTGTACGTATAAGTAGCTGGTCTTTGTAATTTGTAGGTGTGTATTTCATTAGGAGCTTCATTCATACTTTTGTAGAGAGAGAGAGAGAGAGTGCTTTAGAGAGAGAGAGAGAAAGTTTGTATCTTGATTCATATCAATAATACTTCTGGGATTTGTGAATTCATTGCGATTACACTTGCATTTTGGGACTATCATAGTTGGTATCAGAGCCCGAGTTTATGGGATTTAGGTGTTCAAGTTGATGCCTAGACTTAAACCAGATGGATTTATGAGAGAGTTAAGGTGTCCCTACCATGCTTAAGACTTGTAGAGTGATAGATATAATAGGGTGGAAAGGACTGCATGTAAGGTAAATTCAAATTACATTTGGCCAATGTATTTTTGAGTTACCAGATGCATGTTTGTGCTTAAATACCTTATTATTATTAGGTTGTGACTAAAGTATATCTATACTATGAAATATCAGGATGGTAAGCCATTCTCAACGTTCTCGGAGGACTACATCAGTTATCCCAGATTGATGAGGTAGGGGCATGGAAGGGGAACTTTTGAACCTGAAGCGATTATTGAAACAACTGTTAACAGGGCCCGGGGTCGAAGAATAGGTTGTAGGTGAGGAAGAGAAGTTAGGGGGTTATCAATTGAACTGGAAGCTACAGTTCATGGAAGTTCAGCTAGTGGCAGAGGTAGAGGTCGATTTAAGGGTCGGGTCGAGCTTAGAACCTAGTACATGTTACGCGAAAAGACTTAGTCGTTGAAAAGGAAAATTGCATACTACAATGCAATCATTATTGGGGCACATCGGAATATTGAAACTGAAAATACAGAGAATCTTGAAGCTAGTATGGAAACGAAGTAAACGGTCCGATAGCCACTCCTTCATAAATTCAACCATTTTTGGCACCATCTAATACTGTTGTTCAAAAGGGATGCGACAATAAAATGTTTTTGTCATGTAAACCACCATCGTGTTTCGACGATCGGGATTCAGTAAACGTAATGCGGTGGATAAGGGATATTGAAGCGATTTTTGATATTAGCAAGTTTTCGAGTGGAGATCGAGTCATATTTTGTAGTTGTGCTGAAATCTGATGCATTGTTTGTTGGGACATAGTGATGCCATCTAAGGGCTCGAATGTTGCAAAAGGGATGTCTTGGGAGGACTTCACCATCGAGTTTAAAGATTAGTTATGTCCAAAGGCCACAGTTAGGTAGTTAGAAAAGGAGTTTTTGAGATTGGAACAAGGCAACATGACGGTTCCGGACAACACATCGAGATTGTTAGAGAAATCCCATTTTGCAAAATTATATATTTCCACTGAGGCATGGAGAGTGGAGAGGTATATATGGGAATTAAAGGCTTCTATTCGAGAGCTTGTCATGGCTATGAGTCCAGTGAATTTTCAAGTTGTCGTGTATGCTGCCAAAATGACTGAGAAAGAAAAGAATAATCAATTTTGTGATCAATGTAATGAGAAACGTAAATGGGATGGGCCATCGAATGACCGTAGAAGACCAAAATTTTCTAGATTTGGTAACCGTCTAAATCAACGATCAAATGAGAGGCGGTGTCCCAAATGTCATAGAATGCACATGGGTGAATGTAATTCTGACATAAAGATTTGTTTTAAATGTGGTAAACTTGGTTCATGTTGCAAATGAGTGTCGAGCAATGATATTTTGTTATCATTATAGTTCTCTAGATCATATCAAGCCTAAATATACGCAATTAAGAGGTTTAGGAACAAACTACTTTGGGGGAGGCCAAGAAAATAGGGGGAAACTCGAAAACCTGAACCATTTAAAGCTAAGCAACATGTGCTTCAAATGATATTGTGGAGACTAAGAAGACACCAGATCTGGTAGTAGGTACAATTTTGGTAAATTCATACTATACTAGAGTGTTATTTGATTCTAGTGCGAATCGTTCTTATATGTCTCCTTCATTTTTTTTGTGTTCGCATGCAAAACCCAAGCCCTTGAATTATGTTTAGGAAACTGCTAACTAAAACCAAGTGTTCGTTATTAACGTTTATGATGATTGTACATAGAAATAGATGGGTATGCAACTCTGTTATGGCTTTTTCCTGTGGTATTAAAGGAATTTGATGTAATAGTAGGAATAGATTAGTTGGTGAGAAATCATGCCAACATAGTCTACAACAAAAAGTTGATCGATGTCGACTTACCAGATAAAGGACTAGTTGTAATTTATGACAATCATTGAGACCTTAAAATGAGTTTAATTCAATGTTAAAGGCTAAAAAATATGTAAAGAAGGGATGTCAAAGTTTCTTGGAGTATGTAATAGATGCAAAGAAAGAAAATTGTAAAGTAGAGAGTATACTGGTAGCCAGGGATTTCCAAGAAGTTTTCCTAGAATATTTGACAAGTTTACCATCGGATCGTCATATTGAATTCATAATTGATTTAGTACTAGGGGTAACGCCTGTATCTCGTGCACCATACCGTTTATCTCTTGGAAGAAATGAAAGAGATGAGTCTCAATTGCATGATCTGCTTAATAAGGATATTATAAGGCCCAGTACGTCTCAATGGGATGCACCAATTATATTTTAAAGAATAAAGATGGGTCTACGAGAATGTATATAGATTACCTTGAACTCAATAAGTTGGCTACAAAGAACAAGTATCCACTCCCAAGGATTGATGATCTATTCGATCAGTTGTTTGGAGCTAGCTCTTTCTCGAAAATAGATTTACGATCGGGATATTTTCAACTTAAAGTCCGAGAGAAACATATACCAAGACTGTGTTTCGTACGAGGTATGGGCATTATGAAATCTTAGTAATGTCGTTTGGGTTGAGAAATGCACCAACAATATTTATGGAAATGATGAATATGTTATGTAATCAATATCTTGATAATTTTGTGATCGTCATCATCGATGACATCTTAATCTACACTCATTCAGAAGAGGAACATGCTTATCATCTTCATGTGATACTTGAACTTCTAAAACAAGATTTTTTTTTGCTAAATTGTCCAAGTGTGAGTTTTGGCTACAGTAAGTTCAGTTTTTAGGCATATTGTCACAGAAATGGCATCAAGGTTGATCTAGCTAAAATTGAAGTGATCGAAAAGTGGGAACCACCGAGATCACCGATTGAAATGATGAGTTTCCTTAGATTGTCTGGGTATTACGGTAAGTTCGTACAATAGTTTTCTTAACCATTTTAACAAAAAATGTGAAATTTGATTGGAAAGAAGCGCAAGCTGAAACCTTCAAAACTTTGAAAGAAAGGTTATGTAGCGCACCGTTTCTATCCTTACCCAATGGTTTAGAGAACTTTGTTATCTATAGTGATGCTTTGAAATTGGGTTTGGGATGTGTATTAATGCAACGAGAGAAAGTAATTTCTTATGTTTCACGATAATTGAAAAATCATGAAAAGCACCCTACTCATGATTTGGAGTTAGCGGTAGTTGTATTTGCTTTGAGGATTTGGAGGCATTACCTATACGAAACCAAATGTCAGATTTACACTAATCACAAGAGTATTCAACAATTGTTTAATTAACGGGTGTTAAATATGAGGCAAAGGCGGTGGTTAGAATTTTCAAACGACTACAATTGCAAGATTTTGTATCACTCGGTAAAGAGAATCGTTGTAGCCAATGCTTTAAGTCGGAAAGAGAAGGGCAGATCAATCAAAGTGCTAGCTTTGCGAGCTGAGTTGAACTGAATATCTTCGAAGAGTTAAAGAAGTGCCAAGTTGAAACCTTAAATGAAGAGAATCAAAGAAAGAACGACTTGTTGGTATTACATCTAATTTAGTTGAGGAGGGTCAAGGCTTGAAGTGTTTTGAAAGCAGGATTTGGGTTCCTCGTGTTGGTGATAATCGTGGAAAAGTATTATAAGAAGCTCACAAGTCCCGTTATTCAATCCATCCGGGCATTAAGAAGATGTAACGAGACCTTCATCAATTCTATTGGTGGTTGGGTATGAAAAAAGGATATTGCACACTATGTGTGTTGGGTCTGATTATACTAAGTATGGTTTATGCTGCTGATTAATGTTGCTAAGTGATTACTAATGCCAGACTATCAAGATTACTACTGCTAGTAGAACTAATACTGCTTGAAGAGTTAGTGGTGTTACTTGAATAGTTAGTACTGCTTGGAGAGTTAGTACTGCTAGTAGTTAGTACTGCTGAAGATTAATGCTGCTGAAGATGATTAATACTTCTGAAGACAATTAGTGTTGCTTCTAAAGATAAAGATGATTTGGAGATAAAGGCAAGCTGGAGATAAGACTGAAGATAATTATGGTATTGATGCTGAAGATCAATTGTATTTTGATAATTATCTTGTATTCAGTCTTGTATATATAGTATAAAAGTATTTGATAGTAGAGAATTATTCATTCATATGTTTTGTTAGAGAGAATTAACCTCAAGACTAGTTTAGATCCTTTCTATAAAGAAGTATAGAACGTCTGTTGAGTCTGTTCAACAGATTGAGGTTTTGTGTGTAATCATCAAGTTGAATCAATATAAACTTGTGATTTGAGTTTGATATACTGTTTCATTGATTGTTAGTGTTAAAGTGTTTTTCCGCAACTTCTTTAGCATTGATTCTGTGTGTGTGAATTAAGTTCTTGTTTGAATTTCGATCCTGACAAGTGGTATCAGAGCATTGTTAAACTCAGAAAAACAACAATCATCATGGACGGTTCAAGTGATAGTGTTCTGGTCTCAAAGGTTCCAATGCTCATATCTAATGAGTTTAACATGTGGAAGATTAGGATCAGGCAATACATCCTTCTCACAGATTACTCTATGTGGGACATCATTGAGAATGACCCATCTAATGAAGGAAAGATTGGAGCAGATGGAAAAAGAATCCCACCAAAGACAGATGGAGAGAGAGGAAGATAAGGCAGACAAAGATGAAAGCCTTGAGCACACTGCTCTTGGCTATTCCTAATGAGTATCAACACCAATTCTGCAACTGCACTGATGCCCAGATGCTTTGGAATGCTTTAGAGAAGAGATTCTCTGGTACCAAAAGTACCAAGAGAAATCAGAAGGCGATATTGAAGCAACTGTATGAAAACTTCATGTCAACTAAGAATGAGTCCATGACTAAAACTTTTGACAGGTTTAACAAGCTGATTGGTGAACTAGCTACTGTTGGAGTGCAGATTGATCAAGATGATGTAAACAGAAAGTTCTTAAGGTCCCTTGGAGATGAATGGACCATGTATACTGTCTCCTTCAGACAGGATGACAAGCTGGAGGACAAAGAACTAGACGATCTTTATAATGACTTAAGGGTGTTTGAGGCTGAACTTGAAGCCAAGAAAATACCATCTGGATACACTCATAATGCTGCCCTTTTATCATCTTCTTCTTCCTCTGTTTCTGCTGCTAATACAGAATCAATTAGTACTGCTTATGTATCTAAGCAGGATGTATCTAATGACTCTGTATTAGAAGCTTTTCTTGCTAGTCATGCTAATTCTGGTTTAATTAATGATGAATTGAACAAATTAATGCAGATGACCTTGAGGAGATGGATATAAAGTGGCAGATGGCCATGCTAACTATGAGGGTAAAGAGATTCATAAAAAGGACTAGAAGGAACAACTTTTCTCAAAGGAGAGAAGATGGTGCTGGGTTTGACAAGTCAAAGGTGGAGTGCTACAAGTGTCACAAGATGGGACACTTTGCAAAAGAATGCAGAGGAGGAACTCCTCAACAATATGGAAGCAACCACCAGCAAGCACATTCCTTAAGCTTCCAAAACAACAGAAACTCCACTCAAGCTCTTGTTTCTAAAGAAGGAATGGGATTTTATTGGAGTGATCAAGCAGAAGAAGCTGTTCAGAATCAAGCCCTGATGGCAGAAGTATCAAAATCATCAAGCACAGATATTCCAACAGAGGTAAAAACTAAACTGTGCACTGAAGAGTGTCTCCAAACTGTTAAAAAGTACATGGATCATAACCAAAGCATGTGTGACGACCTTAAAAGGTTAGAAAGAGATATAAGAGAGTATAAAGTGATTGTTGAGAAGTTTGAAGATCAAATCAAGGCTTACAAGGCCAATGAACTTCAACATTACTATGACACAAATTACTGGAAGTGGGAGAAAGATCAATTAGAGATTCAAATAGAAAAATCTAAAGAGGAGTGTGAGAAGATAAAGAGTGAGTATGAGAAAGTTAAGATTTACATTGAGAAGTTTTCTTATGCTTCCAAAGCAATGGACTCTTTGCTTAAAGCTCAAGTTCATGATAAGATCAAGAGTGGTATAGGATACAATGCAACACCTCCACCTTATAACAATAATTATATCCCTCCCTCTTCAGATCTCTTAGAAAACAAAAATAAGGAGGACTTACCTATAGGAGCAACAGAAGTAGATCCTATAGATAGTGTGGTGGTTGAAGAAGAGAATGAGGAAGAGAATTCTGAGAATAAGAATGCAGAAGAGATTCCTGTAGAAAATCATATCCTTACCAATGAAGGGGGAGGTAAACCATTCATCAAGAGTGAAAAGGTGGATAGTTCAAAGAGAGAAAAGGGAAAGGTACAGGGAGTCCACTATATGCAGACCACAGTTGTGAATCCCTGTACATGTAAAAAGCATCAGGCCCAAAAACATGATAAAACAGGGGTAATCAAAGAAACTGGAATAATCAGTGGGCACAAAAACAAGGGGTTGATCTGAGTAAAATCAATAGACCAAAACCTTGTTTTATTTGTGGAAAGCTTAACCATATTGCCAAATACTTTATTTCAATCCTATGAACCAGAGGATAAATTTTCAAAGACATATACAAAATCCTGTTGGCTATAGGAATCAAAGAAGGAATCATATGGTTGAAAATGCAAAAAGAGCACCTTTAAAAGCTCATGCTCAAAACAAGTTTGCAAAATCAAAGAAAAATACTCCAAATAAGCCAAGAAGTAACTTAAAGAAAAATAAAGCAAACAACTTTGTTCAGGTTTGGGTTCCAATAGTAAAGAAATCTGTTAGTACTGCTACTTCAAATAGTACTACTGACAAAAATAATGCTGCTGCAAGCAATACTACTGCTAACAATGTTAGTACTGCTAATCCAAGTAATACTGCTAACAAAGTTAGTATTGCCAATCAAGTTAGTACTGCTTCCAGTAACAAACCCATTATTGTGACAAAGTATTCAAGCCATAAGATTCCCCAGTTTGAAAAGCTCATCAAAACTGATTGTGAATATGTTGATGAGAATGGGAAACCCAAGACCACTTTGGCTTGGGTTCCTACTAAAAACTAACTGTTCCACTTTATGTGCAGGGCAACCAATAGCAAAAAGGGAAGAGCATTTGGCATATTGATATTGGTTGCTCTAGGCACATGACAGGTAACAAGTCCTACCTACAAAACTTCAAAAGAATTGATGGAGGACATGTTGCATTTGGTGATAATCCATCTGGAGGAAAGATTAGTGGAAAAGGTATTGTGTCAAAGGGTAAGATGACCTTTGAGGATGTCTACTATGTTGAGCAATTGAGATACAACCTATTAAGTGTACCACAGGTTTGTGACAAGAAACATAGTATATTTTTTACTGATTCTGAATGTATTATCCTTGCTAAAGGGTTCAAGGTAGTTGATGAAAGTATGATACTACTGAGAACACCAAGAAAGGACAATGTTTATTGCTTGGATTTAGAGAATATATCTAATGATTCATCATTTAATTGTCTATTTTCAAAAGCTTCTGTTGATTAATCATCTCTTTGGCACAGAAGGATGTGTCACATGAACTTTAAAATAATGAATAATGTTGTGAAAAACAACCTTGTAAGAGGTTTACCACAAAAGGTATTTTCATGTGATGATCATTGTGTTGCATGTCTTAAAGGCAAACAACACAAAACTTCTCATAAGTCCAAAGAGATAAATACAATCTCTTCACCTCTTATTTTATTGCATATGGATCTGTTTGGTCCTACAAATGTGATGAGTATTGGCAAGAAATCTTACTGCTTAGTTATTGTTGATGATTTCTCCAGATTTACTTAGGTCTATTTTCTGAGGACAAAGGATGAGACAATTGGACTGATCAAATCCTTTATTCTCAGAGTTGAAAACCAAACAAATCAAAGAGTTAAAATCATCAGGTCTGATAATGGAACTGAATTTAAAAACCATGATCTAAACAGCTTTTGGGAGGAAAAAGGTATTGAGAGACAATACAGTGCTCCTAGGACCCCTCAACAGAATGGAGTTGCTGAGAGGAGAAATAGGACACTGATTGAAGCTGCAAGATCCCTGTTGGCAGATTCAAAACGACCAGTTACATTTTGGGCAGAAGCAGTTAATACTGGTTGTTATGTTCAAAACAGGGTTCTAATAGTTAAATCTCAAGGCAAGACACCATATGAACTTTTTAACAAGAAGAAACCTTTTATTGGATTTTTCAAACCATTTGGGTGTCCTTGCACAATTCTTAATACCAAAACTCACTTAGGCAAGTTTGATAGCAAAGCAGATGATGGATTTTTGGTTGGTTACTCATCCCAAAGTAAGGCTTACAGAGTATTTAATACCTCTTTTAGAATAATTGAGGAAAGTGACAATGTCAAATGCAATGAGAGCACACCAAATAAATTTGGTACAGGCCCTGATTAGCTTTTTGACATTGATTCACTAACTAATTCTTTGGGTTTCAGTTATGAGAATAATGCAGGAACAGGGACAGAATCAGTACAAGACAAAAGACAAGAGTTTGTGCTATTCCGAATCCCTACAGCAGATTCTACTGAACTCTGTGTTCAAGAGAAGAAAGATACTTCAGATTCAAAGGATACTGAAACTGCTCAGAATGAAGAAGAGAGAGGTGAAAAGGATGATCAACTTTTGACTTCAGAACAACTAGAACCTGAGATGCCTGCATTGGAAGAAGATGATACTGATGATGATAACTCCTCAGTGTTTGGTGGCAGCTCTCCTGAAAAGAATGACTCTAATCTGGATGCAGAGATTATTGAAGAGGCTATTCATCAAACAAAAGTGCATAAAGATCATCCTCCTCAGTTGGTGATTGGTGACATCAATTCTCCAATCATCACAAGGAATCAGAGTAAGTTGGGAGGATTAAAAGACATACAATCAGGCTTACTATCTTGCTTTCTATCTCAGGTTGAGCCCAAAAAGGCACATGATGCAATGAAAGATCCAAGATGGATAGAAGCAATGCAAGAGGAGTTGCTGAAGTTTGTACTGCAAAATGTATGGGATTTGGTAGAACTGCCTAAAGGACACCGAGCTATAGGGACAAAATGGATTTTCAGAAAGAAGAAGGATGAGAGAGGGATAGTGATCAAGAACAAGGCTAGATTGGTAGCACAGGGGTACACTCAAGAAGAAGGAATTGATTATGAAGAGGTTTTTGCACCAGTGGCTAGGATTGAGACAATTAGGCTGTTTTTAGCCTATGCTTCTTTCATGAAGTTCAAAGTCTACCAAATGGATGTGAAAAGTGCTTTTCTATACGGCAAAATTGAAGAAGAAGTATATGTCTGTCAGCCTCTAGGGTTTGAAAATCCCAAGTATCCTGACAGAGTATACAAATTGAAGAAAGCACTGTATGGACTACATCAAGCACCAAGAGCTTGGTATGACACCTTGTCTACCTATCTCTTGGAAAATGGTTTTGAGAGAGGAACCATTGACAAGACTCTGTTCATTCAAAGGAAGAAGAAGGACATCCTGTTAGTGCAAATCTATGTGGATGACATCATCTTTGGATCCACAAAAGATCATTTGTGCAGAGATTTTGAAGAATTAATGCATAAGAGATTCAAGATGAGTTCTATGGGTGAACTTACTTTCTTCCTTGGGCTACAAGTTAAGCAACAACAAGATGGAATCTTCATAAGCCAAACCAAGTATGTGCAGGATATTTTAACCAAGTTTGGGTTCTCAGATTCCAAGCCTGCAAGCACACCCATGGAGACACACAAACAGATTACTGCAGATCTTGAGGGAGAGGATGCGGATGTTCATTATTACAGATCCATGATTGGCTCTCTCATGTATCTCACAACTTCTAGACCAGATATCATGTTCCCTGTTTGTGTATGTGCAAGATTTCAAGTTAGGCCAAAGCAATCACATTTTCAAGCAGTCAAGAGGATATTCAGATATCTCAAAGGTCAACCCAGATTAGGACTTTGGTATCCTCATGACTCACCATTTGACCTACTTGCATATTCAGATAGTGATTTGGGTGGAGCTAACTTGGACAGAAAGTCTACAACCGGAGGATGTCAGTTTTTGGGTGCAGGACTAGTATCATGGCAGTGTAAGAAGCAAACCACATTGTCCACTTCAACAACAGAAGCAGAATACATAGTTGCTGCAAGCTGCTGCTCACAAGTGCTATGGATTCAGAATCAAATGATGGACTATGGTATGACATTTTTTTACACTCCTATTTTCATAGACAACAGCAGTGCTATTAGCATTGCTAATAATCCTGTCAAGCATTCAAAAACAAAGCATATAGAAATAAGGTACCATTTTATAAGAGACTGTAATGAGAAGAAGCTAATTCAGGTCCAGAAAGTACACACAAGTAACCAGTTTGCTGATCTATTCACAAAAGCTTTTGATGTGGGTAGATTCACATTCCTGGTCACAAGTGTGGGCATGATGAACAGTGAATAAGTATATTCTCATTCTCTTTATGTACCTATATAGATTCCTCCTTAGTTACTTTCATTAAATTGGTGCTATTAACCCCTGTGTGTTTAAGTGTTTCAGATTGTTTGGATTGGATACTTGGTACTTCTCGTTCAGTTAATACTGCTCACTGCATTACTCATAATAATAGTTCAAAAATGGTTAAGTATGGCTACTACTGCTAGGTGGTTTATACTGCCAGTGCAAAGTTACTACTGCTTCCCTTATTTATACTGCTAATCATTGTTACTACTGCTGGTACATGTTAATACTGCTAGTATGTGTTAGTACTGCTAGTCTGTGTTAATACTGCTAGTCTGTGTTAATACTGCTAGTCTGTGTTACTACTGCCAGTATGTGTTACTACTGCTGTTATGAGTTAATACTGCAAGTTCGTTAATACTGCTAGGGTAATTAGTACTGCTTCTAACTTACTCCCTCCACCTATAAATACCCTGTGTGACCGCCAAATTACAAATGGCTCTTTGAATTTCCTACTAGTGTACTCTCTCTATCTTGTTCTCTTGAATTCTCTCTTACCAGTGCGTAACCCTAGCTTCGACCAATCGCTCAAGAAGATGGCTGAACTGATGTTTGTCGATGAACACAATGAATTGGCAATGCTACTCAAACCAAAGCAAGCAGAGGGATTTCATCAGACTGTGGATTTCCTAAGATCCTCACACATAGCCCACGCATTAACTGTCAATCCCACAATCTGTGTGGAACACCAAAGGCAGTTTTGGGCCAATGCTGCTATTCATACTGAAGATGGCAATCAGGTCATCAAAACAAGGGTGTGTGATAAACCCCTGACAATCACAGAAGGAGTTATTCGCATTCATCTACGACTAGATGATGCCTCAGGTATAACCTCTTTACCCAAGGAAGATATCTTCCAAGCTCTTAGTAATATGGGGTATGAAGGTCCCACTGATGTCTTCAAAATTTTCAAGAATAGATTCTCACCACAGTGGAGATTCTTTGTTCATACCCTTCAACACTGTATTTCAAGGAAAACAACTGGCTGGAGTGAGTTCAGCAGTACCATTGCTTATGCTATGGTCTGCTTAGCAACCTACAGGAAGTTCAATTTTTCACAAATGATCTTAAATGACTTACTGTCAAACCTGGATACCAAAACAAAATCTTTTTATATGTATCCCAGGTTTGTGTAAGCTTTACTGAATAAAGAATTGACGGATTTACCTCATTTTAATGAGGTATATGTACCAAAGGTCCCTAAAGGGAAGGTGTTTTCTAATATGAGGAGGCCTAGTAAGGACTTCTCAGGTATTGACACACCATTGTTCTCTACAATGATGGGTGTGTCTCCTTACCATGGTGAGGCATCAGTGTCAAAGCCCTCATCTGACAACCAAACTGATGACTTACCCACACCACTCATTTCTATTAACATCCCTCAGTCCCTTCTTAAAAAGCCAACATCACCCATCACTCACACTTATATAAGGAAAAAGGTAAAGAAGGTTCCTTCCCTTCTTGTACCTTCACCTACAAAGCCTTCAAGTCCTCTAATGGAGCATTCTCCATTAGAGAATATCCAAAGGGAAACCATAGGGGTTTCTCCCAACCCCAAGAAGGTGTTCAATAAGGAGAAGGAAGAGCATATGGGCTGTAAGGCTCACACTACTGACTTTGCACAAAGTGCAGGGCAGGACAGTGTGAACATATCTAAGACCTTCCCCATGGCAACTTTGGGTGAGCAATCATCCAAAGGTCCCAGGTGCCAAGAAACCAAGGGGGTAGAGGGTGCTTCTGCTAGGCAGAAGATCTCTACTACTAAAAGATCCAAGGATCCTTCAAGGGTGGTAAGCACACCCAAAGGAGGTGAGGACAGATATAACTACCAGGAATTGTTGGATACTATGGGAAACATTAATCTTGATGTCATCAAGCAAGGCTCAGATATAGAGGAGATAAAATTGGTAATTCTGTCTCAACAAGTGCAGATTACCAAATTGAAGAAGATGGTGATGAAGTTGGTACAGAAAAAGAAAAGAAAGGAGTATGTCTTGAAGAAGAGGGGAGATGCTTTCAACAAGGGGGAGAAACAAGATGAAGGGGAGAAACACAGTCCTATCGGTATGGAAGCTCAGTTTGAGGGGGAGCTGAATAAGGAAACAGAAAATAGCAAAGCAGCAGAAACAGAACCAACAACAGTAACTGAGAAAGAAGTAGAAATAGAGAAAACTGTAGCAGAAACATCATTGTCTAGAGAGGAAATGGAGATTGCAGAAACCTTGGTCAAAGCTAAGAATGACACTCCCAAAGCCACTCAAAAGGCTAAGGGAGTAATAATCAAAGAAGGAGGTTTAGAAAAGAAAAAAAAAGAGGTCAGTATGGAGGATGCAAAGAGGAAGGGAAAGGAGAAGATGGTTGAATCTGAGCAACCTTTAAAGAAAAAGAATCAGATAGAGTTAGATGAAGAAGTGGCCAAACAGCTTCAAGCAGAGTTGGAAAAGGAAGAAGAAATTCAATCTGCCAAAGACAGAGAGCTCGCATTAGATATGGCTAAAAGGTTGAATGAAGAGTTTCAAAAGAGTTTGAAGACTGCAGTTGCTGCCAAGATAGTTACAAAGAAGGCTTCAAGGCAAAGGCTGGCATTAAAGCAAAGACAGAGACAACCCTCAAAGACCTTCCTGGCTAATCAAGAAAGGAGGAAAATGATAAACTTCCTAAAAGGAGCTCTTGGAGTTCCTAAAGGAATGTTTACTAACATGGCCTATGGTAGGATAGAGGAGTTGTATTCAAAGGAGATGGCAAATCTGAAAGGGGACTTCACTCAAAGGGTTGAGTTTGAAAGACAAATGAAAGAGATACATGATCTCAATATCCAACAACCCTTTCCTGAGAGTGAGGAAACCACTCTTTCAAAAGAAAAGGCTGAAGAAAAGAAGGAAGAACATGCTGATGTGGAAGTCAAATCTGCCAAGAGAGTGAAAACAATAGCTTCCAAGAAACTGTTTAAGAAGCCAAGGGTTGCAGAAGCTGAGAAAGAAACAGAAACATCTGTTATAGGTCAAGCTGAGTAATCAAGTCAAAGTGCACAACAACCAAGTCAATCTAATGTGCATTTTGAACTTTACATGACTGTAACAGATAATGATCCAGTGAAGGCAGATCCTATTTTAGTCCAAGCCCCTGAAATCATCCACTGGGATATTCTTGAAGATCAAGGCAAAGAATATTTTAGAATCAAAAGAATGGGTGATCATTTTGAAGTCTACTCTACTTGGGGGAAGATAGTCAGATGTTGTTCCAGATCAGACTTGGAAGAAATGTTTAAAGTGGGAATGAATCTGTATGGGGATGTGCTGAAGACTCCAGGGATGAACATCAAGAAACTAGCAATGGAGTATTTATGCATGATGTTCAGTCCAGATCTTGTCAAGCATGTCATCAAAGATGTCTTCAAGTCTGTGGACAACTGGATGCTCATAGAAAGGTGTGGGGTGTATATCTTGACCATAGATAAAAGCTTTCATGAATATTATCTGGTGGATAAGATATATGATCACAGCCTAGCCAAGCTACATGGGATGTTGAAAGCCAAACTAATCTATCCTCAAGGCTCAGAAATGGCAAGGATTCTGGTTAGCAGGATAATCAATCAAAGTCTGGGACTGGATCTAAGTTTGGGCAACTGAGCTGAAGTGTTGAAAGCATCATGAAGACCATATCATGAAGAACTTAACTTCACTTTCTGAAAAGTTAAGTTAGGGGGAGATTGTTGGGTCTGATTATACTAAGTATGGTTTATGCTGCTGATTAATGTTGCTAAGTGATTACTACTGCCAGACTATCAAGATTACTACTGCTAGTAGAATTAATACTGCTTGAAGAGTTAGTGCTGTTACTTGAATAGTTAGTACTGCTTGGAGAGTTAGTACTGCTAGTAGTTAGTACTGCTGAAGATTAATTCTGCTGAAGATGATTAATACTTCTGAAGATAATTAGTGCTGCTTCTAAAGATAAAGATGATTTGGAGATAAAGACAAGATGGAGATAAGACTGAAGATAATTATGGTATTGATGCTGAAGATCAATTGTATTTTGATAATTATCTTGTATTCAGTCTTGTAAATATAGTATAAAAGTATTTGATAGTAGAGAATTATTCATTCATATGTTTTGTTAGAGAGATTTAACCTCAAGACTAATTTAGATCCTTTCTATAGAGAAGTATAGAACGTCTGTTGAGTCTATTCAACAGATTGAGGTTTTGTGTGTAATCATCAAGTTGAATCAATATAAACTTGTGATTTGAGTTTGATATACTGTTTCATTGATTGTTAGTGTTAAAGTGTTTTTCCGCAACTTCTTTAGCATTGATTCTGAGTGTGTGTGAATTAAATTCTTGTTTGAATTTCGATCCTGACAATGTGGAAAGATGTTTAACATGTCTACAAGGTCAAAGTGGAGCACCAACGACCTTATGGTAATCTGCAATCATTAGACATTCCAATTTGGAAATAGGATCATATTACTATGGATTTTGTGTTGAAGTTTCCTAGAACACCAAGAGGTTTCGATGCAATTTGGGTAATAGTGGATAGACTTTCAAAATCTGCCCACTTTTTACTGATCAAAGAAACCTAGTTGTTGTAAAGGTTAGCAAAACTGTATATTGATGAAGTGGTATATAGGCATGGAGTACCGCTATCAATAGTTTCGAATAAGGACGTCGGTTTACTTCTAAGTTTTGGAGAAACTTCTAGAGAGAATTGTGATCACAAATAAAGGTAAGCACTGCTTATCATCCACAAACCGACAGACAAAGTGAGAGAACAATTCAAATACTAGAATACATGTTGCATACTTGTACCATTTTTGGAGGATTTTTGGGAAGGGCATTTATCTTTAATAGAGTTTGCCTACAAAAATAGCTATCACGTCAGTATTCAAGAGGCACCCTTAGAGATTCTTTAAGGAAGAAAGTATATAACACCATTGTGTTGGAATGAAGTAGGGGAGAAGTAGTTGGCAGGATCGGACATTGTTCAGTTAATGGAAGATAAGATTGGGCAGATTCGTGAATGATTAAAAATGACACAAGACCGACAAAAGAGTTATGCTGACAAATGTCGTAAACCTATAGAGTTTCAAGTTGGAGATAGTGTAATATTGAATATCTAGCCTAGGAAAGGGATAGTCCATTCTGGTAAAAGAGGATAATTGAGTCCGTTTTATATCGGACCCTTTGTGATCAGTAACCGAGTTGGTGAGGTTGCCTACAAGATAGAACTTCCTGAAAAGTTGAGTGGTATTCATAATACCTTTCACATATCTAACTTGAGAAAATTTTTAGTTGATGTCGATCAGGCTGTACCATTACAAGAAGTTCAAGTTGATGAGAAAATGAATTTCATCGAAGAGCCGAAACGTGTATATGTGTGTGTATTCCGGAGAAGATGCAACTAGAGTAGGGGATAGAAGATATTGAAGGTCTTGATTTGAATGTTCTTTTCTCAAATGTCTCAACGTATGATTCTTCTTCTATGTTTCTTTTGATCTAGGGTTTAATTTAGTTGTTGGGTAAAGAGTTTGTGTCTCTTGTTTTATCATGGTTCTTGTGGTTGTTCTAAGAGATTGATAGCAAGAAATCCCTTTTTATAAAACAATTATGAGTTATCATCAGTTTTGATTTACCTAAACATCTTTGATTTTCTTATTTAATAACCACCTTATGTTTGATGGGAATTTACCCATTGTTTTTAGTGATCATAGATGATTAGGTTGACAGCTATATGTTCCTTGATGATCTTATGGTGGAAATTTGTAATTTGAAGCATTTAGAATTTTGGACATTGAGCTAGTTTTGAAGCCTGGTTAGAATGTGTAGAACAGAGGAAGAGTCAATAGATTTAGGGGGTAACGCGACTTGGTCGGGGGCTCGGTCGCATAAGTCACTATTGAGTGATTTTTGCTTTTTATTTCATGTTGCTCAGGGGTCTTTTGGGGTATCGTTCAGGGTTTATATAAGTTGTTTAGAGGTAAAAAGAATGTAAAATCATTAAGGTTGTAATCAGTGCTCCCTTTATTCAAGTACAAGTGTTCGATTATATCCGTTACCCAATAAGAGTCAATTATTGAATATCCTGATTTAAGGTGAGTTCCCTTGTGCTTTTTAAACTTATAGGCATATTGATATAACTATGGGCATATAATAATGCTATAAGTTGTTGCTACGCTTTAATTTCCGATAATTGTATATGTAGTATGTGGTACTTGTTATATGATCTAAATCCAATAGGGTCTTGATGTTTGTCATATGGGATAAGGAAACTTACACAACCGGAGCACGTGTGTATGTGACTGTGATGGTCCATAACCCATGAATTTTTTTGATGTTGTTCCACTGCCTACACGGGCAGAGCTAGAAATTTAGTATAGTGGGGGTCCGATCGTCCTATATCGTACTTGGTTGTGAAATAAAAACGATAAATATTGTATTTTAACAACTTAACAAAATCTCGTAATTTGTAAAACATATAAACAAAGAAATTCTTTTAAAATACAAATAACTTGCATCTCATATAAAATAAATGCCAATGTCAACCGTTGTTTTTTAAAATAAAGAAAACAATTGCACTCCAAATTATTGCCTAAGAATTTTTTTAAAAATAAATATAAACCACCTATATTCGGACTGCAAAATCATTGTTGATATACTAAAATAAAATACCCAATCCGTACTAAAATAAGTATCCACATTTATATTTATGTTTGTCTAAAAGTTAGTGTCTACTTTAAAAATATATAACTAAATTCTCAAATTTACCATTATTAATGCACAAATATCTAAGAATCGTGAAAAGTGATATATTAGTTAAGGGTAAATTTGAAATTTTGTCAACCGAAAAGTGAAATAATTATGGATATCTAAAATTGTGTTATCTATTGTGTACATGTTTATGCCAAAAATCGCACCAAAGACAATCTAAGGTTTGGATTGCGGAGCCTAATCAACTTTAGACAATCTTTCAAAATAAACAAGACAAACGATGTAGAAAATGTAAATGAGACAAAGACTTTGGTGAAGCGGAAAACCCCATCGAGGGTAAAAACCACGGACGATCATAGAAATCATCGGTGCACTATGGACGTCAATAAGGGACGATGTCCTTAATAACAACGATTGCTATTACATAATGTGATTGTTAGTTCCAGTGATCAAGGTTTGATTGATTAAGAATAGATTAACAAGGGATTGGGAGGGAACAATTTGTTTATTCATAAAGTCTAGAGAGAGTTACTAGCTTTCTCTCTCTAGAAAACCAAGAACACGTACGACTACATTTGGATTGACTTGCTTACTAAACACATACAAACATATTCCTATATATACCCCAATGCCCTTGTTACACATTTAAGCCCAAACCCAAAGTACAAGACCCAAATACAATTATAAAGATTACTTTACAAAACTTCTAAATAGAACATTTATGTTCTAACATTCTCCCCCTAAGTTTTGTAAAGTAATCATCCTTTTCAGCTTCAACTCTTCTCCCCCTTGATTTCTTTATAAAAACTTAGCGTTGCTTAAACATCAAAGCATCTCTTGGTCCCCCTTGAAAGTAGCTCTTATCCTTGAAGTTTCAACTTTAATACAAGATCTGATGTAGACAATAACCTCGACTGAGTGCACATAAAGACAACTTTTAACTCTTGTAAATCCAACACATTCGTTATGCCCACAAGAAAGAAATGTGTGAATTATCATGTGACAACCAAAGTGCATCTTCAGTTTATAACACCGGATCTGTGTTTGAACCACAAGTTGAATAGGAATTCAACTTAAGAACTTATTCTGATCAGCTTACAGGAGGAAGCATCTTGTAGCAAACACCATAATGCAAGGGTTAGAAGACAATTCTGACAATTGTTCAACAACTGATGAAAGACGCTCATTTTCTAACTGCTTCTCAGAACACTAAACGAACAAACTCATAACTCCTTTCTTCACGAATCAACCGGATGATTATAAGCACTCAAGATTCTGAATCACAACCAAAGCATCAGAACAATGATTGCAGTCACTCATACTTCTAATTGATCAGGTCAGAAGAATGATTAAGAGCACTCAACGGTCTAACATCGTAGAGAAAAACTCCATACTGATGATTGCAGATACTCAGGCTGCTAATCCAATCCGATCAGAGACTAAATCCAAACATCCAATATCTGAAAATCTTGACAAGCATGAGCACTCGTGAAAATTTAGATCAGTTGCTAAAAAATATGTGACCAACGAAAGATAGGAATGATGTCACATATGCATTACGCGAAAAATCTCACGAACAGGGCAAACTTGTAGCAAAATGGGTTCAGAACAGTCAGTGTTCGCATAGAGTCAAAAACTTTTCGCATAATCTTCACAATTCGCAGATCACTGTTCATGAGGTGAACAATTCGCATGAGGCATTAGCCGAAATCCTCACAATTCGCATAGGCTTATATGTGAATTTCTGCTTCTCGCATGTGCCTATGTGCGAATTCCTCGCAATTCGCATACGGAAGGATGCGAATTCTTAACATTTCTCATTCCATCTCTTCACTGTGATACAAAAATACTATACTTGGAATATTTTTAAGCCTCAAAGAATTCGTATCGATGCGAATTCTGAACTTTCGCATATCACTGTCAAGCGAATTCTATACTTAGACAAAATTTCATCTTCAAAGCTTTTCTCATCATGCGAATTCTGTTATGCGAGTTCTTCAAATATCATGCGAATTCTTAGGATCTACGATTGTTTTTCCCAAAAATCTTCGAATTCAACTTCAAAACATCGAATTTGAGTCTGGAAATTTGTGAGCAGGTTCAAAATCAACATTGGAACAACTTTTTAGTTGATGATCTTGTCTAAAAACAACTTTATAATCCATTTCGATCTCAACACAGTGAAAAATTACATTTCGAACATAAATTCTCAAAATCGACCAATTCAACCAAATTTGTTGAAATTAAATCTGGTAATTGATTCAATGTATATTATCTATGTTCTCTGAATCAATTTGTCATCAAAGATTGATCAAATTCACATCAATTCAACAAAATTCAAATTTCTCAAAAACATATCATGCGACGGTGAACTGTTCTTCAATCAAACCATGATCTCAATCGTTCCGTAGAAAGATTTCTTCGTTTGGCTCTAATACCATTTGTTAGTTCCAGTGATCAAGGTTTGATTGATTAAGAATAGATTAACAAAGTCTAGTGATCAAGGGTGGGAACAGTTTGTTTATTCACAAAGTCTAGAGAGAGTTACAAGCTTTCCATCTCTAGAAAACCAAGAACTCATACGGCTACATTTTGATTGACTTGCTTACTAAACATATACAAACATATTCCTATATATACCCCAATGCCCTTGTTACACATTTAATCCCAAACCCAAAGTACAAGACCCAAATACAATTATAAAGATTACTTTACAAAAGTTCTAAATAGAACATTTATGTTTTAACAGTGATAAACGTAAGATAAATGTAAATAAACTAATGTGTTGTATATAATGGTGAGTGATTGTCGTGCAAGAAGTTGAGAGAACTTTAGAGCATTTCTTGGGATTAGATTATGATTGCTGTTGTGAATGTTTTTCGATTGTTCGATGTATCCTTCTGAATTCTTTGAGGTCTTTATATACTTACTCCTCAGTAACTGTCTTCTTAGTCATAACCGTTGTCTTCTTTATGAGAATTAATGGTTAAACGGTCCTGTCATGATGTTGGTCATTCGTTATGTTTTGAGTCTTAATTGTCATTAATTCTTCTGTTAAAACGTGAGTCCTGCAATAATCACACAATAAAGAACTCACAATTTATCGTTAGAAAGCAACTGTTAGTTTGTCCTAGGAATAATATTGGTTGGGGATATCTCTTGTCATTGGAGCTTGGTCATTTGACCCAGGCTGACCGGACTTACGATTTCTGAAGGATATTCTCTTCGACCATCAGGCTTGTGAATTTTTACCCAAACAATTTTCCCTCGAGATTTGGATTTCAAAAAACTCCTTTTGAATTTCAAATATCCTGCTAGAATTTCCAAAATGAAACGTGTCGGCTTTGGTAACTGGTATACCTAAAAGGAAACTGAATCAATTACCCTAGGGAACCGTATATATGCTTTTGACAGCTACGGGGGCACGCATGTTCATGACGTCGTGTGTCAGGACAGTTGTCTATGACACGCGTCATAGAGAGACTGATGAGTGGGTGGAAATTGTCTTTTTTCCATTCATGAACTTCTCGGTGCTTATTCTGTTAAGCCCGAGAGTAACCACCAATATAGCCTTTATCCCAAGGTGAGGGGTAAAAGGATCCTTGTTCTAGTGACTTCTATCAATGACCGGAGGTGGAAGTCCCACTATGTTTTTGGACAAGTCTCTACGCTGAAGGACAAGGATCAGTTGCTCGCATCTCGCTGGAACACAAATAGTAAGTGTCACATTTATTTCTTTTATTCTGTCGTAGGAATTATCTATGACAACTAACACTTATTTTACTATCGCAAAAATCGATTTTTCTCGAATAACGCCTTTGGAGGATACTCAGGCTAAGCTCGACGAGTTCCTCAACCTCCAAAATCGTTAATTTTATCAGACGGCCAAAAGTCAGTTGTTAGTAGACTAAGACGACGGAGAAGAATATTTCAAGTTCTTAGACTCGACAGGTCCATCCGGCCAAAGGGAAGAAGAGGATACAAAAGAGAAAGAGATGAGAGTAACTTGTTGTCATAGATAAATGTGGTCGAGGATTTCATTTGACATCGAATATTATATTTGATAGTTCCAAATCCAAGCTAACAATCAATCACACTCACCAAATATAGAAATCATTATGAACAATCTGATCTTTTATTACAATGATTTCGTAATCACAAGTAGTAAAAAGTGTCACAGATCTCACGTTTCTCTCTCTACAAGTCTATGCGAGTTCTCTGTGATCTGAGTGTGTTTCTTATCTAAAAATACAAAGACATAAGGTATTTATATGGTCAACCTTATGACCTTACAACTCAAAAACTAATGTCAAAGTCAAACACTTTGACTTACAAGACTTTTAACAAACAAATACAACTTTACAACACTTCACAACTTTGACCCTCCCTTTAATCTTAAATACAATACATGACTTAACAATCTCTCCCTTTGGTTCAAGATTTAAAAAAATTGACGAAAATCTTCAGGTCTTCTCACAGTTGTAAAATCTTTAGCACAGAGCCTTTGCCAACTTCAAAACTTTAAGAATCTTCTCCTTTGAAATTCTTCTCAACAAGAGTACTCTGTCTTTCTTTATCACCTTTAATTCTTCAAAACTTGAAATCTTTTACAATCTCTTCTTTGTTCACAAAAAATGTGCAACAAACTTTCATATAATCTCTTCAACTTGATAACATCATACATTACTTTGGCTTGAAATTTGAATTCTCTCCACTTTACGACTTTCACTTGACTTTGGTTTCTTCAGAAATTGAACTTTAAACAATTATCCCCCTCCCCTTTTTTTAATAAGATCAACATAATTCTCTTGAAATATCTCCCTCTTTTTGATGAATGATGAGAAATCAGAATCATCAAAACATTTCAATGTCAGCATCATCTTTGATAAATCTTCCCCAAATATCAATATAGGCATAAGCTTCATGATAGGCAAAAACAATCTCCCCCATACAATAAAATAAGCAATCTCAACCGAAAAGAATAGTTTCGCTCTTTGATCTGATATGAACATGTAACCGTTAATTCATGAATGTATTTATCTGAATCTTTTCAAATTCAGACAAATTATGAATGGTAAACCTGAATCAACATATGAATCAGTTATACTGCCTGTGAGTAGCACGGAGCCACTTTGTGCAACAGATGCACATTGGAAATGAGATTTTTGATGTTTACTCCCCCAGGGCTTCCATTCAATCATTGAAAAATCAGAAAGAAATTTTCTATGAATGTTAAGACAAGAAAACATATTCCTTGTGTGCTCGTGCATGTGTAGAAATGATTGAAGCAATTAAAGGTTGAACATGATCAAAGTATGCAAACTGTTGAGACATCAGCAAGTATTACATAGACTCAATGTGCATGATAAAGGGTCGAAGGTGGGGCAACTTTCCTTCTGTTTCAATATCCAAATCATCCAAATGAAGATTAGATAGTAGATGTGTTGCGTCCCTAAAGAAATATGAAACATCATTTTGTTAAAAAAAAGATGAGTAGCAGGTGGGGTTTATGCGAGAGTTGTAATGGGTTAGTGCCTATTTCAATGAAGTTCATGAAAGAATTGTGAAACAACATATTATGTGGCTGCCCGACTCAGAAAAGATTTGGTGCAGAGTTTAAGCTTTTAAACAATGAAGATCTCTAAAAAAATTGAATGAATGAAATGAGGTCAAGTTAAATGTTTTGAGAATATGACAATGTAAGAATAAGATCAGTTTTCATGAAAATATAGCTTGGGGTATCAAAGAAATACAAAGATGTTTATATGAACAAATATAAACATATTAACAATGAAAGCACAAGTAATGAAAATGATGTATGATACTCAAACAAGTTAGAATTCAAATGGGAGTATTTCCATCGAAAGATTTATTGTGTAGATACATGGTAATAACAAAGTCAATGAAAATACTGAACCTGTGTGTGTGAATATACACAAGTATTAGCCTTTAGAAACACACGGTTAGTTAAACAGTAAAGAACTTGATATGAAAACATTTAAAAGCACACATCGAAATTCATAAAATCTTTTAAAGAATAGGAAGTGGTTTGAACGTTTAAGAAATTGTTTTTTATACCTGAAAGTTGTTCTTCTTTCAAATATGATAGAGATTAAGAATTAGAAAGATATACCATCAGTGTAGAATTCTTACCATCGCTTGAAATGAATATTTTATCCATTATGCTTCATTTCATAAAAACATCAGATATTCTTCCTTCTAATATCTGTAAAAAGTCAAACATTAGCAGAGAACAATATGAATATAACAATTAACAATAGTTCTCTATTCTCCCCCTGAAAAATATAACAGTGAAAAATCAATCTCTTTACGTTTCTAACTGTCTCCCCCTTAAACAAACAACAAATACTTCCTGAAAGATGTAGAAATTTGCTCAAGCATCAAGAATGGAAAACATTGAAGAACGGGTTCTGAACAAAATTATCCCGAATCCAATGTCACATACTTATAACCCGCACAATAAGAAATATTTTGGTAATCATCTATGATGATTTCGCCTTTGTCAGTAAATAAGAAAAATATAAGCAAATATTCTAACTCCCCCTAGATAAATGCAAAATTAAGATCAACTCACCCTAGAATCATGCAAGAAATACCAACAGACTTAATAAGACAAGTTAAGCATACCGAGTTTGTTGATCAGAAACTTAAAACGTTTTTCATCCAAAGGTTTAGTAAACAAATCAGTTAACTGGTAATCAGTCTGGACAAAATGCATTCTACATCACCTTTCTCGACATGATACTTTATGAAATGGTAACGGACATCAATGTGCTTCATTTTTTAGTGTTGAACCGGATTAGCCATTATTGCTATAGCGCTCTTAGAGTCACAATAAATAGGAACACGCTTGTAAGTGTACCCAAAGTCTTTGAGTTGCGTCATCATCCACAACATATGAGAGCAGCAGCTTGCAGCAACAACATACTCAGCTTCGGTTGTTGATGTAGATACACAATTTTGTTTCTTTGAAGTCCATCTTACGAGCTTGTCACCTAAAAATTGACAAGAACCCGACGTGCTCTTCCGGTTTAGCTTGCAACCTGCGTGATCTACATCGATAAACGCTGTAAGATCAAAACCGGACTCCTTCGGATACCAAAGGCCTAACTCAAGAGTGCCTTTGAGGTATCTAAGGATCCATTTTACGGCAATAAGATGGGATTCTTCAGGGTTCGCCGGATAACGCGTACGGAAATATGTAGCAAACATTATATCCGATCTACTGGCCGTCAAATACAATAATGAGCCAATCATGCTCCTGTACGTCTTCTGGTCAACAGATTTACAGGCTAAATATGCGTCTAGAAGAGTTCCAGTTGCCATGGGCGTCTTCATTGTGGAACTATCGACCATGTTGAACTTTTTCAAAATATCTTTTATATATTTAGACTGATTAATAAAAATGCCATATGGGGACTGCTTTACTTGTAAACCAAGAAAGATTGTCAGTTCTCCCATCATGCTCATTTCAAATCTAGTCTCCATTATTTTTGAAAAATTCTTGCAAAATTTTGGATTTGTAGAACCGGAAATAATGTCATCTACATATATCTGTATAAGAATCAAATCCTCACCTTGTTTCTTCTGGAAAAGAGTTGTATCAATTGTACCTTTCTTAAATCCAGAGGTAAGAAGAAATTGTGTCAAGGTTTCGTACCATGCTCTCGGCGCTTGTTTGAGATCATAAAGTGCCTTATCAAGAACATATATGTGGTCAGGATGATTAGGGTCGACAAAGCCTTCGGGTTAATTGACGTAAACCTATTCATGCAATATCCCATTTAAGAATGTTGATTTCACGTCCATTTAATAAACCTTGAAATTTTTGTGGGCAACATAAGACAGAAATACCCGAATTGCTTCTATCCTCGCAACAGGTGCGAATGTCTCATAATAATCAATGCCCTCCTGCTTTCTTCTCAGCCAGAAGTGCTAAGGATTCCTTCACCATCTTCTTTTCCTCACTAATCAGTTTCACCTCATCTTCGTGCTGAGCTAAAGTCACAAATATATCATTAATATCTTCTAAATCCATGTCCTTAGACATTTGCAAATTGATTGTGTAACTCTTCCATTCGGGATTTAGATTCTTAATGAACTTGTAGTTTATCTCGGATACTGACTTGTTCATCCCGTTCCTTGTTAGACTAATATTGTATTCAAGATTAAAAGTAAGGGTCTGTTATGTAAAAGTTGAATAGTTCAAGGGTTCATGTTGTAAAGTCAACGTAAGTTGACTTAGTATAAATAGGTTTGGTTTTTTTGTAATCTGTAGACACGCACGAACACTCGCTGATTTGGTAAGAACTCACACACTGTGTACATACACATACGTGAGATCTGTAGCACTCTGTTAGATCTATGACCACGTTGTAATCATATGAGTTGATCAATAAATGTGTTCATAATCGGTGTTATGATTAATAAGCTAGTAAATCTGGGTCACATTTCGTATCAGAGCACAGTAATCCATCGATTTGAGTTTCTGAAAAAGTCGAGTTCTGTCTAAATATTCTTGATCGACTTTTGCCCAAAAAGTGAGTTTTTGTTGAAATTGGTGATTGATTAGTGGTCGAATAGTGATTTAGAACATTCGTATCGGCTTGAATTGCAAAGAAAAACATCATTTAATCGTGAATTTGAAATTTTTGTTGGTATTTGGTCGAATGATTATCGAGTCACTGTTTGATTGGTTTGAAAGTTCAAAAGTGTAAATTGGATTATCATATTGCTTTGGATTGTTCTTTGGACTAACAAGTTTGATTCTGTGAAGTTACAGCTTCGAATTTGGGGTTTTGGATCAATTTCTGGATTAAAATCGATATTTTTGGACTGTGTAGTCAAGAACTCGCAAGATCTATAGGATTCATATGAAGAACTCGCTAAATAGATAGAATTTGTAATCAGATTTCGCAAGATGTTATTTTTTTTTATTAAGTAAAGAATTCACAATAGTGCATATTACGAATTACAGAAGAATTCACAAGATTTTTTTGAAAATTTAATAAGGATAGAATTCGTATCTCTTTCTGTAACGAAAAGCTAGAATTCGTGAAAGTCAATTTGCAAAAAGTTGTGTTTTTAAAAGTTTAAGTGAAGAATTCGCTATTGTGTCTATTACGAATTCTTAAGAATTCGCTTCTGTGTCTATAGCGAAAAGCTGATTTTCGCATCACTGAGTGTAACGAATTCTAAAGATTTCGCAATGCATTTTCAAAATTCTTCCAAGTCAAGAATTCGTATGTGTTACGAAAAGTTTTTGTATAAGTAAAGGATTCGTGACTCTGTAGCTTACGAATTCCACTTACGAATTCTTGATTGATTTGCGAATTGTGTCTTTGAAAAAGTTCTTAAGTATAGAATTCGCAGAGGAGAGGTATGCGAATTGTTCATTGCTTATTCTCTCTAGCTTGCGAATTTCTGACTTTGTGAATTTCTAAGCTTTGTGTTGCGAATTTCATGAGTTTTACGAATTCTGAACTTGTTTTACTATTGAATTGCGAATTGTTCTTGATTTTAAGCTACTTGCGAATTCTGAACATGTAATTTTTGGAAATTTCATTTTCTGAATTTTTTTTTCAAGTTTTTCTCAAATTGTTGGGTTCAAAGATCTTTACTAGCTAATATCATTGTTGTGTGCAGATTAATACATCTTGTCATCATGTCGAAAGAATAGCTCTCAATGGGATCACAGTCAAAGCCTCCTGTCTTATCAATAGGAGAATATTCTCAGTGGAAGCAGAGGATGACCCAGTTCTTGAACCATAAGAACAAGGATTACATGAAGTCTATCATCGATGGTCCAGTACAACCAATAGTCACAGTACCTGGACAGGCTGCAACTAAGACATCACCTGAAATTCCAGTTCGTTATGTCCCAAGGCCCTATCAATATTATAGTGAACAAGAGAAAGAATTGCATAAAATTGATGAAGAGGCCCTGATATATCTGACCATGGCTATCCCAAATGACATCTACAACCGTGTAGATAGTAGGGAGTCTGCAAAAGCCATGTGGGACGAATTGGAAAGGCAGTTTCAGGGTACTGAGAAATCCATACAAGCAAAGCTGAACCAGAGCATAAACGCTTATGAAGGCTTTCATGCAAAAGAAGGAGAGAGTCTTTTGGATACGTACACCCGTTTCAATGTTATCCGGAATGACATGACAAGGAATGGAATGAACAAGACGGTATCTGAGATAAACTACAAGTTCATCAAGAATTTGTCAGGATCGAAACTCAAACAAGAATTTAAATAACACACTCAGAAACTTATATTAAAAAAGTTGCGGAAAAACACTTTAACAGAAAATCAATGGAACAGTATATAGAAATCAAATCACAAGTTATATTAATTCAACTTGATGATTACACACAAAATCTCAATCTGTTGAACAGACTCAACAGACGTTCTATACTTCTCTATAGAAAGGATCTAAACTATTCTTGAGGTTAATTCTCTCTAAACAAAACATATGAATGATTGTTCTTCTAACAATTGTATACTATATATACAGTGTTGATTACAAGATAATTATCAAAATAAAATTGATCTTCAGTATCAATACCATAATTATCTTCAACATTATCTCCAGGTTATCTTTATCTTCAAGTCTTCTTTATCTTTAAAAGTAGCACTAACCTTCTCTTAGCAGTATTAATCATCTTGCAACATTAACATCCTCAGTAGTATTAATCCTTGAGCAGTACTAACCATGCTTGCAGTAGTAATCTTCAACAGTACTAACTACTTGCAGTACTAACTCTCCAAGCAGTGCTAACTATTCAAGTAGCAACACTAACTTTTCAAGCAGTATTAATTCTACTAGCAGTATTAAAATTACAAGCAGTAGTAATACCTTTCAACCAACACTAGCATCCATCCTTAGCATATTCAGACTCAACAATCTCCCCCTAACTTAACTTTTCAGAATGAGAAGTTAAGTTCTTCAACATAGGGTATTCATGATGCTTTCAACACTTCAGCTCAGTTGCCTAGATTTGGATCCAGTCCCAGACTTTGATTGATAATTCTTCTTACTACTCTCTTGGCCATCTCTGAATCCTTTGAACATATCATCTTTGCATTCAACATACCTTGCAGTTTAACCTTGCTGTGATCATAAATCTTATCCACTAGGTAGTACTCATGATAAGCTCTGTCTACAGTGATGACATAGACTCCACACCTTTCAAACAACATCCAATTTTCTATTCTTTGGAATTTATTCTCCAGATGCAGATCTCTGACCACATGTTGAACTTTGCTAGGATCAAACATCATGCACAAGTACTCCATGGCTAATTTGATTAAGCTCATTTCAGCTCCTGTTAAGTCCTTTTCATACAGGCTCATTCCAATCTTGAACATTTCTTCTAAATCTGATCTGGAACAGCTTCTGATGAATTTTCCCCAAGTTGCATACAATTCAAACTGATCACCCATTCTTTTGATTATGAAGTATTCTTTCCTGTTGTCCTTCAGAATATCCCAAAAGATAATTTCAGGTGCTTTCATAGAAATAGGATCAGCTTGTACTGGATCTTTATCTGTCACTGTCATGTACAAGTCAAACTGCTCATTAGATTGTTGATTTGAGTGCTCTGGATTTTGCTCTGGCTCTGCTAAAGGTTCATCAGTAGGTTCTGCTTCTGCTTCTGCTCTTTTTTCTTCAATTCTTGCCCTTTTTGCCTTTGGCTTGGTGGCAATGGTTTTCTTTCTTTTGATTACTCCAATTTGATGAGCCAATGTCTCTTCTTTCTTTTCTTCTTTCCTTTCCTTGATAGGAGTTCCTTCTTCACTTTCAGGAAAGGGTTGTTGTATGTTGAGATCATACCTCTCTTTCATCTTCCTTTCAGCTTCTTCCCTTTGAGTGGAGTCCCCTTTCAGTTTGGCCATCTCCTTCTGGTAGAGTTCTTCAAGCTTTCCAGAGGACATACTTGTAAACATTCCCTCAGGAACTCCAATAGCTCCTTTCAAGAAGTTTATCATTTTCCTTCTTTCTTGGTTTGCTAAGTATGTCTTGGAAGGTTGTCTTTGCCTTTGCACAACAGCTTTCTTTATTACTTGCTTAACAACAGCAGGCTTTAAACTCCTTTGATATTCTTCATTCAACTTTTTGGCCATATTCAATGCAAGCTCTCTATCTTTGGCAGATTGAATTTCTTCCTCCCTTTCCATCTCTTCTTAAAGCTTTTTGGCCACTTCTTCATCCAACTCAATCTTTTTTTGTTTCTTCAATGGTTGCTCAGATTCAAGCATCTTTTCCTTTCCCTTCTTCTTTGCATCCTCCACACTGATCTTTTTTTTCTTTTTCTGATATGATCCTCCTTCTTTGATTACCACTCCCTTAGCCTTTGGAGTAGCTTTGGGAGTGTCAAGCTTTGCCTTCACCAATGTTTCAGCAATTTCTATCTCTTCCCTGGATAATTATGTTTCTGCTACTGGAGAAGTTTCTACTTCTTTTGCTTTTTCTGCTGCTTTGCTACTTTCTTCTTCTGTACCAACTCCCCATCAACTTTAGATTCCATTCCAACAGGACTTTGTTTCTCCCTTTCATCTTGTCTCTCCCCCTTGTTGAAAGCATCTTCCCTTTTCTTCAATACATACTGCTTTCTTTTCTTTTTCTGCATCAACCTTAGAACCATTTTCTTTAGTTTGGTAATCTGCACTTGTTGAGACAGAATCACCAATTTCATCTCCTCTACATCAGCACCCTGTTTGATGACATCAAGATTGATATTGCCCATAGTTTCCGTCATTTCATCATAGTTATATCTGTCCTCACCTCCTTTGGGTGTGTTGACCACCTTTGAAGGATCCTTGGATCTTTTAGTAGAGGTCTTCTGCCTAGCAGAAGCACCCTCTACCCCCTTGGTTTCTTGGCACCTGGGACCTTTGGATGATTGCTCACCCAAAGTTTCCATGGGGAAGGTCTTAGAGATGTTCACACTGTCCTGCCCTGCACTTTGTGTAAAGTCAGTAGTGTGAGCCTTACTGCCCATATGCTTTTCCTTCTCCTTATTGAGCACCTTCTTGGGGTTGGGAGACACCCCTGCGGTTTCCCTTTGGATATTCTCTAATGGATAATGCTCCATTAGAGGGCTTGAAGGCATTGGGGGTGAAGGTACAAGAAGGGAAGGAACCTTCTTTACCTTTTTCCTTATATAGATTTTGGTGATGGGGGATGTGGGCTTTTCAATAGGAATCTGAGGATGATTACTAGAAATAAGTGGTGTGGGTAGGTCATCATTTTGGTTGTCTGATGAGGGCTTTGACACTGATGCCTTACCATGGGAATGTGACACACCCATCATTGTAGAGAACAATGGGGTGTCTTGGCCAGAAAAGTTTTGGAGGGCCTTTTCATGTTTGAGAATACCTTCCCTTTGGGAGGTTTTGGTATATACACCTCTTGAAAAGAGGGTAGATCCGTCAATTCCTTTAGTATAATCTCTTGTACAAACCTAGGATACATATAAAAGCTTTTAGATTTGGTATCCAGGTTAAGCATTTGTGAGAAATTAAACTTTCTAGAGGTGGCTAAGCAGACCAAAGCATAAGCTAAGGTACTGCTAAACTCACTCCATCCAGTTGTTTTTCGTGAAATACAATGTTGTAGGGTATGAACAAAAAATCTCCACTGTGGTGAAAATCTGTTTTTGAAAAACTTGAATACATCAGTGGGACCTTCATACCCCATATTACTAAGAGTTTGAAAAAGATCTTCCTTAGATAAAGAGGTTATACCTGAGGAATCATCTAAGCGTAGATGGATGCGAATACACTCCTCTGTGATGGTCAGGGGTTTATCACACACCCTTGTTTGAATGACCTGAGTCCCTTCTTCAGAGTGAATGATAGCATTGGCCCAGAACTGTCTGTGATGTTCCACATAGATTGTGGGATTGACAGTTAGAGCGTGGGCGATGTGTGAGGATTTGAGGAAATCCACTATGGCATGGAAACCTTCAGCTTGCTTTGGTTTCTGCAACATGGCGAGCTCGTTGTGTTAATCAAAGAATTCTCGTCCTGCCATCGTTCTGGTAAACTTTAGCGTTCGAAACGTGACTAGGGTTGACACTGGTAAGCAAGAAATCGAGAGAGAGAAAAAGAAGCAATGGAAGTTCAAAGAGCCGTTTGTATTTTGGCGGTCACAAAGGGTATTTATAGGTGGAGGGTTTCAGTTAGAAGCAGTACTAAGTACCCTAGTAGTATTAACTAACTCGCAGTATTAAATCATATTAGCAGTAGTAACACATACTGGCAGTACTAACACGGACTAGCAGTATTAACACGGACTAGCAGTATTAACACAGGCTAGCAGTATTAACACATACCAGCAGTAGTAACACTGATTAGCAGTATAAATAAGGCAAGCAGTAGTAACTTTGCACTGGCAGTATAAACCACCTAGCAGTAGTAACCATACTTGACCATTTTTGAAAAGTTATTATGAGTAATATAGCGAGCAGTATTAACTGATTTAGAAGTACCAAGTATCCATTTGAAGCAATCTGAAACACTGAAACACACAAGGTTAGTAGCACCATGCACAATATAATATGAGAAAGTAGACAGGAAGGAATCTATACAGGTACATGAGACAAAACATAATAGGCTTATTCAGAGTTTATCATGCCTACACTTGTGACCAAAAATGTGAATCTACCCACATCAAAAGCTTTAGTGAATAGATCAACAAATTGGTTACTTGTATGGACTTTCACAACCTGAATTAGCTTCTTTTCATTACAGTCTCTGATAAAATGATACCTGATTTCTATATGCTTTGTTTTGGAGTGCTTGACTGGATTATTAACAATGCTAATAGCACTATTGTTGTCTATGAATATTGGAGTGTGAAGAAAAGTCATACCATAGTCCAGCATTTGATTCTGAATCCAGAGTACTTGAGAACAGCAGCTTGCAGCAGCTATGTACTATGCTTCTGTTGTATATGTGGAAACTGTGGTTTGTTTCTTGCACTGCCATGATACTAGTCTTGCACCCAAAAACTGATATCCCCCTGAAGTTGACTTTCTATCCAAATTTGCACCACCCAAGTCACTGTCTGAATAGGCAAGTAGGTCAAATGGTGAGTCATGAGGATACCAAAGACCTAATCTAGGTTGGCCTTTGAGATATCTGAATATCCTCTTGACTGCTTGAAAGTGTGACTGCTTAGGCCTTACTTGAAATCTTGCACACACACAAACAGGAAACATGATATCTGGTCTTGAAGCAGTGAGATACATGAGGGAGCCAATCATGGATCTGTAGTGATGAACATCAACATCCTCCCCCTCAAGATCTGCAGTGATCTGTTTGTGTGTCTCCATGGGTGTGCTTGCAGGCTTTGAGTCTAAGAATCCAAACTTATTAAGAATGTCCTGCACATATTTGGATTGGCTTATAAATATCCCATCTTTTTTCTGCTTAACTTGTAGCCTTACGAACAAGGTAAGTTCACCCATAGAACTCATCTTGAATCTCTTGTGCACCAAATCTTCAAAATCTCTGCACATTTGATCTTTTGTGGATCCAAAGATAATATCATCCACATAGATTTGCACTATTAGGATATCCTTCTTCTTCCTCTGAATGAACAGAGTCTTGTCTATGATTCCTCTTTGAAAGCCATTTTCCAAGAGATAGGTAGACAAAGTGTCATACCATGCCCTTGGTGCTTGATGTAGCCCATAGAGTGCCTTCTTTAATTTGTATACTCTGTTAGGATAATTTGGATTCTCAAATCCTGGAGGCTGACAGACATACACTTCTTCTTCAATTCTTCCATACAGAAAAGCACTCTTTACATCCATCTGGTAGACTTTGAACATCATGAAAGAAGCATAGGCTAAAAATAGTCTGATTGCCTCTATCCTGACCACTGGTGCATGTACTTCTTCATAATCAATACCCTATTCTTGAGTATACCCTTGTGCCACTAGTCTGGCTTTGTTCTTTATTACTATTCCTCTCTCATCTTTCTTGTTCCTGAAGATCCATCTTGTGCCAATTGCTCTGTGTCCTTTTGGAAGATCCACCAGATCCCATACATCTTGCAGTACAAACTGCAGTAGATCCTCTTGCATTGCTTCTATCCAGCTTGGATCCTTCATTGCATCAAATGCCTTTTTGGGTTCAACCTGTGATAGAAATCAAGATAATAAACCTGATTGTAGATCTTTCAATCCCCCTATCTTACTTTGTTGTCTTGTGATCATTGGAGAATTGATGTCACCAATCACTAATTGAGGAGGATGATTCTTCTGAGTTCTTGTAGCATTGACAACCTCCTCATGAAGATTGACTTCAAGATTGGTGTCATTCTTTTCTGGAGTGCTTCCACCATACACTCAAGAATCATCATCTGTGTCATCCTCTTCCAAAACTGGCATCTCAGGACCTTTGATTCCTGAGTCTGAGGGCTGATCTTCCTTTTCACCTCTGTCCTCTTCATTCTGAGCTGGTTCAGTGTCCTTTGAATCTGAAGTATCTTTCTTATCTTGGTCACATAATTCAACAGGATCAGCAGTAGGTGTTGGGAACAGTACAAACTCTTGTCTTTGTACTTGTGCCTTTTATGTCCCTGTTCCTGCATTATACACATTACTGAAACCCAAAGAATTTGTCAGTGAATCAATGTCAAATAGCCAAACAGGACCTGAACCAAGTTGATTTGGTGTGTTCTCATTGCATTTGACATTGTCACTTTCCTCAATAATCCTAGAAGAGGTGTTAAAAACTCTGTAGGCCTTACTTTGAGATGAATAACCAACAAGAAACCCATCATCAGCTTTGCTATCAAACTTGCCTATGTGAGTTTTGGTATTGAGAATTGTGCAAGGACACCCAAATGGTTTGAAAAATCCAATAAAAGGTTTCTTCTTTTTAAAAAGCGCATAAGGTGTCTTGTCTTGGGATTTTACTACTAGAACTCTGTTTTGAACATAGCAGGCAATATTAACTGCTTTTGCCCAAAAAGTAATTGGAAGTTTTGAATCTGCCAACAGAGATCTAGCAGCTTCTATCAGAGTCCTATTTCTCCTTTCAGCAACACCATTCTGTTGAGGAGTCCTAGGAGCACTGTATTGTCTCTCAATGCCCTTTTCCTCACAAAAGTTGTTTAGGTTATTGTTTTTAAATTCAGTTCCATTATCAGACCTAGTGACTTTGACTCTTAGATTTGTTTGGTTTTCAACTCTAAGAACAAAGGATTTGATCAGTCCACTTGTCTCTTCCTTTGTCCTCAGAAAATAGACCCAAGTGTATCTAGAGAAATCATCAACAATAACCAAGCAGTAGGATTTCTTACCAATACTCATCACATTTTTAGGGCCAAACAGATCCATATGCAGTAAATTAAGAGGTGAAGAGATCGTATTTATCTCTTTGGACTTATGAGAAGTTTTGTGCTATTTGCCTTTAAGACATGCAACACAATGATCATCACATGAAAATACCTTTTGTGGCAAACTTCTTACAAGGTTGTTTTTCACAAGTTTGTTCATTGTTTTAAAGTTCATGTGACACATTTTTCTGTGCCAAAGAGATGATTCATCTACTGAAGCTTTTGAAAATAAAAAATTTAAAGATGAATCAGAAGCTACACTCTCCAAGTCTAAGCAATAAACATTGTCCTTTCTAGGAGTTCTAAGTAGTATCATACTTTCATCAACTACCTTGAACCCTGGAGCAAGGATAATACATTCAGTATCAGTGAATAATATGCTATGTTTTTATTGTCACATACCTGTGATACACTTAACAGGTTGTATCTCAATTGCTCAACATAGTATACATCCTCAAAGATCATCTTACCTTTTGACACATTACCTTTTCCACTTATCTTACCACCTGCTGGATTATCACCAAAAGCAACGTGTCCTCCGTCAATTCTTTTGAAGTTTTGAAGGCAGGTCATGTTACCTGTCATGTGCCTGGAACAACCACTATCAACATGCCAAATGCTCTTTCCCTTGAGCTGTTGGTTGCTCTGCACATTTAATAAAGCAGTTAGTTTTTAATAGGAACCCAATCCAAAGTGGTCTTGGGTTTTCCATTCTCATCAACATATTCATATTCAGACTGGATGAGATTATCATACTGAGAAATCTTATTGCTTGAATACTTTGTCACAATAATGGGTCTGTCACTGGAAGCAATACTAACTTGATTGGCAGTACTAACTTTGTTAGCAGTACTAACATCATTAACAGTACTAAGAGGTTTAGCAGTACTAACTTTGTTAGCAGTAGTATTGCTTGCAACAGCATTATTACTGTCAACAGTACTATTTGAAGTAGCAGTACTAACAGATTCTTTACTTTTGAAACCCAAACCTGGACAAAGTTGTTTGCTTTCTTTTTCTTTAAGTTACTCCTAGGCTTATTTGGAGTATTTTTCTTTGAATTAGCAAACTTATTCTGAGCATGAGATTTTAAAGGTGCACTATTCTCAGCCATATGATTCTTTATCTGCTTCCTATAACCAACAGGATTTTTATATTTCTTTGAAAAGTGACCCTTTGGTTGATAGGATTGAAATAACAGTGTTTGTCTAGATGATTTAACTTGCCACAGATAAAACAAGGCTTTGGTCTGTTAATTTTTCTCAGATCAATTCCTTGTTTTAAAGCCCACTGATTATTTCTATTTCTTTGATTTCCCCTTGTTTTATCATGTTGTTGGGGTTGATTCTGTTTACAAGCACAGGGATTAACAACAGTGGTTTGCATGTAATGAACTCCCTGTGCTTTTCCCTTACCTCTCTTAGAGGTCTTAGCTTTTTCATTCTTAACAGTCTCTTCCCCAGACTTCACTTTCTCACTCTTGACAAAAGGTTTACCCCTCTTTCATTTGTCAGTATGTGGTTTTCTAGGGGAATATCTTTTTGGTCTTTCTCCTTCTTACTCTCAGAGTCCTCTTCTTCAGAATCTGCCTCAACCACTACTTTGTCTAAAGGATCTACTTCAGTGGCTCCTTCAGGTAATTCCTCTTGTCCTGTCTTTCTAAGAGATCAGAGGTGGGAGGAATATAGTTATTGTTGTATGGTGAAGGTGTGGTGTTGTATCCTATTCCTCTTCTAGGTTTGTCATGGACTTGAGTTTTTAAAAGTGAGTCCAATGCTTTAGAATCATTGGAATATTTCTCAATATCTAGCTTAGCTTTCTCAAACTCACTCCTTATCTTCTCACATTCCTCTTCAGACTTTTTAAGCTTAACCTCTAACTGATTTTTTCCCACTTCTAGTAGTTTGTATCATAGGAATGTTGAAGTTCATTAGCCTGGTAAGACTTAATTTGTTCTTCAAACCTCTCAACTATCAGAACATACTCTCTTTTGTCTTTCTCTAACCGTTTAAGGTCATCACACATACTTTGATTGTGATCCCTGTACTTTTTAACAGTTTAATACAGGTTTTAGAGCAAAGATTAGAAGTTACCTCTGTGGGAATATCAGTTCTTGCTGACTCTGAAACTTTAGCCATTAAAGCTTGATTCTGAACTGCTTCTTCTGCTTGGTCACTCCAATCAAATCTCATTCCTTCTTGGGAAACAAGGGCATGAGAGGAGTTTCTACTGTTGAAGCTAGTGGACTGTGATGGTTGATGGTTGCTAGTATGCTGCTGAGGCATTCCACTTCTGCATTCTCTTGCAAAGTGCCCCAGCTTGTGACAGTTGTAACATTCAACCTTGGATTTATCAAATCCAACCCCATCTTCTCTTTTCTGAGCAAAGTTGTTCCTTCCAGTCCTTTTGATGAATCTTTTTACCCTTATAGTCAGCATAGCCATCTGCCACTTGATATCCATCTCTTCCAGATCATCAACATTTATCTGTTCTAAGTCATCATTGATTAGATTGGAATTAGCATGACTGGCTAGAAAAGCTTCTAAAACTGAGTCATTGGATCCATCTTGCTTTGATCCATGGGCAGCACTAACTGATTCTGTATTAGCAGCATAATCAGTAGAGGATGATAAAAGGGCAACATTGTATGAGTATTCAGAGGGCCTCTTCTTTGCTTCTACTTCTGCTTCAAACACCCTAAGGTCATCATAGAGGACATCCAATTCCTTGTCCTCCAATTGGTCATTCTGTCTGAAGGAGACAGTGTACATAGTCCATTCATCACCAAGAGATCTTAGAAATTTTCTGTTAACATCATCTTGATCTATCTGAACACCAACGGTAGCCAATTCACCAATTAGCTTATTAAATCTATCAAAAGTTTGAGTCATGGACTCATTCTTTGTAGACATGAAGTTCTCATACTGCTGCTTTAGTATGACCTTCTGATTTCTCTTGGTACTTTTGGTACCAGAAAATCTTTTCTCTAGAGAATTCCAAATAATTTGTGCATCAGAACAGGTGCAGAATTGATGTTGGTACTCATTAGGTATAGCCACAAGCAGAGTGCTCAAAGCTTTCATCTCTGTCTGCCTCAACTTTCTCTCTCCATCTGTCTTTGGTAGAGGTCTCTTTCCTTCTGCATCCATCTTTCCTCCATCAGAAGGACCATTCTCAATGATGTCCCACATTGAGATGTCTGTGAGAAGAATGTACTGCTTGATTCTGATCTTCCACATGTCAAACTCATTGGGTTTGAGCATGGGAACCTTTGATACCAAAACACTGTCGCTTGAATTGTCCATGATTAAAAGTTTCTGAATTTTCAGGCTCTGATACCACTGTCAGGATCGAAACTCAAACAAAAATTTAAATAGCACACTCAGAAACTTATGTTAAAGAAATTGCGGAAAAACACTTTAACAGAAAATCAATGGAACAGTATATAGAACTCAAATCACAAGTTATATTAATTCAACTTGATGATTACACACAAAACCTCAATCTGTTGAACAGGCTCAACAGACATTCTATACTTCTCTATAGAAAGGATCTAAACTATTCTTGAGGTTAATTCTCTCTAAACAAAACGTATGAATGATTGTTCTTCTAACAATTCTATACTATATATACAGAGTTGATTACAAGATAATTATCAAAATAAAATTAATCTTCAGTATCAATACCATAATTATCTTCAACATTATCTCCAACTTATATTTATCTTCAAGTCTTCTTTATCTTTAAAAGAAACACTAACCTTCTCTTAGCAGTATTAATCATCTTGGAACATTAACATCCTCAGCAGTATTAATCCTTGAGCAGTACTAACCATTCTTGCAGTAGTAATCTTCAACAGTACTAACTACTAGCAGTACTAACTCTCCAAGCTGTACTAACTATTCAAGTAGCAACACTAACTTTTCAAGCAGTATTAATTCTACTAGCAGTATTAAAATTACAAGCAGTAGTAATACCTTTCAACCAGCAGTAGTATCCATCCTTAGCATATTCAAACCCAACATAATTTGAATCTTGAACGGAAAAGTTATGCAATTAACATTCAGATGACCAAGGATATGGCTCAAGAAGACGTAAATGACATCTTCACTACTTTATCTCAACACGAGGATGAAGTCAAGTAACTCAGTGAAGAGAAGAAGATAGTCAAAGACTCTTTAGCTTTGTTATCTGAAAAGAAGAAAGGATCAAGTTCTAAGCCCAGTTCCTCATCCAAGTACAAATCCAAGTCTAGAAAATCCAGAGCTCTTCTTACAGAAATTATAGAGTCAAGTTCTGATGACTCCTCCTCCGAAGCTGAAGAACATTCTGATGAAGACATTCATAGGTTTGCTGATAATCTTTGTCAGGATCGAATTCTCAACAAGAATTAATTATCAGAAACAATATCAAAGAAGTTTGCGGAATAACACTTTGTTATTTAATCAAACAGGAAATCAAAACAGAATATAATTAACAAACTGTAAACTTGTATTGAATGCTTTGAAGTTACAAGATTACTCACTCAACCTCAATATTGATGAACAGGCTCACCAATACGAATTCTACTTCTCTAGAATTAGGATCTATGCCTTGAGGTTGATTTTCTCTCTAAAAGAATGAAAACTCTAAAAAAAATTATTCTAAACTATACAATATATATACTGAATACAAAGATAATTACAATAAATAAAATATCTTCAGTATATCTTCTATGTATATCTCTAAGCTTCCATGTATATCCTTTCATACGAATCTTCATCATATAAGCAGTATTAATCTTCAGCAGCATTAACTTCCTTCTAGCAGCATTAACTACTAAGCAGTACTAACCACTAGCAGTACTAACTAGCTAAGCAGTACTAACTTTGTTCAAGCAGCACTAACTTTGACTAGCAGTATTAATAATACTAGCAGTAGTAACACTCAGCAGTATTAACCATACTTGATGAATTCTTCAGTTCCCAACAATCTCCCCCTAACTTGACTTTTAGGAAGAGAAGTCAAGTTCTTCAAATTTTCTTCAAGATGCTCCCAAAACTCTATCAATGCCTAAATCCCAGTGTTCGCATCCAATCCCAAACTCTGATTGATGGTTCTTTGAATCAAGTATTTAGCCATTTCTGAATCTGGAACACACCTTAACTTTTTCTTCAGCATGGCATGTAGCTTCAATCTGCTATGATTATACACTCTATCCACTAGGAAGTATTCAGTGTGATTTAAATCCAAAGTCACTGTATATACTCCACTAATTTCATATAAAGTCCAACTGTTTACTGATTTGAAGACATCCTTGATCAAGTGCTTTACTTCTTCAGGTTTGAACATCATACACAGATACTCCATTACCAGTTTTGTAATTGAAATCCCTGGAGCCTTTAGAATATCTGCATACAACTTCATTCCTATCTCAAACATCTCTTCAATATCTGATCTAGAGCATGTTCTGACAATTTTTGCCCATGTGTTAAACACTTCATACTTTTCATCCTTTCTTTTCAGCCTTATGTATTCCTTTCCATCCACTGTCAATGTATCCCAGAGAATGACCTCAGGAGGCTTAACTCCTACAGGTTCTGCTGAAATTGGTTCAGGCACTTTGTCCATCACTACCATATACAAATTTACATCATCAGTGTTAGATGGCTCTGTCTGTTTAGATGACTCAGGTGCCCCTTCTTCTTCAGCAACCTTATCAGCCTCTTCTTCAGATACTCTAGGCTTTTTAATTGGCTTTCTCCTTGCCATCATTTTTGTTCTCTTTAAAGTCCTTAGACTTTCTCCCAGGGTGGACTCTTTCTTAGGAGGTGTTTCTTGCTCATCTGAGAATGGCTTTTGACAATCAAAGTCATTACTTTCTTTTATTCTCTTCTCCATCTCCACCCTAGCAGTTTCACTTCCCTGAAGCTTTAACATTTCTGAATCATAGAGCTCTTTGATCTTCTCAAAAGACATTTTGGAGAACATCTCCTTTTTGACTCCTACAGCACCTTTGAGAAATATAATCATCTTGTTTCTCTCTTGGGTACCTAGGAATGTCTTTGAGGGTCTTCTCTTCTTTGCAACTTTTTTCACCACAGATTTCTTCATACTTGCAGCTTTCTTCTGTGCAATTTTAGTTGCCATACTCTGTTGATAAGCTTCATTCAATTCAGCAGCTAGAGCTTTTGCCATTTCCCTGTCCTTTTCCATCTGAACTCTTTCTTCTTTTTCAATATCCTCCTGCATCTGTTTAGCTAAGGCTTCATCTGATTCAACCAACCTTTGCTTTTTGATTGGTTGATCAGATTCTACCATCTTTACTTTTCCTTTGTCTTTGCTCATTGCCTTTTTACTGTTATCCTTCTTGATCACTTCACCTTGTTCTTTTATGATTACACCTTTGGTCTTTGAAGTGACCTTGGGAGTATCATTCTTGGCTTTTAGTAAGGTCTCTGCAATCTCAAGATCTGTTAACACTTCTTTCACAGTTTCTGCTGCTTTATTAATGTCAGCAGTAGTAACTATTTCTTCTTGCTTCTCCCCCTGAACATCAACTTTCTCTCCATCAAGCTCCCCCTTTGTTGTGGCTTCTTCCATGTTGATCTCCCCCTTTTTGGGAGCATCATCCTCAGTTGGCCTTCTCCTTAATTGGAATTGCTGTCTCTTCTTCCTTTGTACCAGACTAACCACCATCCTCTTCAGCTTAGCAATCTGTTCTTGTTGTGACAGAATTACTAGCTTCATTTCTTCAATTTCTTTGCCTTGTTTGAGAACATCTTGATTGATGTTCCCCATTGTTTCCATCAATTCATCGTACGTATATTTGTCCTCACCCTCTCTAGAAGTGTTACCCTCCTTTGAAGGATCATTGGATCTTTTATTTGTGGAAGTCTTCTGCCTTGCAGAGGCACTATCCACCCCTGTGGTTTCTTGGCACCAGGGACCTTCAAATGATTGCTCATTCAAAGTTGCCATGGGGGAGGTCTTATTGATGTTACCACTTTCCTCCTCTGAACTAGCAGGAGTAGTGGCAGCCTCATCACCCATATGCTCTACCTCCTCCTCAGAGAGCACCTCCTTTGGGTGGGGAGACACCCGTGTGGTTTCCCTTTGGATATTCTCTAGGGGAGAATTCTCCCTTAGAGGGCTTATAGGCTTAGTGGGTAATGGTACAAGAAGGGAAGGAGCCTTCTTTACCTGTTTTCTCTTGTAAGTTTGGGTGATGGGAGAGGTTGGTTTTTCAAGAAGGGAAAGGGGAATTGATTTTGAGAGGGAAGGTTGGGCTTGGCTAGCAGTGGGTTGGTCTAATGGGGGCCTTGACCCTGCTGCCATACCTTCATTGGTTTGGGACACCACCATCATTGTAGAGAACAATGGGGTGTCAACTCCTTCAGAGTCCCCAGCAGATCTTCTCATATTTGAGAACACCTTGCCTTTGGGGGGTTTAGGTACATATACCCCAACAGGTTGAGGTATATCCGTCAATTCATGAGTAATAATTTCTTGAACAAACCTGGGATACATAAAGAAGCTCTTTTTGTTTCCCATGTTTGAGACAAGATCACTGAAAATCATTTTAGAAAAATTATACTTTCTGGCAGTGGCCAAGCACACCAAAGCATAAGCAATAGTGTTGCTGAACTCACTCCATCCAGTAGTCTTTTTGGAGATACAATGCATAAGAGTATGGACAAAGAAACGCCATTGGGGTGAGAATTTTTCTTTAGAAATTTTGAAAACTCCCAATGGGCCTCCATACCCCATTCTTTTAAGGTTTGAAAACAGTTCATCATTTGGGATAGAGGTTATACCAGAGGCATCGTCTAGACGTAGACTGATGCGAATAACCTCTTCAGTAACCGTGAGTGATTGATCACAGATTCTTGTCTTGATCATCTGCACACCATTCTCAACAACAATGGTTGCATTAGCCCAGAACTGCCTTTGATGCTCAATATAGATTGTAGGGGATACAATAAGAGCATGAGCAATGTGGCTTGTCTTGAGGAAATCCACAATCTGATGAAATCCGGCAGCTTGCTTTGGCTTTTGTAACATCGCAATCTCGTTGTGCTCGTCGATGAAAGTCATGGATGCCATTGATCTTAGTGAAAAGCTTGCCTAAAAACTTCGAACTTGAGAGAGAAAAGGGTTTGAGCGCAAGAGAACAGTATGCAAAGAGTCGTTATGAACTTTTAGGCGGGCTAAAAGTATTTATAGTATTCGGAATATAAGCAGTATTAACCTAGAGCAGTATTAACTACTAGCAGTATTAACTGAAAGCAGTATTAACCACTAGCAGTATTAACTGAAAGCAGTATTAACCACTAGCAGTATTAACTGAAAGCAGTATTAACCACTAGCAGTATTAACTGAAAGCAGTATTAACCACTAGCAGTATTAACTGAAAGCAGTATTAACCACTAGCAGTATTAACTGAAAGCAGTATTAACCACTAGCAGTATTAACTACTTTACTCCTTTTAAACTTGCTAAACACTGAGTACTGCTATGCAAATCCTGAAACAGAAGATTAGTAACTCCAGGAATACTATACAGATATAAAACCACTTTTTGAGAAGGGGATTATTCAGAGTTTATCATTCCCACACTTGTTACCAAGAAAGTGAATCTACCCACATCAAAAGCTTTAGTGAATAGATCAGCAAACTGATTATCAGTGTGAACTTTGACAACTTGAATAAGTTTCTTTTCATTACAATCTCTTATAAAGTGATACCTGATTTCAATGTGCTTAGTTTTTGAGTGCTTGACTGGATTATTCACAATGCTAATAGCACTGCTGTTGTCAATAAAGATTGGAGTGTGTAGAAAGGTTACCCCATAATCCAACATTTGATTCTGAATCCATAAGACTTGAGAACAGCAACTTGCAGCTGCTATGTACTCTGCCTCTGTTGTAGATGTGGATACTGTGGTTTGTTTCTTGCACTGCCATGAGACTAGTCTAGCACCCAAAAACTGACATCCTCCAGAAGTAGATTTTCTGTCCAAGTTTGCCCCACCTAGATCACTGTCTGAGTATGCTATTAGGTCAAAAGGTGAGTTATGAGGATACCAAAGTCCCAATCTGGGTTGCCCTTTGAGATATCTGAATATCCTCTTAACAGCTTGAAAGTGAGATTGCTTTGGCCTAACTTGAAATCTTGCACATACACAGACTGGAAACATTATATCTGGCCTTGATGCTGTGAGATACATGAGAGAGCCAATCATGGATCTATAATGATGCACATCCATATCCTCCCCCTCAAGATCTGTTGTGATCTGCTTGTGTGTTTCCATAGGTGTGCTGGCAGGTTTTGATTCTGAGAAGCCAAACTTGGTTAGAATATCCTGCACATACTTGGATTGACAGATGAAAATGCCATCTGACTTCTGTTGAACTTGGAGTCCAAGGAAGAAAGTAAGTTCCCCCATGGAACTCATTTTGAACCTTTGATGCATTAAATCCTCAAACTCCTTGCACATGTTGTTTCTTGTAGATCCAAAGATAATGTCATCAACATAGATTTGGACCAGCAAAATATCCTTCTTCTTTCTTTTGATAAATAGAGTCTTATCAATGACTCCTCTTTCAAAGTCATTTTCCAAGAGATAGGATGACAGTGTGTCATACCATGCTCTTGGGGCATGATGTAGTCCATAAAGTGCTTTCTTTAATTTGTATACCCTGTCTGGATAGCTTGGGTTTTCAAACCCTGGTGGTTGACAGACATATACTTCTTCTTCAATTGATCCATAGAGAAAAGCACTTTTTACATCCATTTGATAGACTTTGAAGTTCATGTAAGAAGCATAGGCTAGGAATAGTCTGATTGCTTCTATCCTAGCTACAGGTGCAAAAACTTCTTCATAATCTATACCCTCTTCTTGAGTATAGCCTTGAGCCACCAGCCTTGCTTTGTTCCTTATGACAATACCTCTTTCATCTCTCTTGTTTCTGAAAATCCACTTTGTGCCAATCGCTCTGTGACCTTTAGGAAGGTCTACTAGATCCCATACATCTTGTAGCTTGAACTGTAACAGTTCCTCTTGCATTGCTTCTATCCAGCTGGATTCTTTCATAGCATCATGTGCCTTTTTAGGCTCAAGCTGTGATAGAAAACAAGAAAGCACCGTATGCTGTTGATCTTGCATTTCCTGAAGCCTGCTTTGATGTCTAGTCATCATAGGAGAAGAGATATCTCCTATTATCAACTGTGGAGGATGATTCTTTTGAACTCTGGTGTTATGACTAGGTTCTTCATTCAGTCCAGCCTCAAGATTAGATTCATGCAACTCAAATGAAGTGTTTTCAGATGCCACTTCATTATTTTCTTGAGTCTCCTCATCTCTAGTGTCTTCTTCACTCTGACTTGGTCCAGTAATTGATTCCTTTTCACAGTCTTCACCAGAATTTACTGTGGGTATGGGAAAAATCACAGATTTAGATATACTTTCTTGAACTTGTGTGATCCCTGATCCTCCACTTCCTGTTCCTGTATACTCATTACTAAAACCCAAAGAGTTAGTTAGTGAATCAATGTCAAATAGCCACTGAGGTCCAGACCCAACAGGATTTGGTGTGTTCTCATTGCATTTGACATTGTCACTTTCTTCAATTATTCTAGAAGAAGAGTTAAATACTCTATAAGCCTTACTCTGAGATGAATATCCAACAAGAAATCCATCATCTGCTTTGCTATCAAACTTACCTAAGTGAGATTTGGTATTTAGAATTGTACAAGGACACCCAAAAGGTTTGAAGAAACCAATAAAAGGTTTTCTTTTATTTAAAAGCTCATATGGGGTCTTGTTCTTTTGCTTGACCACTAGAACTCTGTTTTGGACATAACAAGCAGTATTAACTGCTTCAGCCCAGAAGGTAATTGGCAATTTTGAATCAGCCAACAGAGATCTAGCAGCCTCTATTAGTGTTCTATTCCTCCTTTCAGCAACACCATTCTGTTGAGGAGTCCTAGGAGCACTATATTGCCTCTCAATACCTTTTTCTTCACAAAAGGTGTTTAGATCATGATTTTTAAACTCAGTTCCATTATCTGATCTCATGACTTTTACTCTTTGATTAGTTTGGTTTTCAATTCTTAGAATAAAGGATTTGATAAGACCACTTGTTTCATCCTTAGTCCTTAGAAAATATACCCAAGTAAATCTGGAGTAATCATCAACAATAACCAAGCAGTAAGATTTCTTGCCTATACTCATAACATTTGTAGGACCAAACAGATCCATATGCAGTAACTGGAGACAAGAAGAAACAAAATTTAACTCTTTGGTCTTATGAGAAGTTTTGTGTTGTTTGCCTTTAAGACAAGCAACACAATGATCATCACATGAAAAGACTTTTGAAGGTAACCCTCTTACAAGGTTATTTTTAACAAGATTGTTCATAGTCTTGAAATTCATGTGACACATCCTTCTGTGCCATAGAGAGGATTCATCTAAAGAAGCTTTTGAAACAAGACAATTTAGAGATGAATCACTATCAACATTGTCCATATCAAGACAGTAAACATTGTCCTGTCTTGGAGTTCTAAGTAGTATCATGCTTTCATCAACTACCTTGAACCCTGGAGAAAGAATCATACACTCAGTATTAGTAAATAATATACTATGTTGTTTGTCACAAACCTGTGATACACTAAACAGGTTGTACTTTAATTGATCAACATAGTAGACATCCTCAAATGTCATCTTACCTTTGGTGACATTACCTTTTCCACTTATCTTACCACCAGTAAGATTGTCTCCAAATGCAACATGTCCTCCATTGATATGCTTGAAATCCTGAAGGCATGACATGTTGCCTGTCATGTGCCTAGAGCAACCACTATCAACATGCCAAATGCTCTTTCCCTTGAGCTGTTGGTTGCCCTGCACATTAGATAAATCAATTAGTATGAATTAGGAACCCAAGCCAAAGTGGTCTTGGGTACCCCTTTCTCATCAAAATATTTGCATTCTTTCTTGACAAGATTTTTGAACTTTAACTCCTCATTCTTGGAGTACTTTGTTACAATAATAGGCTTGGAACCATGTTTGCTAGAATCAGTACTAGTTTTAGAAGTACTAACTGCCTTGGCAGCACTTGCATGCTTGGCAGCACTAACCTTGTTAGAAGTAGTAACTGTGTTAGCAGCAGTAACTGTGTTGGCAGTATTAACCTTTGAAGAGGTATTAACAGTATTAGCAGCATTAATATTTTCAGCAGTACAAACACTGTTAGCAGTAGTAACTGTGTTAGCAGTACTAATATTGTTAGCAGTACTAACACTGTTAGTACTTCTAGGTACCCACATTTTGACACTTTCTTTTAAAATCTTTTTCTTTAAAGTACCTTTACTTTCAATAGATTTCTTTATCACATTTTTCTTTCCAGCCTTCCTATAACCAACAGATTTTTGCACAAATCTTTGAAAGTTCATCTGTTGGTTAATAGGGTTAAAGTAACAATACTTAGCCAAATGATTCAACTTGCCACATATAAAACAAGGTTTTGGTCTATTGATTTTATTCAGATCAACTCCTTGTTTCTGAGCCCATTGATTATTCCAGTTTCTTTGATTTCCTCTTTTTAAACCAGAATTTAGGCTCTTGGCTTTATTGCAATCACACTGTTTACAAGATCCAGGATTCACAACTGTGGTTTGTTTGTAATGGACCTTGTTATCATTTCCTTTAGTCTTCTCTATCTCCTTGGACTTGACCCAGATTTTTCCACATCCCTCATTGGTGATAATATTGTTTTCTAATGGTATCTTTTTACTCACATTATTATCACTGTTCTCACTTGCTCCTTTCTCAGTCAAATCCTTAACTACTACCTCATCCAAAGGATCTATCTTAAATGCTTCTTCAGACAAGTCCTTTTTCTCCTTAGTTTCTAACAAGTCTGATGTAGGAGAAATATAGTTATTATTGTAAGGAGGGGGTGTATTGTTGTATCCAATGCCAAGCTTCATCTTATCATGTATCTGAGCCTTTAGAAGAGAGTCCATTGCTTTTGAAGCATAGGAAAACTTGTCTATGTCAAGCTTAACTTTTGACAGTTCCTCTTTCAGTCTATCATTCTCTTCTAAGGACTTAGACAGTTTGGTTTCTAACTCATTCTTTTCCCACTTCCAATAGTTTGTGTCATAAGAGTGTTGAAGTTCATTAGCTTAAAAGCCTTTGATTTGCTCTTCAAATCTCTCTACTATTAACACATAATCTCTTCTGTCTTTTTCTAATCTTTTGAGATCATCACACATACTTTGATTGTGATCCCTGTATCTTGTAACAGTGTCAATGCAAGATTTAGTACAAAGATTAGAACTTACCTCAGTAGGGAGATCAGACACTTCTGCCATAAGAGCTTGGTTCTGAATGGCTTCCTCAGCTTGATCACTCCAGTCAAATCCCATTCCTTGTTGAGAAACAAGGGCTTGAGCAGGATTCTTGTTCTGATTGTATCCTCCATTCTGAGCTTGTTGGTGGTTATTGTTTGGAACAACACTCCTGCATTCTCTAGCAAAGTGTCCTTTCTTGTGACACTTATAACATTCCACCTTGGTTTTGTCAAAACCAGCTCCATCTTCTCTTCTTTGAGAGAAGTTATTTCTTCCAGTTCTTTTAATGAACTTTTTCACCCTCATGGATAACATGGCCATCTGCCATTTAATATCCATCTCCTCCAGATCATCAGGGTGAATTTGATCAAGATCATCATTAATCAGAGAATTGCTGCTATGACTGGACAAAAAGGCTTCAAAGATAGTTTCAGTTCCTTTTTCTGAACTTACTCCACTGGCAGTACTAGTTGCTTCAGGGTTGGCAGTAGTATCAGTGGATGTTGAAAGAAGTGCAGCATTGTGAATATAACCAGAGGGCTTCTTCTTGGTTTCTACCTCAGTTTCAAAAACTCTTAAATCATTGTATAGATCATCAAGTTCTTTCTCTTCCAGATTGTCACTCTGTCTATATGAGACAGTGTACATAGTCCATTCATCCCCAAGAGATCTGAGGAACTTTCTGTTGATATCATCTTGTTCCATCTTCACTTCTACAGTAGCCAGTTCACCTATGAGTTTATTGAACCTGTCAAAAGTTTGAGTCATAGACTCATTCTTTGTGGAAGTGAAGTTCTCATACTGTTGCTTTAGAACATCTCTCTGATTTCTTTTGATGCTCTTAGTTCCAGCAAATCTTTTCTCTAGAGCATTCCAGAGAATCTGAGCATCAGTGCAGTTGCAAAATTGATGCTGATATTCATTGGGAATGGCCAAGAGCAGAGTGCTCAAAGCCTTCATCTCTGTCTGTCTGATCTTCCTCTCACCATCTGTCTTTGGTGGAGGTCTTTTCCCATCTGGTCCTATCCTTCTAGCTTCAGAAGGACCATTCTCAATGATATCCCACATTGAGTAGTCAGTGAGAAGAATATATTGTCTGATTCTGATCTTCCACATGTCAAACTCACTTGGTTTGAGCATTGGAACCTTAGAAACCAAAGTACTGCTTGATTCTGTAAGATTTTCCATGATGAATAACTGTTTCTGAGAGAGTTAGGCTCTGATACCACTTGTCAGGATCGAATTCTCAACAAGAATTAATTATCAAAAACAATATCAAAGAAGTTTGCGGAATAACACTTTGATATTTAATCAAACAGGAAATCAAAACAGAATATAATTAACAAACTGTAAACTTGTATTGAATGCTTTGAAGTTACAAGATTACTCACTCAACCTCAATATTGATGAACAGGCTCACCAATACGAATTCTACTTCTCTAGAATTAGGATCTATGCCTTGAGGTTGATTTTCTCTCTAAAAGAATGAAAACTCTAAAAAAAATTATTCTAAACTATACAATATATATACTGAATACAAAGATAATTACAATAAATAAAATATCTTCAGTATATCTTCTATGTATATCTCTAAGCTTCCATGTATATCCTTTCATACGAATCTTCATCATATAAGCAGTATTAATCTTCAGCAGCATTAACTTCCTTCTAGCAGCATTAACTACTAAGCAGTACTAACCACTAGCAGTACTAACTAGCTAAGCAGTACTAACTTTGTTCAAGCAGCACTAACTTTGACTAGCAGTATTAATAATACTAGCAGTAGTAACACTCAGCAGTATTAACCATACTTGATGAATTCTTCAGTTCCCAACAATCTTGCTCTCATCACAAAGCAGTTTCAAAGAAGCTTTGGAAAGAAAAGATTCTCAAAGCCAAAGTATGAGGGATACAAGAAAGACAAGTACAAGCCGAGGTTCGAGAAGAAGTTTGGAAAGAAAGATGAGAAAAGAGATGAGAAGAAAGAAGAGAAAAGAGAGGAGAAGAGAGAAGGAAAGAAAGAAGAAACTGAGCCAAAGTATGGCAGGTGCTATAATTGTGGGAAACCTGGCCATTTCTCTAAGGAATGCAAGTTTAAGCGTACAAAGAATTCAGAGTACTACGCTAAGAAATCTCTGATTGCCAAGAAGGTAGAAGATGGAAAAGACTTAATGGCAGAGGAGGAAAACTGGTTCTTCCAAAGTTCTGATGATGAAACAACGCACTTCACTCAGGTGTGCATGATGGCCAAAGTCAATGAAGAAGCTAAATCATCTTCTGACCAATCTAAGTGTGATTCCGAGGTAAGTACTCAATCAAACTCCGAACTTATTCAATCTTTACTGGCTTAGATCAATTTTATAGGAAAAGAGTTTGAAAGTTTGAAAGTCAAACTTAGTACTGAAAGAAAAACAATGATGAATTTTCGTGATGAAAATGCATTATTGAAAGTTGTAGTTGAGGAGAAAGAATCTGAAAAAGATGTTTTGAAAAAGGACAAAGGTGTTTTAAAAGCAAAGATAACTGAGCTTGAAAGAGATCTTGTTAATTTAAATGCTGATAAAGGTGATTTTAAGATCAAATTTGAAGCTTGTTTTCAGGAATGCAACGAGGCTTATTGAAAAATTAAGCAACTGGAGGATTTAAATCTGAAAAGAGGACAGACTGAGCAGACATTGAATCTTTTAACAAATAAACTCCAAGATGTCCATTTCTACAATGTTAAAACGGGTTTAGGTTTTGAGGAAAACGATGTTTTGAAAAAAGCACTAGAAAATTTGTATAACTTTGATAAACTGGGCTCAACTCCTAAGAAAAACCCGGGTATTCGTGATAATTTTATTACTTTTATTAAAGGAGAAACTCTTATGTCTAACATTTCTTTAAAAGGTAAAGAGGTGATTGATGATGATACATCAAGTTGTGCTGATTCGGTATCAAGTTTTAAATCTGTTGGTTTTTCATATAAAGAATTGAACAAGAGTTATAAAACTAGAAAACCTAAATTTGTTGAATTTCAATCTCTGCTTTCTACTTGTTCACCAACAGAATCAGCTAATGTTGAGACAAATATTCAGGAAACTCAGTGTCAGTATGATGAGTCTGACTCAGAAACTGATGTTGAGAATCCGACTCTAATATCTGAACCAGTCACTTCTGTATCACCAAAAGTGACTAAGACTGATGAGTATGAAAATATCACGAATCAAAGCATTAAATCTGATTTTTCAAAGAATATGACTAAGAAGATTTTTATAGATATGATGGATGCTTCAGATCCTGTACCAATTATAGAGAAGTTGGAATCAAACTCTGAGCTGAATCAAACATCTAATTTTGAGAAACAAATCACAGATCTTCAAAAGATGATTGAAAAGTAGGAAGATGAGAACAATGATCTCAGATTCAAACTTGACAAGTCTTCTTAAGAAAACAAAGAACTCTCTAAAGAGTTAAATGCTTTGAAAGATGATTTGTTTAAACAAAATTTAAAAGAGAAAAATATGTTTGAGTCTCAGAACTGGAGTGTTCATTCTAACCCGAAGATTGAAATTGTTACTTCTAAAACCTCTGTTGTTTACACGACTACTCTTGAATATCCTCCTAGCATTTCTGAATAAGGAAGCTTCTAGTACTTCATAGCTAAAATCATCTTTTAAGAAGAAAACTGACTAGATTTCGTTTCCTGTTTCAGATATGAAAAAGCAAACAGTTAAAGGAAAATTGATGGAGAAATGTGAAAATAAAGTTGTTGATAATAAATGTAATGTCAGTGATAGTGTTAGTTTTACATGTACAAATTCGAACGTTCACAAATGTCAAAGATGTATTAATGATTGTACTTCTATGGACAAATCAAAACTTTTGACATTTGTTCGTAAGAATTTTATTTGCAAACACTGTCATGACAATTCATTTATAGCTCACATCATTCCTACTTACACTAAAGTTGCTAGAAAAGCATCTCGTGCTAAATATGTTTCAAAATCTTCAACACAACATGCCAAAGTCTTTCGTGCTAAGAATGACTTTTACTCCAAGGCTCAAAAGTTTCATGAGCTTAATGTTAAAATGGTATGGAAATGGATACCTAAGCCTCGCTATGAATGGCGTATCAAGGCTAAGGTTGATGATTTAGATAAATTGAAAAAGGCTAACAAAGAAGGACCCATTTGGATATGGGTACCTAAGAAGAAGTAATTTGTTCTTTTTGCAGGCCTCACATCTATGGTACATAGATTCAGGATGCTCGCACCATATGACAGGATTTAAGCATCTTCTACACAACTATGTTGAGGAACCTGATGGAACTGTGAATTTTGCAAATTCTGAGCTTACCGGATTTATTAGAGGACACAAATATTTAACGAATGGCACTGTAACAATCAAAAGAGTACTATTTGTGGAAGGACTTGATCATAATCTTTTCAGCACTAGTTAATTATGCGATAGTCACTTCGAAGTTCGGTTCACTGCTGATTGCTGTTATATTGAAGATAAAGATGGTTGTGCGATTTTCAAAGCAGAGCGACATGGAAATTTATATGCAGTCCATTTTCCAACACTTTCTGCAACCAGATCTGTTTGTCTGATTGCTAAAGCTTCAAAAGCTGAAAGTTGTATTTGGCATCGGTGCCTGTCTCACCAGAACTTTGATGCAATAAATCAATTGGTGAGACATGGAATAGTCCAAGGTCTTCCAGAATCGAGATTTGAAAAGAATTCACATTGCTCCGCCTGTGAGATGGGAAAAATGAAACGAAGTTCACATAAAGCGAAGACAGAATTCTCTTGTTCATCACCTCTCGAGCTAATTCACATGGACCTTTGCGGTCCGATGAGGACTCATTCTATCAATGGGAAGAAATATATATTGGTTATGATAGATGAGTACTAAAGGTACACATGGCTGGAATTTCTTAGAAATAAATTAGACGCACCAGAGCTTATCATTGCTTTTATCAAGAAAATCCATGTTCGACTTCAATTGCTGGTTAAAACTTTGAGAAGTGACAACGACACAGAATTCAAGAATGCAACTCTTTAGAGTTATCTCATGTCAGTCGGGATCTCACATAACTTTTCTGCTGCCTATACTCCTCAACAAAACGGCGTGGTCGAAAGGAAAAATCGAACACTAGTTGAAGCTGCAAAGACGATGTGTTACAACCTCAATGATCGAGACAATCTTGGTGAATTCGACAAAAAGGCTGAGGAAGGCTACTTCATTGGTTATTGTTTAACATCTAAAGCCTATACGATCTATAATAGAAGCATTAAGACGATCATGGAGAGTATGAATGTGTCTTTTGATGAAACATCAACGTTGACTTCTGAACACAGCAATTCAGAACTCAAGCTGAAAACGAAGGCTTCTATTAATAATAGAATAGAACCCGAATCGTCATAGACTAAGTCTTCTAACTCATCACATGTAACATCTGAGTTAGATTTACTTTTCTTTGATGCTTTTATGGATATTTATGCAGATTTCGACAAATCAAATATATCCGCATCAAGTTCAGAGGTTCCAATCGTAACTGAAGATATTTCAGGACCCTCTGCGAATGTCACTATATTAACCTCTTCAGGTACAACTACACCTGTTATTTCTGATGATACTAATTTGAATTATACTTCTACAAGTACAGTGTTTGGAAAAGAAGTCCCGAGTACTTCTTCTGTTGTTCCAAAACTACATCAACCATAAACAATTGTACAAGATGTCCCGAGTACATCAGAGGTTGAGCCTGCTATATATGATGAATATGATGACGATAACACGCATATTTCTGTTCAACCACTTCCAAGTACTACTAGATGGACACGAGATCATCCCCTACATAACATAATCGGTGATATCTACAGTGGAGTGAAAACGCGGGCGACATCTGCAAACTTTTGTTTGTATTCAACTTTCCTTAGTTCCCTTGAGCCGAAAAAAGCATCAGAAGCCTTGTTTGATCCTAATTGGATTTTGGCCATGCAAGATGAGCTTCTACAATTTGAGCGGAACAAGGTATGGCGACTTATCCCACTACCAGAAGGCAAATCTGTAATATGAACAAAGTGGGTCTTCAGAAATAAAAGAGATGAAGCTGGAATTGTGGTTTGAAATAAAGCTCACCTGGTTGCAAAAGGGTATTGTCAACATGAGGGGATTGATTATGATGAGACATTTGCTCCTGTTACAAGGATTGAAACTATTCGGATATTTCTTTCATACGCAACCCTCAAGAATTTTATGGTATATCAGATGGACATAAAATCTACTTTCTTGAATGGGATTCTGCATGAAGAAGTTTACGTTGCTCAACCCGAAGGCTTTGTTGATCCAAAGAACCCGGACTACGTTTACGCACTAGACAAGGCTTTATATGGACTCAAACAGGCACCGAGAGCTTGGTACGAAATGCTAACCCAATTTCTACTTGCTTCCGGATTCAAGAAAGGTACTATCGATACTACTCTCTTTATGAAGAAACAAGGTGAGGATATGATCCTAATTCAAATCTATGTGGATGACATTACTTTGGTTCTACAAATCCTAAATTTTGTAAAAAGTTTTCAAGAATAATGGAATCTAGATTTGAAATGTCAATGATGGGAGAACTGACTTTCTTTCTTGGTCTTCAAGTTAAGCAGTTACCCGAAGGCATTTTCATTAATCAGTCAAAATATATCCGAGATATCCTGAAAAAGATTAACATGTCTGACAGTTCCGTCATGAAAACACAAATGGCAACAGGTACACTATTAGATGCTGATTTATCTGGTAAATCAGTAGATCAAAAGATGTACCATAGCATGATTGGTTCATTACTGTACTTAACAGCAAGTAGACCAGATACTATGTTTGCCACATGTTTCTGTCCTAGGTAGCAGGCTAACCCGAAGGAATCACACCTAGTCGCTGTGAAACGAATACTTAGGTAAATCAAAGGCACTCCTGAGTTAGGCCTTTGGTATCCTAAGGGTTTGAGTTTTGATCTAACTGCATATACAGATGCTGACCATGCAGGGTGTAAGCTGGATCGCAAGAGCACCTCTGGATCGTGTCAATTTTTAGGTGACAAGTTGGTAAGCTGGACATCAAAGAAACAAAATTGTGTATCCACGTCTACCGCCGAGGCAGAATACGTAGCTGCTGCAAGCTGTTGTTCACAAGTCCTTTGGATGCGGACATAATTAAAGGATTTTGGATATTCCTACCAACGAGTTCCTATCTATTGTGATTCAAAGAGCGCGATAGCTATAACAGCTAATCCAGTGCAACACTCAAAGACAAAACATATCGATGTGAGATATCATTTCATCAAGGATCATGTGGAGAAGGGCGATATAGAGATACACTTCGTGCAAACTGACTTCCAGTTAGCTGATCTTTTCACCAAGCCATTGGATGAAAAAAGGTTTACCTTTCTAGTCAGCAAACTAGGTATGTTAAATGCCACTACATGATTCAAGGGGGAGTATATCTTGCTTTGTGCTCTAATGGTTTATGTCTTGGAAATTATGAACAATGTCTATTTTCTATCATTTACTGACTAAGGCGGAATCATTTTTAAATGATTACCAAAATCTTTTATCTGGCCGGTTATCATTCTTGTGACATTGGCTCCTGATTACATCAGATTAGAACCCATGCTTCATTGGTAAAACTGAACATTACTATTCTCACTAGAGAATATGTAATAATGGCTTCTGAATACTTAGTTCAGAACCCGTACTCAAATGTTTTCTTCTGAAGGATGCTAATCAGATAAAATCTTTTCTAGAAAATTTTGATTTGAGGGGAGTTAACTGTTATATCTTTTAGGGGGAGGAGATAATAGTTGGTTATACTTTCATTCTTATATTTTTTTTCTGATAGTTTGAATTTTTACATGTATTAAGAGAAAGATTATCTGATGTTTTTATCATGGATACCTAAAAGAATATATTCATTCCAGGGGGAGTACATGATTCTGATTTACATGTATATGTTTTTAATCCTTATACTCTATCACTTGTTGAAAGATGAACAACTTTCACTTGTGCAAAATGGTTTCTTAAATGTTCAAACCACTTCCTATTATTAAAAGATTTTCATGAATTGCGAAGTTTGATTTTAAATGATTTTTAGATACTTAAATGCTTATCTGACCGTGTGTTTCCAAAAGATAAATACTTGTGTGTTATCTTGTCTTTATACTTTGTCAAGTATTCATACAGACATCGGTTCAGTATTTTTATTGACTTTGTTATTACCATGTATCGAAAGTTAAATCTTTTTATGGTAATAATCCCGGTTGTATTCACTGTTGTTTGAATCAAACGTCATTTCATCATTATATGTGCTTTCATTGATAACATGTTTATATTTTGTTCATATAAACATCTTACGTCTTTGATTTCCCAAAACATCTTACGTCAAAACATTTCTATTTTTTCATGATTATTCATTCATATAAAGTTTTGAGAAATCTTAAATGATTAAAATGCTCAAATTTCATTCTGATTTTTGATGAGCATACATTCACTGACATTGATTTCTTGTGCTTTCATGACAAGAAAATCATTGAGGCAATACATGCTTTTCGGAAAATACATGGGATTCGATGTGTGAGCTTAAATGAACTTCCATGGATTCACGATAACCTGTGTTTCCTACCCAGGAAGTATTCCCTGAGTGATTGAGGGGAGAAGGGTCAAAAGAATAGAGCGTTGGTGTAAGAAGAGGTAAAAAAGAAATTAGAGATTGGTTAGATGTGAGCTTAATTGATTAAAAAGAAAGAGGTTGAGAGATCAGAGTAAAAGAATATCAGACTCTGCACCAAACTTCTTTCTGAGCCGGGCAGCCACATTACTGTTGTTTCACATTTCTTTGTGAACGACATTGAAAAAGGAACTTAGCCCATGCCATATGTTGCAAACACCCCACCAGCTACTCATTCTTTTCTCAAAAAGATAATGTTTCACATTTTCTAGGGAAGCAACACATAATCTATTGGTTCTTCATTCGGAAGATACTGATGTCGAAATAGAAGGAAAGTTGCCCCACCTTCGACCCTTTCTCATGCACATTTGAGTCTATGTATAATCATTGATGTCTCAGTGGTTTACATACTTTGAGCCTTATGAAACACAATCATTGTGATAATTTTTTGATAACACAAGCACGAGCACACATATTTTTTTTCTGTCAGAACATTCATAGAAAATAATTTGTGTTTTTCAATGATTGAATGGAAGTCCTGGGGAGTCAACATCAAACAAGCTCCTTATATTGTACATTCATTGTACACAGTGGCTTTGTGCTACTGACAGATATTCCTAAATGTTTCATGTGTTGATTCAGGTTTACCATTCCTATTTTGTCTGAATTTGAAAAGATTCAGATGAATACTTTCATGAATTGACGGGTCATTCAGATCAGATAAATGATTCTCTTATCATTCATCGGGAGAGATTGAAAATTTTCCTATCTGAGGGAGATTGTTCATTTATTGTGAAAGGGAGAGATCATGAAGATTGTGCTTACTTGTTCATTTGGGGGAAATGTTCCAAAGACAGATATAAACTTGAAGAGTTTTAATGATTTTAATTCTGACAAATCATTAAAAAGGGGGAGATAGATTAGAGTTCAAGTTCAGATGAAAAGTTTATATCAGAATTCGGGAGATGAATCAGAGTTCAAGATTAGATGATTAAAACTTGTATAAAGAAAGAGTGACAGCTGATTTTCAAAGTCTGGTTGAAAGCTGAAGTAAAGATTGTTGTAAAGAAGGAGATTGGAGATATTTGAAAAGCTAAAAAGAGAGATTTATTTCAAAGATGAAGAATATCAAAGTTTCAAAGTTTGTTGAAAGTGTCAAAGATTTGAAGATTTTGTCAAAGTTTGTTGTATCCAAAGGGGGAAAATGAAGATTCTGCTAAAACTGTCAAAGGTTTCAAGAGTTTAAAAGTTTCAGAGTTAAAGATTATTCTGAAGATAAGAAGACCTGAAGATTATTGTCAATTTTTTTTTAATCTTGAATCCAAAGTGAGAGATTGTTAGACTAATATTGTATTCAAGATTAAAAGTAAGGGTCTGTTGTATAAAAGTTGAATAGTTCAAGGGTTCATGTTGTAAAGTCAACGTAAGTTGACTTAGTATAAATAGGTTTGGTTCTTTTGTAATCTGTAGACACGCACGAACACTCGCTGATTTGGTAAGAACTCATACACTGTATACACACACATACGTGAAATCTGTAGCACTCTGTTAGATCTATGACCACGTTGTAATCATATGAGTTGATCAATAAATGTGTTCATAATCTGTGTTGTGATTGATAATCTAGTAAATATGGGTCACATTCCTTCACATTTTATTCAATGTTACATTGAATCTATTATACGTGTCCACCAAAGTTTCACCCTCCTTGGCTTTAAAACCCTAGTAAACATTGATACTCTGATTTAGCTTTGCTTTAATAGACCGGTCGGTGCCTTGAAACTGACGCTCTAACTCACTCCACATAGCTTTAGCTGACTCACGACTATCCACACGGTTGTAGACATCGTTGTGGATGGCCATTGTAAGCAAAATAAGTGCTTCCTCATCGATTTTGGCTTGAGCTTTCTCCTTCTCACTATAGGACTGATATAGCTTGGGTACATATCTGTCTAGAATTTATGGAGAAGTTTTTGTTGTTGGATGACCTGGTACTGTAACAACCGGGCTTACTGGGCCTTCAAGGATAGATTTTATAATCTCCCGATTCTTATGATTCAAAAACTGAGTCATTCGACGTTTCCATTGTGGATATTCCTCGATGGACAAAACTGGAGGCTTGGACTGAGAGCCCATACTGAGCAATTCCTTAGACATCTTTGAATTCTGTAAAACAGTAGCTTGGAACGATCATTAATCAGCAAAATCAACAAAAAATAACCTAGAAGAATTTTCAAAAAAACTCCAAAATTTTTCTAAGTGTAGAATCCTCACACCACTGAGTTCACTTCACTTTTCGTACACCAAACAATACAAACTTTTCACACATAAATGAAATTCGCACACCAAATAACCTTCTTTTCACGCAAAAGCTGACATTCGAACACCAAAGGATTAACACTTCAGGTTTTCGCACGTAGAGTAATGTGAGAAGTCACTTTTTGCACGCCAAGATATGCAGATCCTTGCTTTTCGCATGCCGTGAGATACGAATTCTGGCTTTTCGCACAACTAAGGATGCTAATTTCTGACTTACAAAGTTTTAGACCTTGAACTTTTCGTACACTAAGCTTATGCGAATTCCACACTTAGCCAAATTCACCACTTTCAACTTCACGTATCGATGCATGTTGTGGACTTAGAAAAATTTCAGGCTTCACTATACGAAATCCTCAGACTTCGTACGTAATGGGTTGCGAATTCCACCTTTTTGTATGAAGGCACATGCAAAATTCTCCCTTAGACTTTTAAAGCTTAACTTTCCGTATGCTACACTGTGCGAATTTCTTACTTTTCGTACAAGGCTAATGCAAATTATATCCTTTTCGTATACTGTGCTATGCGAGTTTCTTCCTTAGCTTTTTCAATTATCCATGAACCATGCGAAATCTGATGAAGATCATGTGAAAAGTATACATCTTGCGTGTTTTTGGGTTTTCGGCAAAAAAATGCTCTAATGAATCAAGAAACCAATAAAATCTTCAAACTAGCTTCTGGAAATGCACCAATTTGTTCACGAGAACATGTAGAACAGGTTACAAACAATTAATTGCAACAAAATCAACACAAGAATACATCTTGATTGAGAATACAAAGCGTAAAACTCAAAACTCGAAAACTTACAAATTTGAACAACTAAGCATGAATTACAGTGCAATTATGTAATCAAACTGAACAAGATTGATCTAAAACATTAAGCGATCACAATACAAACACAATTTCAGCATGAACACAAAGTCAATGAATTCGATCAAGACTCTATGAACAAATGAGAGTTCTTCATTTTGACAATTGATTTGATATGAATCTGCTCTGATACCAAATGATAGTTCCAAATCCAAGCTAACAATCAATTGTCGGTTCATTTTAGGTAATTGGATTCATTTTAGGTAATTGGATTTACAAGATAATAATAGGCTTGGTAGCTAACTATAACATGAGTTAGGAGGTGTGGAGTTCCCATTCTTGTATGCTAGCTAGAACCCGGGATTGTTGGATGGTTATGTATGGCGAGTTACTAAGTGAAAAATGGTTGTGTACGACCAGCGCGCTTTTGGCCATGAAAAGAGCACGGGGGCGTGTGTTTGTGCACGGGCAATGCGTTTTTCTGTGAAGCATTCCCTTATCTAAACTTAGCGGGCATTCTTTCTATCCTTACTCAAATAGGTCGTATTGATGACCAAGAAGACTCTGGAGAAGAAGCAAGCTTCAACCTTGAAAATGGCACAAGTTGTGCGTTTATCGACAGAAGTTTATGCACGAGCAGTGCATGTTTCCTTTTGAAAATGGTACGGGTCGTGCATTCATCAATAAAAGGTCGTGCAAGGGTTGTGCATTTTTTCCCTTGAAAATGGAATGGGTCGTGCGCTTTTATTAGTATCATAACTGATATGGTTTTTGTGACCCCCATTCCATTTTTTCCAACAATCAATCCCATTTAATCGGGAATTATTATCAGTTTTAACATATGGTCAGTTACAATTCTTTATGTTTAAATAGTAACGATTTCTACCAAAATTGATGTTGAGAATTGAGATTATCCTCGAGTGAATTTCGTGATATCGAGGTAAAATAGGGTCAAAATTTCACTTAAGGAAAATGAGCTCTCACGTGATCTTAAATTCTTTATCCCAGTTCTAATCACTCATTGTTTCCTACGATATTCTGCACTTCTTCCCTAACAATCTTAAAGTGATATTCGTTCTTCGTGAGAGACATGGCGAGTGATCAACCCGTGAGAGACATGACTTCCAAGTTCATAAAACTAGAGACGTTTGAGGGTGTCAATTTGCGAAAATGGCAGTAGAATATACACTTCCTATTGACCACGTTGAAGGTGGTGTACGTGCTAAGTAGTCCGATGTCGGAGGTGATGGAAAACGATAGATTGGATATGACACGATGTCAGGGGTGAATGGAAGAACGAAGACTACATCTATCGTGGACACATCTTAAACGGTATGTGTGACTCCCTCTTTGACATTTATCAAAATGTTGAATCTGCCAAAGAGCTATGGGACTCTCTTTTAGTTGAATTACGTGGTCGACGATGCTTCTAGTAAGAAGCTCCTCGTTAGTAATTTTAATAATTTCAAGATGGCCAACTCAAGGTCTATGATGGAGGTATACAATGAGCTCCTATGCATTTTAGGCCAATATGCTCAACATAATATGAAGATGGACGAATCCATCTCCGTATCGAGCATAATTGATAAATTACCCCGTCTTGGAAAGATATCAAGAACATTTTGAAGCACAAGAAGTAAGAGTTGTCCTTTGTACAACTCGGTAGTTACTTGCACATAGAGGAATCTCTTCGGTCGTAAGAGGCTGAGAAACCTAAGACATAAGAGGTTTATGCTCCTTCTGTGAACATGGGAGAAGAGGGTAGATTTAACAAAATCAAGGGAAAATGCAAGTTCAATGAAGCCAAGAAAGGGCCCAACAAAAAGGTTAAATTAACTTGTTGGACTTATGGTATGACCGACCATCCCAAGCGTGATTGTCAGGTAGTCAAGAACAATAATGGGACAAACACAAGTGGTGGTGAGCAAGGATCCAAGGATCAAAACCCACTGCAAGTTCAGTTTCTTTACTTTGGTTTTAATTTGAATTTGAATTATGTACGCCTATTATCCTAATCATTTTATGTGTAGAATGATGTGTTGCTTGGTGGATCGACATGGGTGCCACGAGTCATGTGTGAAAGGATCGATGTGGTTCATTTCTATGCAACTAGTTGAAGACGGATTCATGTTACATATACGGAACGATTCAAGTGCTCCTATTCTTGGACGCGGCTTAGTTAGGCTAGAGTTTAGATCTTTCAAAATAATTGAACTTTTAGACGTTTTGTTTGTGTCGCAAATTTGAACAAATTTGGTTTCCGATAGTGTCTTGAATAGGTTAGGATATAGGCAAGTATTTGAGCCTGACAAGTTTGTCTTGTCAAAAGGTGGCTCTTTTGTAGGCTTCGGCTATTTGATGAATGGAATGTTTATGTTGAATTTAAATAGAAAGAGTTTTGTTTCAAATTTTGCTTATATTGCAAATATAAATTCCGTTGATTCTAGTTTATGACATGAAATGCTTGTTCATGTGAATGTTAAAAGAGTGGTTGAAATGTCAGATGACGGTCTTATTCCGGCCTTTGACATTAAAACCAAAAAATGTAAAAGTTGCATGTTAACAAAGATCAATAGGCAACATTTTCCTAACGTGAAAAGGTACTCGTCGATGCTTGAAATATTCATTGTGATCTTCGTGATTTACATTTAACTCCGTCTTTAAGTAATAAAAAGTATGTTGTTACAAAAGATGAAGAGTTGGACTAATTTAAAATTTATAAAACGAAGGTTGAATTTATAAAACGTATAAAAGATGAAACGTTGTACAAAATATGGTTACGACCACATGTTTTTCCAATCCGTAGGAATTATTCATGACAATACAACAACTTATACACCACAAGAAAATGGTATGGCGGAACTGTAAAATAGAGTTCTCAAAGAATGTTGAACTATGTGTTATCCTACTCGGAATTGAGTGATGGATTTTGGAGTGAATCCATTTTAACAACTTGTTACTTATTGAATCGAGTTCCTAATAAAAGGAATAAGATTACTGCATATGAACTTTGGTTCAAGAAAAAGCCAAACTTGAGCAATATTCAAGTTTGGGGTTGTAGGGCGGTTGTTCGACTACCCGAACCCAAAAGGAAAACCTTGGGTGAGAAAGGTATTGATTGCATCTTTGTTGAATATGTCGAGCATTCCAAAGCCTATAGGTTATATGTTATTGAGCCTAATGATTCTATAGTGATTCATACCGTTATAGAATCAAGAGATGCATTATTTGATGAGACTAGATTCTCTTCAATACCTAGACCGAAGGACATAGTTCCAAGTACTAGTGGAACTAGTGAGGGTAAAGAACAAGTAATTGTTCCAACCGGATCTCCGATGCTTCGAAGGAGAAAACGAGGAAGGATTGAAAAATCCTCTGGTCCCAATTTACAGTTACACTTGGTAGAGGGATCAAGAGATGAGGTTGGGTCACAATTCTCTCACAATTATAGTATTGAGGAGGATCCAAAATCATTTGATGAGGCTATGAAGTCTCAAGATGTTGCTTCCTGGAAAAAAAAGCAATAAACGATGAGATGGATTCCATCATATTACTTGGGTATTATCGAACTTGGCACTGGGTTGTAAACCTTTGGGATACAAGTGGATCTTCAAAAGGAAGATGAAAGCTGATAGATCAATCGATAAGTTCAATGCTTGACTGGTAATCCAAGGCTTTAGCAACGAGAAGGTTTGTACCTTGGTTGCAAGGATCTCCACGATTAGATTGTTGATGCATTGGGAACTATTCACAATTTAGTAATTCAACAAATGGATGTCAAAACGACATTCTTGAATGGTGACTTGGAGGAGGAAGTTTACATGAAACAACCAGAAGGTTTTGTTATGACCGAGATGGAGCGTAAGGTGTGTAAACTTGTAAACTTATTGTATTGGCTGAAACAATCGCCCAAACAATGGCATTAGAAATTTGATGAGGTTGTCTTATCCAAAGGTTTTATGTTAAACCAAGCGGACAAGTGCGTACATAGAAAATTTGACACATCTGGTAACAGAGAAATCATTTGCTTGTACGTTCATAACATGTTGATCTTTGAAATGGACCAAAATCAAGTTGATAAAACCAAAGAGTTTTTGTCATCTAGTTTCTCTGTGAATGATATAGGGGAGGCGGAGGTGATCCTTGGAATAAGGATCAAGTGTAAGAACAAATGGATTGCAATTACGCATTCTCATTACATTGAGAAAGTATTAAATAAATTTAGTTGCTTTGATTGTTCTCCGATGAGTACTCCATTTGATCTAAGTGTGAATCTTATGTCCAATCTAGGTTAAGATGTGTCACAACTCGAGTACTCAAAGGCTATTGGGTGTTTGATGTATGCCATGACAAGCACTAGGCTGGATATCGTTTTTTCCATAGGAACAATAGTTTACTAGTAAGCCTAGTACTCATCATTGGCAAACGATAAAAATATTTGAAGAGAACTATAGATTATGGTTTTTCTTATGTTGAGTTTCCTTTGGTATTAAAGAGATATCCGGATGCATGTTGGATTTTTAACTTAGAAGATCGATCTTCTACGAATGATTGGGTGTACTTGCTTGGAGGAAGTTCCATCTCATGGGCTTCCAAGAAGCAAACTTCCATCATGATTTCGGCTATGGAGTAAGAATTTGGAGCATTGGCCATTGCCGGTAAAGAGGCGGAGTGGCTAAGGAATTTAGTCCATGAATGGTCGCGATCTCTTAAGAGGCCCAGGACTGCTCTCCCACTTTCTCTTTTTTTCAACCACCGCTCTCTCTTCCTTTCACCGAGCGTAAACATCTTCCATGATCTGGGCCTCCTCTATTGAAACACGAAGGGTGGAGGCTTTAGACATATGGACCATAGACATCATGTACGCCGGTAGACCTTTGAGGTAGGCCTTAACTTTCTCTTTCTCAGTCAGGGCCACATACCCCACCAATCCTATCTTCTCCATGAATTCTTAGGTGTACTCCCTTACTGGCATGTTCCCTTTCTTGAGAGCTCGGAACTCTTTTTTAATACGATCCATGGCTCTCTCATTGCAATCCTCGTCCATGACTTTCTTGTTGAATCCGGCCCAAGCCAATCGGGCCAGAACAGTAGCCAAGAGGGTGAACTTAGTGACATTCTACCAAATAAGAGTCGGACCCCTAAGAATTGACAAGCCAAACCTCACTTTTTGATTCTCTTCACATTTGCAAGCGTCAAAAGCTTGCTCGATTTCCTGGATCCAGTTCATACAAGCAACTAGGTTGTCCGATCCGGTAAACTCTGGTGAATTGCTATATAAGAAGGATTTATAGGATCAAGTCCTCCTACCTTGCCTTACGTCATTCGTAACAGGATCCTCGATCGGGATCACATTTCCGGTACCCCTGGATCTTACAACCGCCACGTTCTCGACAACTGTCTCATTCCTACGGTTGCTGACATCTGTGTCCTCCATCATCTTCATGAGGAATTCTTGTTGCTTAGGCATGGCTTCGTTCATCATCAACATCATGTTGTCTATCATCTCTGATTGAGGGGTCACCTCACGAATGATCGGGTTGGATGAAGCCAAGTCAACCTTTGGTATATAGTCGGACCCTCCACGTAGCAATGGCGGAAAAAGGTGGAGCCACTGTCGCCTCGACCCTTTTTCTTTTGTCGTCCGTCGAAGTATTCACCTCGTGCCTATCAACACATATACGCAGTATACCTTGTGTGCTTAACATCTTAGTCTGCCATACACACGAGAATGGAGGTAAAAAATAAGTTATAGGAGTTAAACATGAAGAAAACGTACTACTATCTTCATCAATCATCAAAACAACAGTAAGTCAAGCATGATCACATAACAATATATTCATAATAGCATTAGCTAAGTGAAATTATGAACACATCATACACAAGAATTCTCGTTACCATCATCACAATTATCAATTAGTGCAATTTTGTCGACTCTAAGACTATCTTATCTTAGGAGTTCTACCCAATATCACAAATCATGACTTACGATTTCATCTTAAGTCTAGGCATCTTATATTCATACGTAGTTCACTTAAACTATTGCTCTAGTACCAACTTGTAACACCCCTAAAAATAGAGGTAAATCTAAACCTGAAAGTGACGTAACGTAAACATCCTATATAAAGGAAATCACCCAAAATGGGGATATAGTAATAGTGTTTACAATTCTATAAATGGATATTACAAATAACAATTCACTAATCTAAACTGTTTACGTCTAGATTAAAACAATTGTCAACATAATCCCCTAAAAGGTATCTATTCGAATATGTACGCCAAATTCTCAAAAGACTATCTCCAAGAATTGCCACTCTTACTGAACGCTCGTCCCTCAAACCTTGTGAGTCTCGCCGCTAAAGGAACTTGATATACATGTCATTTAACAAAAAGTATTAGGATTTATGTCTAGTGAGAACAAATATTTTATATAATCTAGTAAAGCATAAAATTGACAATATTTGACTTTTAAACGTGAGAAGTAGTCTTGCTTTCCAAATATACCACATATGAACCATACGGTCGAAAAGCATCTTACGATGACAGGGGAGACTCGATTTCCAAGGATTGTAGTGTAACACAAAAGTTAGCTACTTTCCAAGTTCTGAGCTCAATACTAGGATCAAGGCCACGATCTCAACGACTTGTACTCAGATGTGGGGGAGAGAACCTAGTGATCCTAATCATATTCATTCAATATAATTACATTTACGGTCCATGTCTAGTATCCAGTACCACATAACCGTACCAATTTGCCTTTCGAGGACCCAATGTCTTAACTAGTTACAAACGAGAGTTATTCCACAAATAAGCCGACTCTATAGCTATGAATCTAATAGTAATATTCTAAGGCTTGTCACAATTGCATTTGTGACAAAACTATAATCACACATATAGTTCATAACAACATTCTCATAAAATAGTTTCCTTGTGTAGATAACATTCTATGAATTTAAATCCATAGTTTAGTAACCAAGTGATCACTTTCCAATTACTAACATAAAATGTTCACAAATATGTTTTCAAGAGTTATATAACTTTAAATAATCATTGTTAGCACAATAACAATCTATTTGTTTTCTTCACCAAAATCCTTTGTTTACTAAATGGCCTTCCAAATTAGTTAACATCATAAATGTGGTTCAAATGTGTCCACTCATGTATTTAGCCATAAATATGTCAAGTAAATCACATTTTTGTATCACAATCATAGAACTCTTCATCATATCTCAAAATGGTAAAAAAAACTTATAATCTCCAAAACCAAAAAGTTAGGTCAAATCTACTAAATAAGAAAATATAATTAGGGAGATGTTCAAGAGTTTAAAATAGAGCGTTTTGACATGTATAAAGTTAAAAGAGTATAAGGAGCTCACTAATTTAAGTTTTGTCAAAACCTAAAACTATCTACCAAAACCTAGAACTTGATGGTGAAGATGGTGAGATAAATAAGCTTGAGTTGCAAATCATAGCTTGAGAGAGAAGAATTTCTTTAAACCCTTGAGATTTGGTGCAATGAATGCTCAAAATGTGAAATAAATGAGAGGGTTTCGGTTCTTGGGAGATAAGGACTGAAGTAGACGGGGAATAAATGAAATAAAGACTTAAAATCGGATTTTATGAATGTTTGGACCCCGATCACGACAATGACATGTTACAGTGCCATATGTCACTGTCACGGGCACTATCGTGCCAAATGTACAGAGTCTTTACTCGTTGGTGCTACTGTGACATGTGTCAGTGCAAGATGTCACTGTCGCAGGCACTGTCACGCCAATTGGTACGATTGTGACATGATACTGTGACATATAACTGTAGCCGGCACTATCGTACCGAGTGTACCGAAGCCTAAATTTCGCTTTCATAAATTTAGGTTTTCGTGCCTCCTACGATGTTCTATTATAGACCCAATTTTAACACACTAGGCTAAAATTTAAAAGCATTAATGGGAATGAATAAGATAAATATGGAATTCTTCTTACCCAAAAATCCAGGTGTTACAACTCAATCTAAAGGGTTGGAGCACAAGTTGGTCATTCGAAGGGTGTTTGGTACTGCAAGTGAAGGAGGCTAAAGTTATACTTCTTAATAGTTCTTTTGTAAAAGTGCATGTGTAGGAACATGATAAAGGAACTACCTATATGAGTGTGATGTGTGTCCGCTTCAAGAAGCTTGGACTTGGCTTTGTATACACTCATGAATAGATAAGGACACATGGCTTGTTATAGTGTCAAGTTTGAACTTTAGATAGTCATTTAAATTCTTGTGTATGTTATTTTATTGTACTCAAATGGGTTGAAGGGTTCAATCCATAGGACACCCGGATTCTCGAGTTTTTGAAATGTGTAATGTACTAAGATGAAAATTCAATCTTCTAGATATTTTCATTTATGCATGAGTTTGTATTCCTTGATTAACTATTGTTTGTGAATAAAGGATTGCACTAAAATGGGAAAGGAATGTTGGTGATTTTAGTGAAATCATCATTCAATTTAGGTAATTGGATTCCTAAGATAATAATAGGATTGATAGTTAAGCTATAACACGAGCTAGGAGGTGTGGAGTGAATAATCGTGTAAGCTAACTAGAGCCCGGGATTGTTGGATGGTTATATATGGCGATTAGTAAGTGAAAAATGGTAGTGCACGACCAGTGCGTTTTTGGTCATGAAAAGAGAACGGGTCGTACTTTTGTGCACGGCCATTTTTTTGCTTCAAAATAGCATGGGTCGTGCGTTTATCGACAGAAGTTTGTACACTGGTAGTGCGTTTTTCCTGTTGAAAATGGCATGCACCATGCATTTATTGACAGAAGGTTGTGCATGGGTCGTGCGTTTTTTCTCTTGAGAATGGTACGATCTGTGCTTTTTATCTCTTGAAAATGGCATGGGTCGTGCGGTTTTATCAGTCTTGTAACTGAAATGTTTTTTGTAACAATCACTCCATTTTGTCCAACAATCAATCCCATTTAATGGGAATCATTATCAATTATAGGGTGGGTTACGATTCATTATGTTTAAATAATAACAATTTCTGCCAAAGTCGATACTGAGAATTGAGATTATCCTCGATTGAATTTTGTGATACCCGGGAAAAATAGGGTCGAAATATCACTTAAGGAAAGTGAGCTCTCATGTGATCTCAAATTCTTTATCCAGGTTTTAATCACTCATTGTTTCCAACGATTTTCTGCACTTCTTCCCCAACAGTGGCTAGTGACCTAGTGTGGTGTAGTCTTGCGAGCCTACATCTTTCTTGCTTGATGAAATTTTTCTATATCAAAGTTGATTTTATTGGATTATTTCACAAACAGAGAAGTTCTATAGACCCTATAATATAACCCTTATTGTGTTGATATATGCATTTCAGGACATCATTTGGAGAAAATTTGAAAGGAAAAAGCAAAATGTGACTCGTAGTTTTCTATAAGGTAGCTCTTTCAAAGAAGGAGAGTTGAACCTTGAACTTTTTCCTCTCTTTGCAATTTTTTGTATCCATCCTTCTCGAGGGTCTGTTATTAGCTATACTGTGAATATGTATCAAGTTTTTTGTTTGAGACCATATATGCTCCTATATAAATGTAAAGTAGGTTTTCTTTCCGTATTTGACTTATTTATAGATGGGTTGTTACATCTATGCTTTTTAAATTTACACTTTACTATCCTTAAAATATTATATTTTAATTAATTTATGTAATTTATTAAATAGTAACAATAAAAAAAATATAAAAAAGGTATAAAATTAAAATTGGAAACTACATAAACTTTTTCTTTTGGTGTCATTTTAATCGTCTTGACGAAAATTTTATAATGATATATTTTTTGTTTTAAAAAAATATTTATTTTATTATAATTTAATAAATTACATAAATTAATCAAAATATATAAATAACTCATTAGGGATAAACTGGTCAGTTAATTTTTTTTGTCATGTCTAATTCTATCTTACGAAACATTCTTCTGTCTTATTTTATCTTGTCGTTTCTTATCCTATATGGATACCAAATGCACCCTAAATGATTTGCCTCATATATATATATATATACCATGTAATAATGTTCAATTATTATGTAAATATTTGTGTAACACACTTGATGAGGAGGTAAACTTAATGCATTATAAGATATGGTTTATAGTATGCTAAAATGTGTACTTGTCTTTAATATATTGTTTTATACGAATTTAGTTTATAGAATCACACAATTGTACGTCGTATTTAAAATTGTGACACTTTTAGGTATCTTGACAAGTTTGTATGACACTTGAGAAATAACATGTCTTGTTAAATTTTATTTTACGTTGTTTGATAAAGTCTCTATGAACACAAATGATGTATAAAAATGTGTTTACAAGATATTTTTCAAAGTGTCATGTAAAAAACAAATATGACACTTTGTTTAGAAAGTGTCATAAAATTTTTATTAAGATGTTAGAAAACGTCTTCTAAACTTATTATGTGAGTCTCTTACATATGATGCACAATTATTTGTACCTATGAACTAAAATTTATACATTTTTAACGTTCTTTACACCTAATTATATTATAATAGTTTAATATCTTTAGATTATTTTAAAGAAAGAAAGTCTTAATTATTTAAATAAACTTTTTAGAGTTATCATCATCACCATCTTCCTTCTTTTATTCACTCTCTTCAACCCCTCCTCTCTTTCTATATGTATGCATAAAACAAATTATTGCAATTTTGGTATTATTGTAACACTCAGAATTTTTGCAATGTAAGTTTCTATGCCCCTTAGGCCTCCTAATCGTCTTTTGTCTAATTTGTTGGTTAGGTTACTTATTCCTTTCAAGCCCCTAGCTGACCCATGCGAAGAGCATGAGTTTTGGAGTGATTTTGGGCTCGGTACCATCTCCTCGAGAATGACTCGCGAGAGTTACAGGCGTCACTTTCGCCTGTCACTATCGCCGCGCTGCTTTGAGAACCCGCGGTACATTTTCCGCGGAAGTGCCCGGCGGAAGTGACACCTTGTCACTTTCGTTGGCACTCTCGCCGGCTGAGGTCTGACCGATTAAAACAGGATTTTTGGCTCATTTACTCTCATCACTTCATTTATTTCATCTAACTCTCTCTCTCAACTCTCTCCCTTTTTTCCTAAAACCGAACCTAGGGTTTGGTATGTGCATTTAAGACTCATTTATTGCAAGGGATCATCACCACCAACCAAGTTTGAAGAATCTAGGGTTCATCTCCTCTCTCCCTTGCTTGTCATCTTCTTCAAGAGATCGACTAGAATTTCTAGGGTTTGGTGTTTAACCCAATGTTAGTCATACTTCCTTTTATTAAACTTTATACACATCAAAATGCATATTTTGACTTCTAAACATTCTCCTAGGTTACACTTTATTGTTTTTGAGATTTTGACCAAACTTGGTGTTTTTGGGAGATTGTTAGGATTCTTACCATTTTTTTTTTGTAAAATGATGATACAACCTATGTTTTGCAACTACAAAGGTGTTATTGTTATACTATGTGGAGTAAATCTTCAACTTATGGCTTATAGCCAAGTTTATGATTTAACTTTTATGGATTATGGTTGAAAGGAGTATTTCATGAAAAAGACAATAAATAGTTTATAACATGAAGAAATTTATGTTCAAATGAAAATGATCTTCTATGGAAGAGTTTATGTGGTAAGGAAACACTTTGGGAAATTGAGATGGGAGCCTTATGTTTTATATTTGGGCTTTGTAATTCTTATAAGCAGTTAACTACCAAAAGGTGAATTTGAAAGCTAAATGGTATATTGAACTATATAGTTGATTATAGTTGGTCACATGTGTTATTGTGACAAGTCTAGACGATTACTAGTGGATCCCTAGGTATTAAGTCGGCTTATATGTTGGGATGTTTTCCCTTTTCTAGCCACGGATGCATTTTTACTCATTTTTGGCGTTTGGTACGGTTATGTGGGATCGGTTATTAGTCATGGGTTAAATATAATTATAGTGAATGAGCATGACTAAGAATCATTGGGTGCTATCCCCCACATCCTTATTCGAGTCGGCGTGCTCGCGACCTTGATCCTAGTATGGTGAGCTCAAAACTTGGAAAGTGGCCTACTTTGTGTTTCGCCACATTACATGGAATTTGGGCTTACACCCGTCATCGCAAGATGAAGTTTGGGCCGGAAGGTCACTATGTGTTTACCGAACCTTTATAAAGACTTTCGGCGGAAATCGTTTACTTATATTTCAAGTAATACCTCTTGCTATTTTCATATAAACGGTATGTTCTCACTAGGTTTAAGCCTAACAGTTTTTCTCAAATGATGAGTATAACGGTTCCCTTAGCGGCGGGTCATCAAGGAATTGAGTGAAGAGTGTGGTCTCTTGAGGGCATTTTTGGATGATATTTATTTTGGAAGCCTTAGCATTTAAAACAGTTATTCTTTTGGTATTGGGTTGACAACCGATGTACTCTAGCTAGATGTAATTTAGATTAGTTTGTTGTCGTTTCCCTATACATTATTACAAGTTTTTGTAAATGCTCACGCTTTGCCCATTTGGGTGGTTTGCCTTATTTATAAACGTTATATTGCTGAATTTTCAATTTTCAAAATTACCTGAAATTTTAGGGTGTTACAAGTTGGTATCAGAGCTGTAGTTTAAGTTAACTAGGCATGAATGTGAGATGTCTAGACTTAGATTGAGTATGTTAGGCAATGATTTGTGATTTGGATAGAACTTCTAAGATGGGTTAGTCTTAGAGTCGACGGAAGTTATGTTCATCAAGCGTCGTGATGATGGTAACAAGGACCCTTATGTGTTATATGTTCATAATCTCACTTAGCTAATGTTATTATGAGGATATTTTACGTGAGTGTACTTGGTTTACTAATGTTACGATGATTGGTAAGCATAGTAGTACATTTTCTTTCGTGCGTATTCGGGTTAATCCCTTTCTTACTCTTTCTCGTGCTTGTATGGCAGCCATTATTCTAGTATGGTGAACACTCGCAGTCGACCGTTAGTCGATGGGAATGTTCGCGAAGATAGCTCACCCGAGCAGAACCCTGCGGTTAGGTCGGCGACCGTCATCCCTCCGGGTATGCCACCTATATTCACGGGAGAGGTGGAGCAAGTGCCAAGATTGGAGTGGCATCCACTAACCCGGTGGTTCAGGAGGCGAACCCTCAAAATGACATGATGGCCAGTATCATGCAAAGGGTATCAACAGCGATGGAAAAGCAACAAGAGGCGTTCATGAAGATGTTGGAGGATCATGCTGCTATCCTCAAGAGAAAGGAGGTGGTTGTTGAGAACGTTGTTATCGGTTCGGGAAGCACTGGCAATGGGATCAGAACGGAGGAGCACAAAATTGTGGGTGCTCAGAAAAGTGGAAGGAGCTGCTCATATAAATCTTTTCTGGGTTGCGGACGGCCGGAATTCTCCGGTTCTGACGACCCAATTATGTGTGTGAACTGGATTAGAGCTGTTGAGCAAACTTTTGGCTCCTCTGTATGTGGGGACGATCAGAGAGTGCGGTTTGGTACCCAGCTACTGAGAGATTCGGTACTCACCTGGTGGAATGTTACCCAATCTACTCTCTCTCCTACCGTGTTGGCCCAGTTGTCTTGGGTGGAATTCAAGAAGAAGTTAATGGAAGAGTTCTGTAGCGAAAGATCTATGGACTGCATTGAAAAAGAGTTTCGATCTCTAGTAAAAGGTAACTTGACGGTGAGGGAGTACACCCGTCAATTTATGGAGAAGCTTGATTTGGTGGGGCATGTGGCCCCAACGGAGATGGAGAAGATAAAGGCCTACCTCAATGGCCTATCGGCGGACATGTTGTCCATGGTCCACAACTCCAAGGCTACCAATCTTTGCGAGACGATTGAGGAAGCTCAATTAATGGAAGAAATCTTTGCGAGAAGCAAGGAGGAAAAAACAATAGTGGTTGGGGACAAGAGAAAATGGGAGAGCAATTCTGCACCTCCTAGGAGGAATCAACCTTTTGTTGGGAATAGGAGTTTCAACAACCGTCCAGAGGCTAAATGGTGTCGGAGGTGCCATAGCAAGCACTACGGCAATTGCAATCTCCCTCCTCAATCTTGCAACAAGTGTGGGAAGTCTGATCATGCTGTCAAAGATTGCCCGATCCGGGGACTTGTCTGCTTTGAGTGCAAGACACCGGTGCATATGAAGAGAGATTGCCCAAAGCTCAAGTTGGGTAATGCGCCGGAGAAGAAGGAGAACCCGTCTAGGGTTTCGGGTCGAGCTTTACAGATGACGGCCGATGAGGCCAAGACATCCGCTGATGTGGTATCGGGTACGTTTCTCCTAAACTCCATACCTGCTCGTGTGCTATTTGATTCGGGTGCCAACTTCTGTTGCGTTTCGTGAAAAACTTGCCATGCCCACTAATAGTCTAGAGAATGTTTTAGTGGTAGATATAGCTAATGGTAATCAAGTGTTAATCCGGGACGTCTTGAAGGATTGTACCCTTAGCATTAAAGGAAAGAAGTTCCTAATCAACTTGATGCCAATGGTCATTGGTGGATTCGACGTGGTGGTCAGTATAGATTGGTTGGCGGAAAATCATGCCAAAATCTTATGCTCCAAGAAACTAATCTGACTCCCTATATCGGATGGTGACATGGTGGTAGTTTATGGAGAGAGAAGGGAAGGTGATGTGGCGGTTATCACCATGGCTAAGGCACGAAAGTGCTTGGTGAAAGGATGTTCGTCCTTTCTAGCTTATGTGATAGACGCGAAACTCGAGGACGTGAAGGTGGTACGCGAATTTCCCGATATCTTTCCGGACGATTTGCCCGGTTTACCACCCGATCGTCAAGTGGAGTTACGGATTGATCTTATACCGGGGGCGACTCCAATTGCAAGAGCTCCTTACCGGTTAGCGCCATCGAAGATGCAAGAAATGATGGCACAACTTCAAGAACTCCTAGAGAAGGGATTTATAAGACCGATTTCGTCACCTTGGGGAGCTCCGGTCTTGTTTGTCAAGAAGAAAGATGGCACGATGAGAATGTGCATCGATTATCGTTAATTAAATAAGGCTATGGTGAAGAATAAGTATCCACTCCCGAGGATCGATGAATTGTTCGACCAACTTCAAGGAGCGGGTTGTTTCTCGAATATCGATTTACGCTCGGGGTATCACCAAGTGAAAGTGAGAGAAGAAGATGTTCCGAAGATGGCTTTTAGAACGCGTTAGGGCCATTACGAATTCCTTGTGATGCTGTTTAGTCTAACTAACGCACCGACGGTGTTTATGGATTTGATGAATAGAGTGTAGCGACCATTCCGTGACAAGTCGGTCATTCTATTCATTGATGACATACTCGTGTACTCCAAGAGTGAGTCAGAACTTGAGCAACACCTATGTGAAGTCCTAGAAGTGTTGAGAAAAGAAAGATTGTATGCCAAGTTTTCCAAGTGCGACTTTTGGCTTGAAGAGGTTCAATTCTTGGGTCACGTTGTCACTCGAGATGGAGTGAAGGTGGACCCCTCCAAGATTGAAGTAATGATGAACTGGGAGCCTCCCAAGAGTCCGTCAGAAATCCGAAGCTTCTTGGGTTTGGCGGGATACTATCGTAGATTCATACAAGACTTCTCCAAGATCGCTTCTTTTTTGACGGTGTTGATGAGGAAGAATGTGAAGTTTGTTTGGACCGAAATGCAAGAGAAGGCGTTCCGGACCTTGTAAAAGAAGTTGTGTGAAGCTCCAATCTTGTCGCTACCCGAAGGGTCGAAAGACATCGTGGTTTATAGCGACGCTTCGAAGATGGGTTTGGGTTGTGTGTTGATGCAAAGAGGCAAAGTAATCGCTTACGCATCGAGACAACTCAAGATTCACGAAAAGAACTACCCTACCCATGATCTAGAGTTGGCGGCGGTGGTGTTCGCCTTGAGACTTTGGCAACACTATCTCTATGGCACCAAGTATACTCTGTACACAGATCATAAGAGTTTGAAGTACGTCTTTAATCAAAAGGAATTGAATATGAGGCAAAGGTGGTGGCTCGAGTTACTCAAAGACTATGATTGTGAATTGTTTTACCATCCCGGTAAGGCAAATGTGGTAGCCGATGCTTTGAGTCGGAAGGACTATAGTGGAAGCATTTGGGCTACCCTCTCAAGAATCAAGCTCGTGTCGAGTCTCATTGAGAAGATCCGGTCATCTCAAGTGAAAGCTTTGTTGGAAGAAAACCTCAAGGAAGAAGTTATGACGAAATAACGTTTGCTCTTAACGGAAGATAGCCGTGGAGTGAAATTGTTCAATCGTGTATGGGTGCCCAAGGTTGGTGGCAATCGGGAACTTCTTCTTGAGGATGCTCACAAGTCCAAATATTCAATTCATCCGGGCAGTACAAAGATGTACCGGGACTTGAAGTTACATTATTGGTGGCCGGTGATGAAGCTTGACGTGGCATGTTACGTAGAGCGTTGTGTGACATGTTTGCAAGTAAAGGCCGAGCACCAATGACCATACGGGAGTGTTCAGTCTTTAGAGATCCCCGAGTGTAAATGGGAGCATATCACCATGGACTTTGTGAACAAGTTGCCCAAGACTCTTCGAGGCCACGATACCATTTAGGTGATAGTTGATCGATTGACCAAGAGCGCTCATTTTCTAGCTATGTGTGAAACACTACCGTGGTTTCGAGGCATGGAGTGCCTTTGTCTATTGTTTCAAATTGCGACAGTCGGTTCATTTCCAGTTTTTGGGATGGCTTGCAGAAGGAGCTTGGTATGCGCGTGAAGTTGAGTACGACCTACCATCCTCAAACCGACGGGCAAACCGAAAGAACGATCCAAATGCTAGAACACATTTTAAGGTCTTGCGTTATCGACTTCGGGGGTAGTTGGGACTCTCACCTAACTTTGGTGGAGTTTGCTTACAATAATAGCTACCACTCGAGTATCGGAATGGCTCCATTCGAGGCCTTATACGGGCGGAAGTGTAGAACTCCCGTATGTTGGCTTGAGGCGGGAGAAAAGCAATTCGCCGGACCTGAAATCGTGCAAGAGACGGCCGATAAGGTCAAAGGCATTCGGGAATGATTGAAAGCGGCCCAAGATCGGCAGAAGAGCTATGCTGATAAGAAGAGGCGGCCGATGGAGTTCCAAGTAGGCGATTGTGTGATGTTGAAAGTATCTCCATGGAAAGGCATTATACGGTTCGAAAAACGTGGGAAATTGAGTCCCCATTTCCTTGGACCATTTAAAGTGCTTATAGGCTTATCAGTTGGAACTTCCTTCAGAGATGAACGGGATCCACAACACATTCCATATTTGTTATCTTCGGAAATGTTTAGCGGAAGAGGAAAGTGTTATCCCTCTTTCCGAGATTAGAGTGGATGAGGGTAACCGTTGTGTTGAAGAACCCGAAGCCATTCTGGAGAAAAAGTCAAAGAAACTTCACCATAAGAAGTCACTATGGTCAAAGTGCAATGGAAGCATCATCGAGGTGCCAATGTGACGTGGGAAGCCGAGGAGGATATGAAGCGAAGATATCCTCATCTGTTCGAGTAGCTGGGATTTCAGGGACGAAATCAATTCCAAGTTGGGGAGGATTGTAACACTCAGAATTTTTGCAATGTAAGTTCCTATGCCCCTTAGGCCTCCTAATCGTCTTTTGTCTAATTTGTTGGTTAGGTTACTTATTCCTTTCGAGCCCCTAGCTGACCCATGCGAAGAGCTTGAGTTTTGGAGTGATTTTGGGCTCGGTACCATCTCCGCGAGAATGACTCGCGATAGTGACAGGCGTCACTTTCGCTTGTGACTATCGCCGCGCTTCTTTGAGAACCTGCGGTACATTTTGCGCGAAAGTGCCCCGCGGAAGTGACACCTTGTCACTTTTGCTGGCACTCTCGCCGGCGGAGGTCTGATCGATTAAAATGGGATTTTTGGCGCATTTACTCTCATCACTTCATTTATTTCATCTAACTCTCTCTCTCTCAACTCTCTCCCTTTTTTCCTAAAACCGAACCTAGGGTTTGGTATGTGCATTTAAGACTCATTTATTGCAAGGGATCATCACCACCAACCAAGTTTGAAGGATCTAGGGTTCATCTCCTCTCTCCCTTGCTTGTCATCTTCTTCAAGAGATCGAGTAGAACTTCTAGGGTTTGGTGTTTAACCCAATGTGAGTCATTCTTCCTTTTATTAAACTTTATACACATCAAAATGCATATTTTGACTTCTAAACATTCTCCTTGGTTACATTTTATTGTTGTTGAGATTTTGACCTAACTTGGTGTTTTTGAGAGATTGTTAGGATTCTTACCATTTTTTTTTTGTAAAATGATGATACAACCTATGTTTTGAAACTACAAAGGTGTTATTGTTATACTATGTGGAGTAAATGTTCAACTTATGGCTTATAGCCAAGTTTATGATTTAACTTTTATGGATTATGGTTGAAAGGAGTATTTCATGAAAAAGACAATAAATAGTTTATAACATGAAGAAATTTATGTTCAAATGAAAAGGCTCTTCTATGGAAGAGTTTATGTGGTAAGAAAACACTTTGGGAAATTGAGGTGGGAGCCTTATGTTTTATATTTGGGCTTTGTAATTCTTATCAGCAGTTAACTACCAAAAGGTGAATTTGGAAGCTAAATGGTATATTGAACTATATGGTTGATTATAGTTGGTCACATGTGTTATTGTGACAAGTCTAGGCTATTACTAATGGATCCCTAGGTATTGAGTCGGCTTATATGTTGGGATGTTTTCCCTTTTGTAGCTACGGATGCATTTTTACCCCTTTTTTTCCTTTGGTACGGTTATGTGGGATCGGTTACTAGCCATGGGTTAAATGTAATTATAGTGAATGAGCATGACTAGGAATCATTGGGTGCCATCCCCCACATCCTTATTCGAGTAGGCGTGCTCGCGGCCTTGATCCTAGTATGGTGAGCTCAAAACTTGGAAAGTGACCTACTTTGTGTTTCGCCACAATCCTTAGAATTCGGGCTTACACCCGTCATCACAAGATGAAGTTTGGGCCGGAAGGTCACTATGTGTTTACCGAACCTCTATAAAGACTTTCGGTGGAAATCGTTTACTTATATTTCAACTAATACTTCTTGTTATTTTCTTATAAACTGTATGTTCTCACTAGGCTTTTATTTTTCCTAGATTCTAGTTTTTAAACACAAACAAATCAACAAACAAGATTTATGAATCAATTACCTGTTTGATTAATCTTTCAAATCCAACGATTACAAATTTCTCTCTCTAAAACTCTCTTTCTTTCTCTACAGATTTTCTCTCTCTCTCAGATTCTCAATCAGATAACTGAATACAACTCCTACTAAAAATAGAAAAACACAAGATATTTATACCTACAAGAATTACAAAGAAACTAAAAACAAAATAAAAATACATTACACTTTGACTTTTATTACAAAAGACTTTGACTTTCTCTTGAGAGTTAACTTTTATCAGCTTTGACTTCTTGAACTTTGACCTTCAGTATTCTTGATCTTGTATCCAACATATTTATGCTCTAATAATCTCCCCCTTTGGATTCAAGATCACTGTTGAAAGATCTAGCAATTCAGTCTGCACTTTAAGCTCTGTCAATACAATCTCCCCTTTTTCTTTGACGGTATTCTTTCCACAACTGTTTTCAAACGATTAACAATCTCCCCAAAACTTTCACAATAATACTTTCAGACTTTGGAAAGAAATTATCTTCAGAATCAGCTCGAATTGCTTTAGCAGATAATCTTCAAAGAAAATTTCCTCAAATCTTCAGAAATTCTTTGATCTTCTTCAAATCTTTATTTTGAATCTTCTAACATGGACATTTCTTTAAATCATATCTCAAAAACTTTATCATTTCTTGATACCATCTCCCCCTTTTTGATGATTTAAGCATCTATATCATCAAAACTTTTCTTCCAAGAAATGTCTTTGACCATTCTGATTTGTCAAACTGAGCCTCTGATTCTGTGATCCATAACCAAGTATTCATCTAGATCTTCGCAAATCCAGACAAAATAAGAACATGTAACTCCTGAATCAACAAATGAATCAGTTAGAATGCCTGTCAGTAACACAAAGTCACTGTGTGTAACGAATACACAATATAAAGGAGCTTTTTGATGTTCACTCCCCCAGGGCTTCCATCCAATCATCGAAACACCACAAAGTCAATTTCTATGAATGTAATGACAAAGAAACAAATTCTTTGTGTGTCCGTGCATGTGTAGAAAGAATTAAGCACGAATGATTGCTTAAAGTAAGTCTCAACATTGTGTAAACCACTGAGACAACAGTAATATAAATACAAACTCAATGTGCATGATTGAAGTGCGAAGGTGGGGCAGGCTTCCTTCTTTTTCAATATCCAGATTTTCCAAATGAAAATCAGATAGATTATGTGCTGCGTCCCCAGAAAATATGAAACATTTTCTTTTTGAGAAGAAAATGAGTAGATGGTGGGGTTTTATCAAGAGTTGGCATGGGCTAGTTTCCTGTTTCAATAACGTTCACCAAAGAGTTGTGAAACGCTAGTAATGTGGCTGCCCGACTCAGAAAGTAGTTGGTGCAGAGTTTAATATTCTTTTACTCTGTTCTCACACCCTCTTTCTTTTGATCATTAAGCTTACTACTAAACAAACTCTCCTTTACATTTTACCTCACACACCCACACTCATTTCTTTTAGACTCCTCACACTCAATCTCTATGGATTAACTTCTTGGGTAGAAACCACTGGTTAACGTGATTTCATAGAAGTTCATGTAAGTCCTAGCACAAAGAACCCATATAATTCTATGAAAGCATAATGTTGCTCAAATGGTTTAACTTTATTAGTTAAAGCTCATATACAAATGTCAGATATGAATATGCTCAGATATAATCATGAAAATATGAGCATTTTTTTAAATATTGAAATATTTTCAAACAAATATTTTGAATGAATGAACATGAATGCAAAATGCTTGTTTGAAAATCTGACATTGTATGAAAAATGATCAGAAATGAATGATATAACAATCAAAGCTTAAGGTCAAGAATAATGGATATTGTATATACGAAACAAAAATATAGACATTCTTGAAATGACGTTTCGAAATAAAATATCGCTCAAAATTCTTTAAAGTACAAGCGGGGTGTCTTACATTCGAAAAATTGTTTCAATTTAGAGACATGGTAAGAACAATTTGATCAAAAAATAAACCGATGTGTGTGAATACTTGAAAGTATGTAGAAAAGACAACACGAGAGTATTTATCTTTGGAAACACACGGTTTGTTTATCAATTAAGCACAAAAATAAAATGAAAAACATTTAAAATCACACTTCCAAATTATAAAATATGTTTAAGAATCGGGAAGTGGTTTGAATATTTCAGAACATGTTTTCTATATCTGAAAGTTGTCCTTCTTTCAGATATATTTGAGATTAAGATAAGAAATTTACCTTTTCGCGCAATCTTAAATCTCATGAAGTCAAGCTGAAGTCATTAAGATATGATCTTGTCAGCTTCTCTCATCCTGCAAAAATCTCAAAGTCTAGTTAAAGCAACTTTATTCAGAAATTTATTCGAATGTAAAAGACATAAAGCAATAAAACGATTAAAGTACGAGTTCTGATTTGAAATAATCAGAAATCATAGTCTTACTCCTTTTGATATGACATATAAGCTCCCCCTAAAATCATGCATTACAAAAATTTTGTCATTTAAGTAAAATGCCGAAATTAGTTATGCTCCCCCTCAAAATAATGTAGATCATCTAAAATCTTCTCTTACTCCCCTGAGATCATGAGCAAACAATTAAAGTGCAGATATCCTTTAAACATAATGAAAAAGAAAATGATGAAAAATAACTATACGTAACTTTATTAGGTAACAACCGATTATGTCTTAAGATTTAACGTACCAAGCTTAGAGACAAGAAAATTAAATCTCTTTTCATCTAATGGTTTGGTAAATAAATCTGCAAGCTGATAATCTGTTTTTACAAAATAAAGTTCAATTGTTCCTTTTTCGACATTATCTTTAATAAAATAATACCTGGCGTCAATGTGCTTGGTTTTCGTATGTTGGACAAGATTAGCAGATATCGCGATTGCACTCTTCGAGTCACGATAGATTGGAATTTTATCAAACTTGAATCCATAGTCTCGCAACTGTGTTCGCATCCACAACACTTGAGAGCAGCAATTGGCAGCAGCTATGCACTCTGCTTCAGCAGTTGATGTGGAAACGCATAATTGTTTCTTTGATGCCCAGCTAACGAGCTTGTCTCCAAGGAATTGAATGTGACCTGAAGTACTCTTTCTGTCCAACATGCAACCTGCATGATCTGCATCTGAATAGGCAGTTAGTTGAAACCCAGTATCCTTAGGATACCACAGACCAAGGTCTGTAGTCCCCTTCAGATATCTAAAAATCCGTTTGACAGCAGCCAAATGGGATTCTTTAGGAGCAGCCTGATATCTAGAACATAAGCATGTTGAAAACATAATATCTGTCCTACTTGAAGTAAGATACATTAACGATCCTATCAAACCTCTATAAGTTCTAACATCAACACTTTTACTCGAAGGATCAGTGCTAATCTTAGTACCTGGTGCCATCGGGGTTCCAATTGGTTTACAATTTTCCATTTTGTACTTCCGAAGAATATCCAAAATGTACTTAGATTGGTTAATGAAAATCCCCGTTGAAAACTGTTTTACTTGTAATCCGAGAAAGAAATTCATCTCTCCCATCATACTCATTTGAAAACGTGACACCATGAGGTTAGAAAAGTTTTTGCAAAATTTAGGATTAGTAGATACAAATATTATATCATCAACATATATCTGTATAAGAATAATATCATCTTTTTCCTTTTTGATGAACAAAGTAGTATCAATTTTACCTTTGGAAAAACCTGACTTGACCAAAAATTTAGATAGAACATCATACCATGCTCGAGGGGCTTGTTTCAAACCGTACAGGGCTTTGTCCAAGATATAGACATGATTTGGCTTATATGGATTGACGAACCCTTCTGGTTGAGACACGTATACTTCCTCTTTAAGAATGCCATTCAGAAAGGTTGTTTTCACATCCATCTGAAAAACTGTGAAGTTCTTATGAGATGCGTAGGCTAGAAATAAGTGGATTTCCTCTATACGCGCTACTGGAGCATATATCTCATCGTAGTCTATGCCTTCCTCTTGTCGGTAACCTTTGGCAACAAGTCTAGCTTTTTTCCTTATGACGATACTATCTTCATTCTTTTTATTCTTGAATACCCATTTAGTTCCTATTACGGTTTTACCTTCTGGTTTTGGAACTAATCTCCAAACCTTTAGGGCTTCAAACTGATTGATCTCTTCTTGCATAGCAGATACCCAATCCAAATCAGCAAGAGCCTCTTATACTCGCTTGGGCTCTATCTTACTGAGGAATGAGTCATGCATACATTGATTAAGAGTCGCTGACCTCATTTGTACAGGCTTGTTGAGATCTCCAATTACTTGATGTAAAGGATGATCTTTGGTCTAGCGATGCTCATGAGAGAGCGGAGCAGATACTGATTGAACATGATCATCATCTTGAAATCCACTATCAGACTCTTCAGTTTGAATAATAGGAAGGGGGTTTGTAGTTGAAGTTTCAGGTGCAGAAGTATCAATTGGAACAGCAAAATCGAGTTGTTGAGTAGACATTGTATCACACCCAACTGAAATAGTTACTTCTGGCTCAGCAGTTACTTGTATATCTTCAACTGTAGGAGTAATTGTAGGAATGTGAGTTTCTGACTGAACGGAGGATTCTTGTTCAGTTATGACTTCTGAAGTGACTGGATGATTGCAACTTGTGTCTTCAGACCTGTCAGTCACAGCAGATTTAGATACATTAGAACCTAGAAACTCATCATAAAAGAATTCAAATAACAAATCTAAATCAGATAAATATGAAATAGAAGTAGAAGCGTTAATTGAATTATTCGCTGTAGTAGCAGGTTCTGGACTGATCAGCCCATAAGTTAATACTCCAGTGATCACGGGTTCTGAACTGAGTTGTTCAGAAGCCATGTCTTCATCAAATGTTACATTGACTCTCTCGACAACTGTCTTTGACTTTTTTAGATAAACACGATATGCTGCCGATGTTGAAGAATAACCAATGAAGATACCCTCGTCCGCCTTAGCACTGAATTTATTCAGACTCTCTCTGTCATTAAGCACAAAACATTTACACCTAAATATGTGAAAATACTTGATTGTTGGTGTTCTATTGTTGATCAGCTCATATGGAGTCTTTTGAAAACGACGGTGTATCATGGACCGATTTTGAGTATGACATGCAGTCGACACAACTTCTGCCCACAAGAATAGAGGTAGATCGGATTGGCTAGGCATAGTACGAGCGGCCTCGACTAGCGTCCGATTTCGCCTTTCGACTACTCCATTTTGTTCAGGCGTACGAGCAGCAGAGTACTGATGTGATATATCGACCGATTCGAGATATTCTTCAACTATCTTGTTTTTGAACTCTGTGCCGTTGTACGTTCGAAGAAACTTGACTTGTCGCTGGATTTTCACCTGGGTCGTCTTTAAGAAAGTAATGAGGACTTCGGGCGTCTCATCTTTTGATCGAAGAAATTTGACCCATGTGTATCTTGAGTAATCTTCCACAATGACCAACACATATTTCTTTCCACCCAAACTCAGAGTTCTCATTGAACCACACAAATCCATATATAACAATTCTAACGGAGAACTAGTGCTTGGTTCAGGCTTCGGTTTATGCAGAGCTCTCTTCATCTTACCCTTCTCACATGCAACACATAAGTGTTCTTTCTCGTATTTCAGCTCAAGAAGTCCTTTTACCAATTTCCTACTAACTAGCTTGTTGATATAACGAAAGTTCAGGTGTGATAAACGTCTGTGCCAGAGCCAACTTTGCTGCATTGAAGCTTTTTTCATTAAGCAAACTTGATTGTCAATCTGAACTTTGGACAGGTTGATGGTATAGAGATTTGTCTTGCGATGTCCACCTAAGAGTTATGTTCCGTCTTCAGTACGAACTGAGCAACTCTTAGATTTGAAGTTGACCTCTAACCCTTTATCACATAATTGACCAATGCTAAACAGGTTGTGCCCTAAGCCTTCGACATAACTCACCTTACTGATCATTATGTTGTCTTGAATGATGTCACCATATCCTAATATTGATGAAAGCCGATCGTTTCAAAATCTGACATTTCCACTGAATTTATCTGTATAATTAGACAATAAAGCTTTTTGCCCAGTCATATGCTTGGAATATCCACTGTCCAAGTACCACATATGTCGGGTCTGCAAGAGAAATCAGGAAACAATAGATTTAGGTACCCATTTAAAAACGGGTCCTAACAGATTAGTACAAGATTTGGGTATCCATTTGAAAATGGACCCTCTGTTCTTTTGAAAACCTTTAAAAATATTTGTTCTTGAAGAATAAACATGATAAGATCCAAACCAATCAGAAGAATTATGAGAATAAGCAAAATCATTTTTCCGATAATGATAAGATTTAGTGGTAATAGGAGATAATTGAATCAATTGCTTTATTGAATATCGCTTGTAAGAAGTTACAAGGTTTTGTTTATGTGAAGCAATTTGATCAACTACATCATTATCACTACTAACTGATCTATTACAAGAGTTATTAGAAACTGATTCAGCTATCTCATCATCCTTCCCTTTTGGTCGCCATTCGGTTTGAGCTTTCAATCTTTTCTTGATGTTAGCCCCAAATCTGAACCAATGAAAGTATTGAAAATAACTCAGTCTTCATCTAAAGACATTCAAGGGACATCAGTGGAGAAAGCAAGTCTGTCTCTGAAGTCAATTCAGAGTCAGTCTGGAGAAAGCAAGTCTGTCTCTGAAGTGAGTTCAGAGACAGTCTGGTAAAAGCAAGTCTGTCTCTGAAGTCAGTTCAGAGACAGTCTCACGGAAAGACATCAGAGAGCTCCTCATCAGAGATTCTAGTTCAGAGCTCTGAAGATGTTCACTCTGAATTTCTTGACAAAGAAGAACAGATGACACGTCACCTAGTGATAAGATTTACTTTCTAGAGTAGGTCACTATTCAAGCATGTCTTGATCTTACCTTTTAGGTAAGACACTGTTCAAGCATGCTTCTATTTGTCAGATAAGTACACTGTTTACTTTATGGTCCTATAAATAGGACCATCACCTTATTGTTCAAAGTGTGCTTAAGAAGTCTTATAACTGATAATATAAGTTGAATATTTTATTCAAAGAATATCTTGTTTATCTATTATCTGCTTTATGAACTGTGATATTTGAATCTCCTTTGATATTAAACTATATTGCTTCTGCTGTTATTACTCTTATTGTTTATATCATTGTTGTGAGATTAAATCTGGGATCCAACAATTGGTATCAGAGCCACCTTTGTTTTCTAAACAAAGAAAGATCGCATCTGCATACTCGGATAAATTTACATCTCATTGATTCTAACTTTCAATATTTGTGCATGTTCAGATAAACCTGGTTTATTAAAGAACACCATATGCTCAAGATTTGATAGTAAATCACTGTTCAATACAAAAAGCATCAGTTCTTCAAATCTTCATCTTTTTCTTCAAAAATGACAAACTCAAGCATAAGTGCCATTTATACAGCTGGGTCATTAACAAAACCTCCTACACTTTTAAGGGATGAATATCCCCAATGGAAGATAAGGATGGTAAATTTCTTAGAAGGTATGGACAAGGATCTTTTTAGATCAGTGAACGTTGGACCTCACATTCCAATGGTGTTAGTACCAAGAGTTCCTGCAACAGCAGATACTGCTGAAATACCTGCATATTATGAAAAGAAAACCACAAACTTCACTGATGAAGAAACTAATATGATGGATAATGGCTCAAAAGCTGTTAGATTACTTATAATGGCCATTCCCAATGATATCTTTCAAGAACTTGATTCTTGTAAAACTGCAAAAGAGATATGGGATCAGTTGTTAAATCAACTTGAAGGAGGCCTACAAACCCAGAAAAATAGAAGAAATCTATGCATAAATGAATATCATGATTTTCATGCTCTACCAGAAGAAATATTACACCAAACTTACTCAAGATTCAACATTCTTATCAACAAATGCAGAAAGTTTGGAGTGATAAGAACAAAAGAGGAAAACAACGTTCTTTTCTTGAAAAGCTTAAATGAAGAATGGTCACAACTGTCCATGTCTATACAAGCCAATCAAGATCTTGAGTCATGGTTATTAACTGACATTTATGGCACTCTTGTTGCACATGAAAAGGAAGTTATGAAGCAAAAATCAAAAACCTCTTTAGGTGGACCCCTTGCACTTGTTTCAAAACAAATTTCGAAAGAAAACAACTGTGAAGAGTCACAAAAAGGTTTGGAAACAAAAGAAGATCCAAAAAGGTCCTAATGGCAGAAGAAAATCATTCAGATTCAGAATCAGATGATGATATCAATGCCTTCGCCAAATCTCTTGCATTAATCACTCATCAATTTAACAAGAAATTTGGCAAGAAAGTATTTGAAGGAAGGAGAGAGAATGAAGAAAGAAGAAATCCTGAAAGAAGATTTCAACAAGATGGTGTCAGATTTCAACAAGAACCCAGATTCACTCCATATAGTGATCAAAAGGGTACAAACTTCAATGATGCAACACAACAATCAAGACCTCAACAACCATTTCAACCAAGGTATCCACAGCCACAGAGATACTTCAAACCTCAAGAACAGAAGCCAGAGACAAGTAGTGCCACTCTTCCAACAAATCAAAATGATGGAAGATGTTTCAGATGTGGAAAACTAGGCCATTTCTCTGCAAACTGCAGAGGAAAACTTGTCAAAGATCAAGATTACTACAAGAACAAATACAAGTACAATGTAAAAGAAAGAGTTCTTGTAGCAGAAATGGAAGACTGGCTATCAGACTCAACAAGCGACGACGAGGAAGAGCCTACCAATATCTGTGGTATGGCTTTTTCAGATGGAAATCAAACTGATGGAGCATCAGAAGACAACTCTGAAAAGGTAAACTCTCTTTACACCTCTGACAGTGATCCTGAAATAGATGCTTTTAAACTAATTAATGAACTTCAGGATCTAGAGCAAAAGTTTCTTGAAGAGAAAAAGAAAAGAGAGCAAGTGACAAAAGAGATCATTTTTTTCAAAAGAGAAAAGAATCTTCTGGAATCAGAAAAGAAAGAAATTTTTCTTGAAAAAACCAAACTTGAAGAAACTCACAAGCAAAAAGAAAAATCATTTTCAGAAGAAATAAGAAAAATTGAGAAAGTTTTAAAAGGAAAAGAAGAAGAAGTAAAGAAATCTGAGTATGAAAGGCTCAATTCTATTGCCTTAACCAAATTTTTTCAAAAGGAAAAACAAATCCTACATCAATCTCTAGATAGAAAAAATCTTCGAATCAAAAGTTATGTTAATGCACAAGGTGTTTTCGACAAAATAAAAACTCAAATGGACTCTCAAGGGGTGGGATTCAATGAGTTGAATTCATTCACTGGATTGGAGAAAACTTCACTTTCTTCCACTTTCCGTATGGGAAAGGTCCACAGCTTTGAAGGTACATCTCTGAATAATTTCAAAAGAATGAAAACATCAGAGGGATAAAAAACAAGAGCTTTGAATTTCAAAAATACTACATACTCTGAAGTAAAAAACTTTCAAATGTCTGTGTTACAGATAAAAGGAGAAAGTTCAGAGGTACTCTTCACAAAACCTCAAAGCAATGATCCCAAAGAAATTTTCAGATTTGATACTTTCATCTCAAATGAATCAGAGACATCTGAACCATGTACCTCTGATACAAGTACTTCTGAAAATGAATCTCAGAGTTCACTTAATCCGAATGCCCCTCTGTATTCACCAAAGTCAGATGAAAACATCAGAACTACATTTGAAGATAATGTTAAAAAGATATGGAAAGAAAATATCATGGAGGAATTAAAAAGAAAAGAAAGCATGAAACGGATCATTAAAGTCTTTAGAAAAAAATAAATTAAAAAACCAATAGAGGTAGCTATCTCTATTAAAAACTAAGAGAGACTTTCTTGACTCTGATTCAGAATCTGATCAAGAGATTGATGAACAAATATTTTGTAAATCAGGGAATGTAATTCACAAAAAGATAGAAACTGTTGGCTCTGGTATTTTGAATGTTCCAATTTCAATTTTGAAAACCAAAACCAGAATACCAATAAGTCCTAATTTTGCAAATATGTGTTTACAAGCAAAAACGTCTCTGGAACTTGAAAAAGAGTTACAAGAAAATGCAAAGAATAAAACAAACACTTCTGAATCTTACACCAATAAAACAATAAAATTCTCTCCTGAACAAAAAGGCAAATGGACAAAAATTAACCATATTGATCCTGTTTGTGCAGTAAGCAGCAAAGAAAAGAAGATGTTTTTGATCAAGAAAAAGCAACTTGAAAAGAAGACTGTCTTTCAAGCAAAAAGGAAAGAAGTAGTTAGGGATATATGTAATATTCCTAGTGCTAGTTTCAAAAGAAGTCAAAATGTAACAAATGCTTTTAATAAAAAGAAAAACTTTGCTCCTACTCCTTCTTGTTCTATTAATTGCAACTGCATTCATCTCTTGATAAAACTGAAAAATCATTTCAAAGGATCACGTTGTCTTCTGAATCAATCTCTGAAAAATATCTCAGAGACAAAATTTCAAAAGAAGACAAGTAACGGAAATACATCAAAAGAGGAGATGCCAAAAAGTCATACAAATCCACCAAAGTCTAACATAAAAGGACCCATAATGAGATGGGTTTCTAAGAAACAATAATCTGTCTTGCAGAATCAGTCAATGCCAATCTGTTACTTAGATTCTGGATGTTCAAGGCATATGACTGGAGATAAGGAACTGCTATCCTCATTCAAAGCAAAAATTGGAGGAGCAGTTACTTTTGGAGACAATGTGCAAGGACAAATTAAAGGATATGGTGAGTTATCAAGAGGAAATGCTTTAGTATCAAAGGTTGCTTATGTGAATGGATTAAAACACAATCTGATCAGCATAAGTCAACTTTGTGATCATGGTTTTGATGTGAAATTTCAAAGAAAATATTGTTCACTTCTCCACTCAGAATTAGGTCAAGAATTACTCAGAGCAGACAAAAAAGGTAACCTCTACAGAATGAATTTTACCAAAATCAACGACACTGATTTAGAGAAACTTTGTCTTGTATCTCTGAATAGTGAGGAAGTCTGGCTCTGGCATAAAAAGTTTTCACATCTAAACTTTTCCTCACTTGATAAATTAGTTAAACTTAATTTGGTTAAAGGATTACCATCTCTGAAGTTTAACAAAGATCATCTTTGTTCTGCTTGTGAAATGGGAAAAATGAAAAGATCTTCCCATAAAACCAAAAGTGAAAACAATTGTCCTAGACCTCTGCACATGCTTCATGTGGACCTCTGTGGTCCTATCTTTGTACAGAGTCTAGCAGGTAAGAAATACATTCTGGTTCTCATTGATGAATTTTCTAGATTCACATGGATAGAATTCATCAGAGCCATATCTAATGTACCTGAAATATTGATAAGATTGTTGAAAAGATTACAGGTTCTATTTAGCAGCAAAGTTCAGAAACTAAGAAGTGATAATGGAACAGAGTTCAAAAATGCCAAAATCAATTCATATCTATCAGAAGAAGGCATTACTCCTAACTTTTCTGCAGCAAGAACCCCTCAGCAAAATGGAGTAGTTGAAAGGAAGAACAGAACACTTGTTGAAGCTGCAAGAACAATGCTTGCTAGATCTGATCTTTCAACAAATTTTTGGGCAGAAGCAGTGGCAACAGCCTGCTTTACTCATAACAGAGCTACAATTGTCAAAAGATTTCAGAAAACATCCTATGAACTCATTAACAATAGGAAACCTAATGTTAAATATTTTCATATTTTTGGATGCAGATGTTACATTCTGAACGATAGAGAATCTCTTGGAAAGTTTGACAAGAAAGCTGATGAGGGCAAATTCATTGGATATTCATTAGCCTCAAAAGCTTTCAGAGTCTTCAATCTTAGAACAAGGACCATCCAAGAGAGCATCAATATCACTTTTGATGACAATAAAAGCTCTGAACAACAAGAAAGTATCTCAACACCTATCTCTGAATCAACAAGAGAATCTGAGTTAAACAAAATATTTGAAGATTTCTTTGATGAAGATAACCCAGAAGTTATCTTCAGAGATAGACCAAGAGAGAATTCAGAAGGACCCCAAGAAACAGGTACAACCCTTTCTAGACCCTCTGAATTAACACCTTCTACTTCACCAAATTCAGATCAGCAAAGTGAATCAGAAGAAGCTGAAGATCAAAAAGAGGATGATCAAGGAGTGTCTGAAGTAACTCCAGAAACAAATAGTGAAGAAATTCAAGAATCTGCTTCACCATCTCGGGAACCAACTTCAGAGCCTCTGAACAGCACAACAGAGATGTCACCAACTGTCATCTCTGAAGCTCAAACTCCACCCCAAATTTTTGCTCCAATCTCAAGATGGACAAAAGATCATCCAATTGATCAAATAATTGGATCCTCATCAGAAGGAGTTAAAACAAGATCTGCCACAATCAATGAATGCTTCTACGTAAACTTTTTGAGCATTATTGAACCAAAGAAGGTAAAAGAAGCTCTTGAAGATCCTCATTGGATTTTTGCAATGCAGGATGAACTTCAAGAGTTTGTCAGAAACAAAGTCTGGACCCTAGTTCCCCTTCCTAAACGAAAATTTGCAATTGGAACAAAATGGGTTTTCAGAAACAAAAAGGATGAGGATGGAATAATAATCAGGAACAAAGCCAGGTTGGTTGCTAAAGGATATTGCCAAGAAGAAGGTATTGATTATGATGAAACCTTTGCACCTGTAGCTAGGCTAGAAGCAAACAGAATCTTCTTAGCCTATGCTCCACACAAAGAATTCAAAGTTTATCAAATGGATGTTAAATCTTCCTTTCTACATAGTAAATTAAATGAAGAAGTTTATGTCCAGCAACCACCTGGATTTGAAAATACAGAGTTTCCTAATCATGTTTATTATTTGGATAAGGCTCTGTATGGACTTAAACAAGCTCCAAGAGCTTGGTATGCAACTCTGTCCACTTTTCTGATTCAAAATGGTTTTGACAAAGGCACAATTGATACAACATTATTCATCAAAAGGTACAAAAATGAGATGCTATTAGTACAAATTTATGTTGATGACATTATATTTGGCTCTACAAATCAAAAGTATTGTGACAAGTTTTCAGAGTTGATAAAGAGTGAATTTGAGATGAGCCTCATGGGAGAATTAACTTTCTTTCTAGGCTTACAAGTAAAACAAACTTCAGAAGGTACTTTCATAAGTCAAACTAAATATGTCTCTGAAATTTTGAAAAAATACAAACTCAATGATTCAACTTCTATGAAAACGCCTCTAGCCACCGGAGTCAAACTTTACTCTGATCCTTCAGGACAATCTGTGGATGTTTGCAACATGTCTTTGTGCTAGATATCAATCAAATCCAAAAGAATCTCATTTATCTGCTGTCAAAAGAATTTTCAGATACCTGAGAGGGTCACCATCATTAGGCCTTTGGTATCCAACAATTTCTAGTTTTGATCTAACATCTTACACTGATGCAGATCACGCAGGATGTAAGCTTGACAGAAAAAGTACCTCTAGGTGCTATAAGTTACTGGGCAATAAGCTGGTAAGTTGGTCATCCAAGAAACAAAACTGTGTTTCAACTTCAACTGCAGAGGCAGAATATGTTGCTGCTGCTAGTTGTTGCTCTTAAGTAATATGGATGAAAACTCAGCTCAGAGATTATGGCCACCAATATGAAAGAATACCCATTCTCTGTGATTCAAAAAGTGCCATAGCCATCTCTGCCAATCCAGTAAAGCATTCAAAGACAAAGCACATTGATGTAAGGTATCATTTCTTAAAAGATCAAGTTGAAAGGGGAACAATAGAAATGTATTTTGTACCAACTGATCTCCAACTTGCTGATATTTTCACAAAAGCTTTAGATGAACGAAGGTTGAATTTTTTAATTAGCAAGTTAGGAATGTTGAATATGACTACCTAAAAAGGAAGAAACTCAGAGTCTCTGATCAAATTATCAGAGCCTCTGAACCAAGTAGCATATGTCAATATCAGTCTCTGAATGTTCTCCAAACACATGACAAGGGGAGAAAAATAAAAAGTTGTTCTTTTGTCAAGGGGGAGAAAAAGAACTTTTCAAAAGTCATCTTAGAGTCTCTGAATTTTATCTCAGAATCAATGAAATTCATCTCAGAGTCTCTGAAATTCAGAAAAAGAACTTTTCAAGTCATATCAGAGTCTCTGAAATCATCTCAGAGTTTCTGAAATTCATCTCAGAGTCTCTGAAATTCATCTCAGAGTCTCTGAAATTCATCTATCAAAGGGGAGTCAACAACTTTCAGACCAGTCATTCCTCGAACAAGAACTTTTTAATTAATTAGCAATTTGTGATATCATTTGAAATTAAAATTTCAGATTAACTGAACCTTTTTATTACAAGTGATATCTTAAATTACTTCTCAAGGCGAAAGGTTTGTCTAGTGAGCAAAAAGAAGTTATTCAATTTAATATTGAAAAATGGCGCCCCATTCCTATTTTCTTGGAACCTACATCCGTAGGTACAATAATTTTCAAGGCCACGTGTCACAAAGGGATGAGTGAAAGGCCAAACGGCTTTATCGAAAGGGTCAAATCATTGTTGTTTCACCTTATGCACTCAAGTGTATCTTTTTCTAAATTTGGATACAAAACCAATTTTACATCCGGATATTCATTTTTACAAATTACTCTCGAGCACTATCTCTCTCTCTCTCTCAAAATAGAATTTGAACTTCATCTTCTTCACTTCAACTCAAAAATGGCGTCTTCAAATGAATGGTGCAAGCTTTTTCCCAAATCTGGCGAATCCTCAAGACTGTATCGTTTTCCAATCAAAGACAACAATCACATGATTCAGCTTGATTCTCCCAAGTTTGAGGAACAATACGGAGTAATCTGCGAGTTCTTCTCCAACTGTGAACTGACTCAAGCCCTAACTACTTTTACCAATGAATGTCCACTCTCGTTTGTTCAAGAATGGTATTCTTCCAGTCACTACAGCGATGCACATAACGGAATAATCGGTGAGTTCGACATATCTCAAGTCGTAAAATGTCGGATACTCATCACTCCTACTGTTCTACGAGAAGTTCTCCCACTCCCAACAACCGAGGAACTTCAAATCACGCGTTTTGAAAAACGCCCAACTTCTGAAACCCTCCTCCAGTTCATTCAAATGCTAGGTTACAACACTGAAATCACCAGATTGAGGAACTTCCGACGACAACATCTACCACCAATCTGGAACTTCATGTTCTCTGTACTAAACCGCACTCTCACCTGCAAACTGGGGAGCATGGATCAAGCAACACCCGAAATTTTGTCAATCATGTATGCCCTATTCTTCAATCGCAACTTGGACATGGCCAGTATAATTTTTTATATGATTCTGACATCAATAGAGAAGAAGAACAAATGCTTGTCAAAGGACGCTGAACAAGCGACCCAAACATCCAAAGTTCCTTCAATAACATTTCCTAGATTTCTGTCTCTAATCATCCATGCGGCGATCGAGAAGCTTCATATTTTGATCGCCACTGAACAACCCAAAACTCGTTTCTACATAATGAACAGCTTCAAACCGACGATTCTATCTGAAGGCTATCCAGAAGCAAGGAGGATCCCTCACCACATGATGAATTAGGTAAATCTTCAATCTTTAGCCTTAGCTCCTTATCTCAGTGTTGCCCAAGGACTAGAACCAGTTCTGGGAACCCCAACACACTTAGGTCCTGAACCTGGAATGGAGAGTAAGAGCAACTCGGCTTCAGAGGGATATGAGGACACTGTTGTTCAGAGCTCTCACAAGAGTGAACTAGAGGGTACTCTTGCTAGAGAAACCGAAGTTGAGAGAGATGACAGAGCACTTGAAGGGGCTGTCAATGAGGGAGTTATGGAAGAAACCTCATCTGCTAGTGAAGAGGATAGCTCTACTAGCTCTGAGGAAAGTGAGGATGAATCATCAGAGACTAGCTCTGAAGATTCTCAGAGAGAAGAGAGCAAGTCTTTTACGGACTTAGAGAAACCTGAGAGTTCTTCCCCTTACACACAAAAAGATGCCCCAAGGCACATATATTTAGGACACCAACCCCATCTCCCAGTGCAACCACACAATCTAACCGACCTGATCCAGAGGTAATGGTTATTGAATCAGAGGTGCACACCTCGAACCCAAACCAGCCAGCCACTTCAGAGGTACCTTTTTCCACCTCTGAAGTTCACATAACTAAGGAAACTCAATTTCTGGATAAGCCCTCTTCACAGGACTTAGCCAATACTTAAAGTACTCAGTTGCCTCAGAGTACATCAGAAAATCCTAGACATAATGATGCCTCTGTGGCTCATCTCTCACCCTTTAGGATATCCAGAAGAAGCTGTCCAACTCAGGGACTATGGCTTGACCTACAAAACCAAGGATTGACTTGCCTGGATCGCAAGCTCAACTCCCACATTCACTTCCAGTCCTCTGAATCTGAGGAGGAGGACTTGGTTGAGAACAGAACACTCAGAGATGATTCTCCGGAACATCAAGGATTGAGTGGAAGTCCTTCTAGAGACAACTTCAAAACAACTCTGAACGAAGACTCCTCTGAACTCGAGGAAAAATTGGCTACATGTGTTGTAACCAATGTACCCCTCTCTGAACTTCTCACAAAATATGAGTTCCAGAGATTCTGTGAGGAAGTCAGAGGCTCCATGAAAGAGCATAACTTTCAGCGAATTGACGGTTCAGAGACCTCTGCTCTTCGCTCAGAAAATACCAACCTCAGAGCAGAGGTTTCCACTCTGAAGACCCAACTATTGGAATCCTCTAACAGAATCCAAGAGTTGGAACAAGAACTGTTCAAACAGAAGGCTGAATCATCCCTGGAGATAGCTGCTCTTAAAGCTCAGAATGCTGCTCTTCAAAATCAAGCGTCTACAACCATCGATGTCCAGAAGGCTCTACATGAACTAAGGGACGAGGTAGTAGCCACCAGATCATCTTCACTCTCAACAGATCAAATGGCCTCTATCTCTGACCTCATCAAAACAACAATTCAAACCTCTATACCAGCAGTCAGCGCACCATCAGCAACACCACAGCCGCCACCCCGGACTACTGAAGACCTCATCACCAAAAGTGATCTGGCCTCTTTCAAATCCGCAATCATGAGCAGAATGCTAACTTGTTCTTCCAAGATCTCTACTATTGCTCAGAAGCAGGTCAAAGCTACTATGGAACTTCATCACTATAAATTAGAGGACCAGGTTGCTGAAATCAGAATCGCGGCTTCAAAAGAAATTGAATCCATTCAGAAGGCTCTTCTTGACCCCAAAGGAAAAGGAATCGCTGAACCAGACTCTCCCAAATACAAACACAAGTTTTCTGGTGGGACTTGTAGCGAAGCAGCAAAGAAAGCCAGATTTAATGATTCTGAGGACTCAGATGATGATGAGGCCTCTGAATCACACGATAGGGAGATCATAGATACAACCAAACACAACTATAAAGTTGCTCCCTCTGCACCAGTTCAAGAGAAGGAACCAGAGAGGAACACTACCTCTTCTGATGACAAACAAACTTTGCAAGCATTCACAACACCGGTAATACTTTTCGCATCATCAACACCAGGTGTTCCAATCACTCCAGTTACCGATGCAACTAAAGAGAAAATTGGATCTCTGGAAGAGGAAGAAAACGAACAACTTGTGGACTTCTCTATGTCCTTTGAAGATGCATTCTCATCACCCGAAAGACAACCAATGGTGATGAGAGATGCCTTTGACTCAGAGTCTGGGAAAGAATAGAACTCAGATTCTGACAGAGCGGAAGAAGCTGCTGGAGATCAGATCGAAGTAATTGACATCGAAGAGTATGTTTTCAAAAACGCTCAACCTCATCATACCTCAACAGCTTTAGAATTAAGAAAATCACCAGAGATAGATGGATATATCTCTGAACAGCCTTCAGAGATAACTCAGTCACAGGCCAAAGACAAAGAAACCATGGTTGTTGATGAACAGGCTCCTCAAGAGAATCTTGTTCAGAAGACAAGCATTGGTTTACCAGCCAAGGTATTCACTCATCCTCCCACATTCTTAGAATCCACTTCTCAAGCATCGATAGAAGATCACTTTCGGTATATCTAATACGAGTTCAATATGGGAGACACTCAAGTAATCCATCTGAATCGAAGAATCAGAGAGGATATGCCAGACTACGAACGAAGATTCATATAGGCAAAGACATCACCAAGAAAGGCGGTTCGCAACGATGCTCCTATAATAAAAGTTGAGAAAACACTAAAAAAACATTCGCCTTCAACAAAATCATATATAGGCATTATGTGGTGACTCGATTTGATCAGAAGATTTACGAGTTCAATGATAATGATCTCGTAAATCTAAATCCATATGATCTCACTCATCTATATGCCTATTGCTCTGCAAGATACGATTCAGGAGAAAGGAGATAAGAATGAGCATGGTTGAAGTAAGACGGGCAATGGAAGCTTATATCACACACAAAGCCAAACGTGACTTTCAGATTGCTCTGAACATGGGTGAAGAAAAGCTCGGAGTGACTGAACCAGTGGAAACCATCGAAAACCTGGACAAACAGAAGACTGGATCAATCATTGAAGAACCTTTGGGTTTCATCTACAGAGTGAACCAAGAGAAGAAAATCTTTCTAGCTTCGCAAGTAGAAAAGTATTCTGATGAAACCTTGAAAGGCATACAAAAGTTGATTCATGTAAAGAAAGAATAGCACAGAGCAGACCTACTGGCAAAACTAGACTTGGAAATTGGCTCAATGATTAACTTCAGAGAGCTCATCATGAAGGTTCATAGGATATGTTATAGTGATAGGTTCTGATTATTTTTTTGAATATTATTCTCTTTTGTAATTTCAAATTATTATGAGAAGTAATATTTATAGAGGATAACTTTCTCCTCTTCGCTTTCTAGAGTAGGTCACTGTTCAAGCATGTCTTGATCTTACCTATTAGGTAAGACACTGTTCAAGCATGCTTCTATTTGTCAGATAAGTACACTGTTTACTTTATGGTCCTATAAATAGGACCATCACCTTAATGTTCAAAGTGTGCTTAAGAAGTCTTATAACTGATAATATAAGTTGAATATTTTATTTAAAGAATATCTTGTTTATCTATTATCTGCTTTATGAACTGTGATATTTGAATCTCCTTTGATATTAAACTATATTGCTTCCGCTGTTATTACTCTTATTGTTTATATCATTGTTGTAAGATTAAATCTGGGATCCAACAAAGGCATCTCGAGCTAAAACTGTATCTAAATCCTGAGCACAACATGCTAAAGTCTTTCATGCTACGAATGCTTATTATTCTAGAAAACAGAGATTTAATGAGCTTAATGTAAAAATGGTTTGGAAATGGATATCGAAGCCTCGTTATGAGTGGAGAATCAAGGCTAAGGTAGAAGATTTGAATAAATTGCATAAGGCTAACCAAGAAGGACCCATTTAGATATGGGTACCTAAGAAGAAGTGATTTATTCTTTTTGCAGGCCTCACATCTGTGGTATATAGATTCAGGATGCTCGCGTCACATGACTGGCTTTAAGCATCTGTTACATAACTATGTTGAGGAACCTGCAAGGACAGTCAGTTTTGCAAATTCAGAGCTTAATGGAATAAATAGAGGACATGGTTCATTGAAAAATGGTACTGTCACAATCAAGAAAGTATTGTTTGTAGATGGACTTGATCCTAATCTTTTCAGTACAAGTCAATTCTGCGACAGTCATTTTCAAGTTCGGTTTACTGTTGATAGTTGTTTCATTAAAGATAAGGACGGTTGTGAGATTTTCAAAGCAGAGCGACATGACAATTTATATGCAGTGCACTTTCCAACACTTTCTGCAACTAGATCTGTTTGTCTTATTGCCAAAGCTTCAAAAACTGAAAGTTGGATTTGGCATAGGCGTCTGTCTCACCAGAATTTTCAAGCGATAGATCAATTGGCGAGACATGGCTTAGTCAAATGTCTACCATAATTGAGGTTTGAGAAGAATTCACTTTGCCCTGCCTGTGAGATGGGAAAAATGAAATGAAGTTCACATAAAGCAAAGACAGAATTCTCTTGTTCATCACCTCTTGAGCTTATTCACATGGACCTTTACGGACCTTTGAGAACTCAGTCTATTAATGGGAAGAAGTATATATTAGTGATAATAGATGAGTACACTAGATACACATGGCTGAAATTTCTGTGAAACAAATCAGACGGGCCAGAGTTAATCATTGCCTTTATTAAAAAGATCCAGGTTCGACTTCAACTATCGGTAAAGACGTTGCGAAGTGACAACGACACTGAATTTAAAAATGACACTCTTCAGAGTTATCTCGTATCAGTCGAGATTTCACACAATTTTTCTGCTGCTATACTCCTCAACAGAACGGCGTGGTCGAAAGGAAAAATTGAACCCTGGTTGAGGCAGCGAGAACAATGTTGGCATACTCTGGTCTTCCATTGTATCTGTGGGCTAAAGCCATAACTACTACATGTTTTACACAAAAACATACCATTGTGATCAAAAGACATAAGAAAACAGCATATGAGCTTATAAATAAAAAAAAAACGAATATTAAATTTCTTTGTGTTTTTGGTTGTAGGTGTTACATACTTAATGATCATGATAATCATGGAAAATTCGACAAGAAGGCGGACGAAGGCTATTTTTTCGGATACTCTTTGACGTCAAAAGCCTATCGGGTCTACAACAACCGAACCAAGACTATCATGGAGAGTATGAACGTGTCTTTTGATGAATCATCCATGTTGACTTCTGAACACACCAGTTTAGAACTCAAGCTAAAACAGAAGGCTTCTATTCAAGACGGAATATAACCCGAACCTTCACAGACTTAGTCTTCTAACTCACTTAATGTGTCATCTGAGTTAGATTTACTGCTCTTTGATGCATTCTTGGATATATGTGCAGATTTTTACAAATCAAACATATCTGCATCAACTTCAGAGGTCCCGGTTATAACTGCAGATATTTCTGGACCTTCTGATATTGTCACAACAACCACATCAGGTACATCTACACCAGTTATTTCTGACAATACTAATTCAAACTCTGCATCTGCAAATACAGTTTCTGGAAAGGAAGTCCCAAGTACTTCTTCTGCTGCACCATAACTACTTCAGTCAGAAACAAATGCACAAGATGTCTCGAGTATGTCTATGGTTGATCCTACAATATATGATGCATATGATGAAAATAACACGCATATCTCTGTTCAACCACTTCCAAGCACTACTAGATGGACAAGAGATCATCCTCTACATAACATAATAGGTGACGTACACAGTGGAGTGAAAACGCGGGCGGTATCTGCAAATTTTTGTCTTTACTCGAGTTTCCTTAGTTCCCTTGAGCCGAAGAAAGCATCAGAAGCCTTGCGCGATCCTAATTGGATTTTAGCCATGCAAGATGAACTTCTACAATTCGAGCACAACAAGGTCTGGCGACTTATCCCACTACCTGAAGGAAAATCGGTAATTGGTACAAAGTGGGTTTTCAGAAATAAGAGAGATGAAACTGGAGTTGTAGTTAGAAATAAAGCTCACCTCGTTGCAAAAGGGTATTGCCAATATGATAGAATTGATTATGATGAGACATTTTCTCTTGTTGCACGGATTGAAGCTATTCGGATATTCTTATCATACGCAACCCACAAGAATTTTATAGTCTATCAAATGGACGTAAAATATGCATTCTTAAATGGGATTTTAGATGAAGAAGTTTATGTTGCTCAACCCGAAGGCTTCGTCGATCCAAAACATCCGGATTATGTCAACGTTCTAGACAAGGCATTATATGGACTAAAACAGGCACCGAGAGCTTGGTACGAAACGTTAACTCAATTTCTACTTGCTTCAAGGTTTAAGAAAGGTACTATCGATACTACTCTCTTTCTGAAGAAACAAGGTGAAGATATGATTCTAATTCAGATTTATGTGGATGACGTTATTTTCGATTCTACAAATCCTAAATTTTGTAAAAACTTTTCAAAAATTATGGAATCTCGATTTGAAATGTCGATGACGGGTGAACTGACATTCTTTCTTGGTCTTCAAGTAAAACAGTTACCCGGAGGCATCTTCATTAATCAGTCAAAATACATCAGAGATATCCTAAAAAAGTTTAACATGTCTGAAAGTTCAGTGATGAAAACACCAATGGAAACGGGTACACTTTTAGATGCTGATCTTTCTGGTAAATCTGTAGGTCAAAAAGTGTATCGTAGCATGATTGGTTCATTATTGTACTTAACAGCAAGTAGAGCGAATATTATGTTTGCTACATGTTTCTGTGCTAGGTATCAAGCTAACCCGAAGGGATCACACCTAGTCGCTGTGAAACGAATTCTTAGGTACCTCAAAGGCAATCCCGAGCTACGCCTTTGGTATCCTAAGGGTTCGAGTTTTGATCTAACTGCCTACGCAGATGCTGATCACACCGGTTGCAAGCTAGATCGCAAGAGCACATCAGGATCATGTCAGTTTTTAGGTGACAAGTTGGTTAGATGGACGTCAAAGAATCATAATTTTGTATCTACATCTACCGCTGAGGCTGAATATGTAGCCGATGCAAGTTGCTATTCACAAGTCCTCTGGATGCGGACACAATTAAAGGATTTTGGCTATTCATACCAACGAGTTCCTATTTACTGTGATTCAAAGAGTGCGATAGCAATAACAGCTAATCCAGTGCAGCACTCAAAGACTAAACACATTGATGTACGATACCACTTCATCAAGGATCATATGGAAAAGGGTGATATATAGACGCATTTCGTGCAAACAGACTACCAGTTGGCTGAAATTTTCACCAAACCGTTGGAGGAAAAGAGGTTTACCTTTCTAGTCAGCAAATTAGGTATGTTAAATGGCAATCCATGATTCGAGGGGGAGTATATCTTACGTTGTTCTTTAATTGTTTCTATTTTGGAAATAATGAACAATGTCTATTATTCATCATTTACTGACAAAGGTGGAATCATTTTTACAATGATTAACAAAATATTTTATCTTACAGGTTTTCTTTCAAGTGACATTGGTTTCTGGTTACATCGGATCAGGACCCATTCTTAATTGGTAAAAAATAAATATTACTATTCTCACCAGAGAATATGTAATAATGGCTTCTGAATACTCAGTTCACAACCCGATCTCAAATGTTTTTTTCTTCTGATGGATGCTTAATTGATAACATTTTTTTCTAGAAGTTTTTTTTATTTGAGGGGGAGTCAACTGCTATATCTTTTAGGGGAAGGAGATAATAGCTAGTGTGCTTCCATTGTTATACTTTTCTAATACTTGAATTTTTACAGATATCGAGGGAAAGATGATATGAAGTTTTGTCAAAGTGTACTTAAATGTGAAAATTCATTTTAGGGGGAGCATACAGGTATATCATTCTATATCTTAATCTTTAACACTTGTTGAAAGATGAAAGATGAACAACTTTCACTTGTGAAAAATGGTTTCTTCAAATGTTCAAACCACTTCACATTCTTAAAATGTTTTCATGAATTGAGAAGTGCGACTTTAAATTATTTACTTTGATGTTTATCTGACCGAATGTTCCTAAATAAAAATACTTGTGTATTTTCTTTTCATATACTTTGTCAAGTGTTCATACACACATCGGTTCAGTATTTTTCTTGACTTTGATATTACCATGTCTCAAAAGTTTAATCTTTCGATAGTAATACTCCCGTTTGTATTCTATTTTGTTTGAATCAGACGTCATTTCTATATTGAAATGTGCTTTCATTGATAAACATGTTTATATATTGTTCATATAAACAACATTCGTCTTTGATATCCCTTATTTCTTATTATTCATGAATTTTGATCTGATTTTATCATTGTCAGATTCTCAAAACATTTCTATTCTTTCATGATTATTCATTCATACAAAGTTTTGAGAAATCTTAAATGCTTAAAATGCTCAAATTTCATTCTGATTTTTGTTGAGCATACATATACTGACAAATGATTTCTTGTGCTTAAATGTGAAGAAAATCATTGAGGCAATACATTCTTTTAGGACAAATACATGGGATTCAATGTGTGAGCATAAATGACTTCCATGGATTCACGTTAACCAGTGTTTCTTACCCCGGAAGTAATCATACGAGTGATTGAGGAGAGAGGGGTCAAAAGATTGAGAGTGGTGTGCAATGAGGTAAAATGCAAATGAGAGCTTGGTTAAAAGTGCGCTTAAAAGATTAAAAGAAAGAGCGTGTGAGATCAGAGTAAAAGAATATCAAACTCTACACCAAATCTTTCTGAGTCGGTCAGCCACATAATCTGATTGGTTCACATTATTTGGTGACCATCATTGAAACAGGTAGGGAGCCCATGCCAAATCTTGCATACAACCCCGCCAGCTACTCATTCTTTTCTCAAAAAGAGAATGTTTCACATTTTCTGGGGATGCAGCACATAATCTATTGGTTCTTCACTCGGAAGATACTGATATTCAAAAAGAAGGAAAGTTGCCCCACCTTCGACCCTTTTTCATGCACATTTGAGTCTATGTATAATCATTGTTGTCTCAATGGTTTGCATAATTTTGAGCCTTAACAGCAATCATTGTGCTAATTCTTTCGTAACACAAGCACGAGCACAGAGAAAATTTGTTTTTCTGTCAGAACATTCATAGAATTACCTTTTGTTTTTCAATGATTGAATGGAAGTCCTAGGGAGAGAACATCATTTCAAGATCCTTCCATTGTACATTCGTTGTACACAGTAACTTTGTGTTACTGACAGACATTCCTAACTGTTTCATTTCTTGATTCAGGGTAACAACTCATAATTTGTCTGAATTTGAAAAGATTCGGATAAATACATTCATGAAGTAATGGCTCATTCAGATAAGACAAAAGATTATTTCCTATTACTCTTTGGGGGAGATTGATCATATATTGTCAAAGGGAGAGATTGTTCATATTTCACCACAAGGGGGAGATTGTTAATCATGGAGACTGTGTGTATCAGATGATTTGGGGGAGATCTTTCAAAGACTGTGCTGACATTGAAAAGTTTTGATGATTCTGATTCTCATAATTCATGAAAAAGGGGGAGATATATAAAGGTTTCAAAGTCAGTTTACAGAATTGAAGAAAAGTTTGTCAAAGTCTGTCAGGATCTTAAATGCTTAAAGAAGCTGCGAAATAGCACTTTAATATTCAGAAAAACAATGAAACAATAAATCAAAATCACAACTTGCAAACTCTTATTGAATGATTGAAAGTCACAAGCTTTTACACACAACCTCAATATTGATGAACAGACTCACCAATACGAATTCTACTTCTCTAGAATTAGGGTTCTAACCTTGAGGTTGATTCTCTCTAAGAAAGCTAAAACTCAGAATTGTTGTTACAACTAAAGAAACAAACAATTCTATACATATACTGAAGATAAAATATAATTACAAAATAATAAAAGATCTTCAGTATAATCTTCCATCATTATCTCCAGGCTTCCATGAATATCTTCAATCCAGCTGTCATCCTTGCCATATAATTTTCATCTCATAAGCAGCATTAATTCTTCAGCAGCATTAATACTCTGAGCAGTATTAAGTTCAGCAGTACTAACTATGCTCAACAGTATTAACTTTGTTGTAGCAGTACTAACTCTAGCAGTACTAACTACTAGCAGTAGTAAAATCTACTAGCAGTAGTAATTCTATTGTAGCAACATTAACCATACTTGATCATTTCTGAATTTCCCAACAATCTCCCCCTAACTTGACTTTTAGGAAGAGAAATCAAGTTCTTCAGTTAGTCTTCAAGATGCTTTCAACACTTCAGTTTACACCCCTAGATTAGGATCCAAACCCAAGCTTTGATTGATGATTCTGCTAACCACAACCTCTGTCATTGCTGAATCTTTTGAACAAATAAGCTTGGCATTCAACATTGCTTGTAATTTACCCTTGCTGTAATCATAGATTTTATCAACCAAGTAGTACTCATGATAAGCTCTGTCTACAGTGATGACATACACTCCACACCTTTAAAATATCATCCAGTTTTCTATTCTTTGGAATTTATTCTGTAGATGCAAATCTCTGATCACATGTTGAACTTTGCTAGGATCAAACATCATGCACAAGTACTCCATGGCTAATCTGATTAAGCTCATTCCTTCTACTGTCAGCTCGTTTTCATATAGACCCAATCCAACTTTAAACATCTCTTCTAAATCTGATCTTGAACAATTTCTGATGAGTCTACCCCAAGTAGAGTACACTTCATATATATCTCCCACTCTCCTAAGCCTAAAGTATTTCTTTCTTTGATCTTCCAGAATATCCCAAAAGATGACTTCTGGTGCTTTCATAGAAATGGGATCAACTTGAACTGGTTCATCATCTGTTATAGTCATATAAAGCTCAAGATGCACATTAGATTGCTTATTGGACTGTTCTGGGATCTGCACAGATTCTGCTGAAGGAGTCACATGAGGTTCTGCTTCAGTTTCTGCTCTTTCTTCACCTCTTGGCCTTTTGGACTGCCTTTTTGAAGCTATAGACTTCACCCTTTTTGCAGATTTAACTTCCATACCAACATTTTCTGGCTCTTCCTTTGTAGGTGTGACTTCCTCAGGAAATGGTTGTTGAATGTTGAGATCATGCCTCTCTTTCATTCTTCTTTCAGCCTCTTCCCTTTGTGAGGAGTCCCCTTGAAGCTTAGCCATTTCTTTCTTATACAGCTCCTCAACCTTGTTGTATGCCATGTTGGTGAACATCTCTCCTTTGACACCAATTGAGCCTTTCAGAAAATTTATCATTTTTCTCCTTTCCTAATTGGCCAAAAAGGTCTTGGAAGGTTGTCTTTTCTGCTTCATAACTGGCACTCTTTGCTTAGAAACTTTCTCAGAGCTTTTCTTGGCTTCAGCTGCTGCTTTTAAACTCTCTTGATACTCAACATTGAGTTTTCTCGCCATTATCTTTGCAAGCTCTCTATCCTTCTCTGATTGAAGTTGTTCTTCCTTTTCCATCTCAGCCTGAAGTAGCTTTGCCATTTCTTCATCCAACTCAATCTGACTTTTCTTCTTTACAAGTTGTTCATGTTCATTCATCTTTGCTTTTCCCTTTGCATCTTTTAAACCTGCCTCATTTATCTCTTTTCTTTTCCTTTCAAGGCCTCCTCCTGTAATGACCACTCCCTTGGCCTTTTTAAAAGCCTTAGGAGTGTCATTCTTTGCTTTTACCAATGTTTCTGCAATTTCCATTTCTTCAACAGAAAACCCTGTTACTACTGCTTCTGTTACTGCTGCTTCTTTTACTTCAGCAGTATTAACTGTTTATGCTGCTTCAGCAGCATTAACAGTTTCTGCTGCTTGAGCAAATTCTGTTTCCTTTTCTGCCGCTATTGATTCTGTTACTTTCTCTATTTCTGTCTCTTGCTCCCCCTCAACCTCAAATGCCCTCTCAGTAGTACTTTCTTTCTCTGTTTCAGCCTCTTTCTCCCCCTTGTTGGAAGCATCTTTATCATTTGACCTCTTCTTCAACATAAACTGCTTTCTCCTCTTCTTTTGCACCAACCTTGTCACCATTTTCTTCAATTTTGCAATCTGTACTTGTTGTGACAGAATCACCATTTTCATTTCATCTATCTCTTTTCTTTGTTGAATAACATCCAGGTTGATGTTGCCCATTGTTTCCATCAATTCATTATAGTCATATCTGTCCTCACCTTCTCCAGGAGTGTTATCCCCTTTTGAAGGATCATTGGATCTTTTTGTAGTGGAAGTCTTCTGCCTAGCAGAAGTACTATCCACCCCCTTGGTTTCTTGGCACCTGGGACCTTTGAATTATTGCTCATTCAAAGTTGCCATGGGGGAGGTCTTATTTATGTTACCACTGTCCTCCTCTGTGTTAGCAGGAGTAGTGGCAGCCTGCTCACCCATATGCTCATACATCTACTCGTTGAGCACCTCCTTGGGGTTGGGAGACACCCCTGTGGTTTCCCTGTAGATATTCTCTAAAGGAGAATTCTCCCTTAGAGGGCTTAAAGGCTCTGTGGGTGGTGAAGGTACAAGAAGGGAAGGAGCCTTCTTTACCTTTTTCCTTATATAAACTTGGGTAATTCGAGAGGTTGGCTTTTGAAGTAGAGACTGGGGGATTGATATAGAGTGGGAAGGTTGGGATTGGCTAGCAATGGGATGGTCTAATGAGGGCCTTGACCCTGCTGCCATACCTTCTTCAGTGTGGGACACCACCATCATTGTAGAGAATAATGGGGTGTTAACTCCTTCCGAGTCTAATGGGGATCTCTTCATGTTTGAAAAGACCTTACCTTTGGGAATTTTTGGTACATATACCTCATCAAAGTGAGGCATATCCGTCAATTCGTGGGTTATAACTTCTTGTACAAACCTGGGGTACATATAAAAGCTCTTTTTGCTTCCCAAGTTTGAGACAAGGTTACTGAAAATCATTCTAGAAAAATTGTACTTTCTGGCAGTGGCCAAGCAGACCAAAGCATAAGCAATGGTACTGCTAAACTCACTCCATCTGGAGTATTACCAAAAGCAACATCTCCACCATCAATCTTCTTGAAATTCTTGAGGAATGACATGTTCCCTGTCATGTGCCTAGAGCAACCACTATCAGCATGCCAGATGCTCTTACCCTTGAGCTGCTGGTTGCCCTGCACATAAGATTAAACAATTAGTATTGATTGGGAACCCAAGCCAAAGTGGTCTTGGGTCTCCCTTTCTCATCAAAATACTTATATTCCTTTTTGATGAGGTTTTTAAAATCAGAACACTTATTATTTGAGTACTTTGTCAAGATTATTGGTCTAGAAGCACTAATACTAGAAGTAGCACTATCTTTAGAAGTACTAACAAGGTTAGCAGTACTAACAGGTTTCGCAGTATTAACCTTGTTGGCAGTACTAACAGAGTTAACAGTATTAACCTTGGTAGCAGTATTATTGCTTCTAGCAGCACTATCACTGTCAGCAGCACTATTTGTGGTAGCAGTACTAACACCTTTAGTGCTTTTAGGTATCCAGATCTTGACACTGTCTTCCACATTCTTTTTCTTCATGTGGTTTTTAGATTTAACAACTTTCTTAGCCACATGGTTCTTTTCTTTCTTCCTATAACCAAAGGGTTTTTGAGTAAGTCTCTGAAAGTTCAGCCTTTGGTTCATAGGATTGAAATAGCAGTATTTGGCAATGTGATTAAGCTTTCCACAAATAAAACAGGGTTTTGGTCTATTGATTTTACTCAGATCAATCCCTTGTTTTTGTGCCCACTGATTATTCCAGTTTCTCTGATTTCCCCTTGGTTTATTATGTTTTTGGGGCTCAGATTTATTGCATGCACACTGTTTGCAAGGGATAGGGTTCACAACAGTGGTCTGTTTATAATGAACCTTCTTGGTCTTTCCCTCAGTCTTCTCTATCTCATTGGACTTGACCCAATGCTTTCCACATCCCTCATTGGTAGTTATGTGGTTTTCTATAGGAATCTCACCACTCACAGTGTTGTCCTTATTCTTGACAGTTTCTTTCTCAGTTTTATCCTCAACAACTACTTCATCTAAGGGATCTATCTCAGTGTCTCCCTCAGGCAGGTCCTTCCTATCCTTTGTCTCTAACAAGTCTGAACTAGGAGGGATATAGTTGTTGTTGTAGGGTGGTGGTGTGGTATTGTACCCTATTCCTCTTCTCATTTTATCATGAATCTTAGTTTGTAGTAAAGAGTCCATTGCTTTAGAAGCATTGGAAAACTTTTCTACATCTAACTTGACTTTAGCTAACTCTTCTCTTAACTTATCACTCTCCTCTTTAGATTTGGTCAGTTGGAGTTCTAGGTCATTCTTCTCCCACTTCCAGTAGTTTGTGTCATATGAATGTTGAAGCTCATTGGCTTGAAAACTCTTAATCTGATCTTCAAACCTCTCAACAATCCTCACATAATCTTTTATGTCCTTTTCTAATCTCTTAAGGTCATCACTCATGTTCTGGTTGTGATCCCTGTACCTTTTAACAGTGTTAATGCAATTTTGAGAACAAAGACTAGAAGTTACCTCTGTTGGGAGATCAGACACCTCTGCCATACCTTGTTGAGAGACTAGGGCTTGTGCAGAGTTTCTGTTATTATTGAAGCTTCCAGACTGTGCTAGTTGGTGGTTGTTGTTGTGAGACACTCCACTTCTGCATTCCCTAGCAAAGTGTCCCTTCTGATGACATTTATAGCATTCCACCTTTGACTTGTCAAAACCTGCTCCATCTTCTCTTCTTTGGGAGAAGTTGTTTCTCCCAGTTCTCTTGATGAACTTCTTTACTCTCATAGAGAGCATGGCCATCTGCCATTTAATGTCCATCTCTTCAAGATCATCTGGATGGAGTTGTTCCAAGTCATCATTAATCAGAGAAGAGTTTCCATGACTGGACAGAAAGGCTTCAAACACAGATTCAGTGCCTTTCTTTTGATTTGCTCCATTGGCAGCACTAACTAATTCAGAGTTAGAAATAGAATCAATTGATACTGATAGGAGTGTAGCATTGTGAACATACCCAGAAGGCTTCTTCTTAGCCTCTACCTCAGATTCAAAAACTCTTAGATCATTGTATAGATCATCAAGTTCCTTTTCTTCCAGTTGATCATTCTGTCTGAAAGAGACAGTATTGTTGGGAACTAAAGATTCTACCAAGTATAGTTACTACTGCTAGTTCAGAGTTAGTACTGCCAGAGTACTTTGAAGATTAATACTGCAGAGTACTTTGAAGATTAATACTGCTGAGTATTACTACTGCTAGTAGAATTAATACTGCTAGTCAAAGATTAGTACTGCTTTAACAAAGTTAGTACTGCTTAGCTAGTTAGTACTGCTAGTAGTTAGTGCTGCTTGGTAGTTAATGCTGCTAGAAGGAATTTAATGCTGCTGAAGATTAATACTGCTTATATGATGAAGATTCGTATGAAATACGAAAGGATATACATGGAAGCTTAGAGATATTCTTGGAAGATATACTGAAGATATTTTATTTATTGTAATTATCTTTATATTCAGTATATATATTGTATAGTTTAGCATAGAGAAACAACATTCGTTATTAATTCTTTTAGAGAGAAAATCAACCTCAAGGCATAGATCCTAATTCTAGAGAAGTAGAATTCGTATTGGTGAGCCTGTTCATCAATATTGAGGTTGAGTGTGTAATCTTGTAACTTCAAAGCATTCAATACAAGTTTACAGTTTGTTATTAATATTTTATGTATTGATTTACTGTTTCATAAAATATCAAAGTGTTATTCCGCAAACTTCTTTGATATTGTTTCTGAGAATTAATTCTTGTTGAGAATTCGATCCTGACAAGTGGTATCAGAGCAAAACTCTATCAGAAACAGTTATTCATCATGGAAAATCTTACAGAATCAAGCAGTACTTTGGTTTCTAAGGTTCCAATGCTCAAACCAAGTGAGTTTGACATGTGGAAGATAAGAATCAGACAATATATTCTTCTCACTGGCTACTCAATGTGGGATATCATTGAGAATGGTCCTTCTGAAGCTGGAAGGATAGGACCAGATGGGAAAAGACCTCCACCAAAGACAGATGGTGAGAGGAAGATCAGACAAACAGAGATGAAGGCCTTGAGCACTCTGCTCTTGGCCATTCCCAATGAATACCAGCATCAATTTTGCAACTGCACTGATGCTCAGATTCTCTGGAATGCTCTAGAGAAAAGATTTGCTGGAACTAAGAGCATCAAAAGAAATCAAAGAGATGTTCTAAAGCAGCAGTATGAGAACTTTACTTCCACAAAGAATGAGTCTATGACTCAAACTTTTGATAGGTTCAACAAACTCATAGGTGAACTGGCAACTGTAGGGGTGAAGATGGAACAAGATGATATCAACAGAAAATTCCTTAGATCTCTTGGGGATGAATGGACTATGTACACTGTCTCATATAGACAGAGTGACAATCTGGAAGAGAAAGAACTTGATGATCTATACAATGATCTAAGAGTTTTTGAAACTGAGGTAGAAATCAAGAAGAAGCCTTCTGGTTATATTCACAATGCTGCACTTCTTTCAGCATCCACTGATACTACTGCCAACCCTGAAGCAGTTAGTACTGCCAGTGGAATAAGTTCAGAAAAAGGCACTGAAACCATCTTTGAAGCCTTTTTGTCCAGTCATAGCAGCAATCCTCTGATTAATGATGATCTTGATCAAATTCACCCTGATGATCTGGAGGAGATGGATATTAAATGGCAGATGGCCATGTTATCCATGAGGGTGAAGAAGTTCATTAAAAGAACTGGAAGGAATAACTTCTCTCAAAGAAGAGAAGATGGAGCTGGTTTTGACAAGACCAAGGTGGAATGTTATAAGTGCCACAAGAAAGGACACTTTGCCAGAGAATGCAGGAGTGTTGTTCCAAACAACAACCACCAACAATCTCCGAATGGAGGATATAATCTGAACAAGAATCCTGCTCAAGCCCTTGTTTCTCAACAAGGAATGGGATTTGACTGGAGTGATCAAGCTGAGGAAGCCATTCAGAACCAAGCTCTTATGGCAGAAGTGTCTGATCTTCCCACTGAGGTAAGTTCTAATCTTTGCACTAAATCTTGCATTGACATTGTTACAAGATACAGGGATCACAATCAAAGTATGTGTGATGACCTCAAAAGACTAGAAAAGGACAGAAGAGATTATGTGTTAATAGTAGAGAGATTTGAAGAGCAAATCAAAGGCTTTCAAGCTAATGAACTTCAACACTCTTATGACACAAACTATTGGAAGTGGGAAAAGAATGAGTTAGAAACCAAACTGTCTAAGTCATTAGAAGAGAATGATAGGCTGAAAGAGGAACTGTCAAAAGTTAAGATTGACATTGAAAAGTTTTCTTATGCTTCAAAAGCAATGGATTCTCTTCTAAAGGCTCAGATACATGATAAGATGAAGCCTGGTATTGGATACAACAATACACCCCCTCCTTACAATAACAACTATATTTCTCCTACATCAGACTTGTTAGAAACTAAGGAGAAAAAGGACTTGTCTGAAGAAGCTTTTAAGATAGATCCTTTGGATGAGGTAGTAGTTAAGGATTTGACTAAGAAAGAAGCAAGTGAGAACAGGGATAATACTATGAGTAAAGAGATTCCATTAGAAAACAATATTATCACCAATGAGGGATGTGGAAAAATCTGGGTCAAGTCCAAGGAAATAGAGAAGACTAAAGGAAAGAATAACAAGGTCCATTACAAACAAACCACAGTTGTGAATTCTGGATCTTGTAAACAGTGTGATTGCAATAAAGCCAAGAGCCTAAATTTTGGTTTAAAAAGAGGAAATCAAAGAAACTGGAATAATCAATGGGCTCAGAAACAAGGAGTTGATCTGAATAAAATCAATAGACCAAAACCTTGTTTTATATGTGGCAAGTTGAATCACTTGGCTAAGTATTGTTACCTTAACCCTATTAACCAACAGATGAACTTTCAAAGATTTGTGCAAAAACCTGTTGGTTATAGGAAGGCTGGAAAGAAACATGTGATAAAGAAATCTGTTGAAAGTAAAGGCACTTTAAAGAAAAAGATTTTAAAAGAAAGTGTCAAAATGTGGGTACCTAGAAGTACTAACAGTGTTAGTACTGCTAACAATACTAGTACTGCTAACACAGTTACTACTGCTAACAGTGTTAGTACTGCTGAAAATATTAATGCTGCTAATACTGTTAATACCTCTTCAAAGGTAATACTGCCAACATAGTTACTGCTGCTAACACAGTTACTACTACTAACAAGGTTAGTACTGCTAAGCATGCAAGTGCTGCCAAGGCAGCTAGTACTTCTAAAACCAGTACTGATTCTAGCACAAATGTTTCCAAGCCTATTATTGTAACAAAGTACTCCAAGAATGAGGAGTTAAAGTTCAAAAATCTTGTCAAGAAAGAATGCAAGTATTTTGATGAGAAAGGGGTACCCAAGACCACTTTGGCTTGGGTTCCTATTTCATACTAACTGATTTATTTTATGTGCAGGGCAACCAACAGCTCAAGGGAAAAAGCATATGGCATGTTGATAGTGGTTGCTCTAGGCACATGACAGGTAACATGTCATGCCTACAGGATTTCAAGCATATCAATGGAGGACATGTTGCATTTGGAGATAATCTTACTGGTGGTAAGATAAGTGGAAAAGGTAATGTCACCAAAGGTAAGATGACATTTGAGGATGTCTACTATGTTGATCAGTTGAAGTACAACCTGTTAAGTGTATCACAGGTTTGTGACAAACAACATAGTATACTATTTACAAATACTGAGTGTATTATCCTTGCTCCAGGGTTCAAGGTAGTTGATGAAAGCATGATACTACTTAGAACTCCAAGAAAGGACAATGTTTATTGTCTAGACATGGACAATGTTGATAGTGATTCATCTCTAAATTGTCTTGTTTCAAAAGATTCTATAGATGAATCATCTCTATGGCACTGAAGGATGTGTCACATGAACTTCAAAACTATGAACAAACTGGTTAAAAACAATCTTCTAAGAGGTTTACCTTCCAAAGTATTTTCATGTGATGATCATTGTGTTGCATGTCTTAAAGGCAAACAGCACAAAACTTCTCATAAGACCAAAGAGATAAACTCCATTTCTTCTTGTCTCCAGTTATTGCACATGGATCTGTTTGGTCCTACAAATGTTATGAGTATAGGCAAGAAATCTTACTGCTTGGTTATTGTTGATGATTACTCTAGATTTACCTGGGTATATTTTCTAAGGACTAAGGATGAGACAAGTGGACTGATCAAATCCTTTATCCTAAGAATTGAAAACCAAACTAATCAAAAAGTAAAAGTCATCAGATCAGATAATGGAACTGAATTCAAAAATCTGGATCTAAACACCTTTTGTGAGGAAAAAGGCATTGAGAGACAATATAGTGCTCCTAGGACTCCTCAACAGAATGGTGTTGCTGAAAGGAGAAATAGGACACTAATAGAGGCTGCTAGGTCTCTGTTGGCTGATTCAAAACTGCCAATTACCTTCTGGGCTGAAGCAGTTAATACTGCTTGCTATGTCCAAAACAGAGTTCTAGTAGTCAAGCCAATGAACAAGACTCCATATGAGCTTTTAAATAAAAGAAAACCTTTCATTGGATTTTTCAAACCTTTTGGGTGTCCTTGTACAATTCTCAATACCAAATCTCACTTAGGTAAGTTTGATAGCAAAGCAGATGATGGATTTCTTGTTGGTTATTCATCCCAGAGTAAGGCCTACAGAGTTTTTAACTCTTCTTCTAGAATAATTGAAGAAAGTGACAATGTCAAATGCAATGAGAACACACCAAATCCTGTTGGATCTGGACCTCAGTGGCTATTTGACATTGAATCACTAACTAACTCTTTTGGTTTCAGTAATGAGTTTACAGGAACAGGAAGTGGAGGATCAGGGATCACACAAGTTCAAGAAAGTATATCTAAATCTGTGATTTTTCCCATACCGACAGTAAATTCTGTTGAAGAATGTGAAAAGGAATCATTTACTGGACCAAGTCAGAGTGAAGAAGAAACTAGAGATGAGGAGACTCAAGAAAATAATGAAGTGGCATCTAAAAACACCTCAGTTAAGTTGCATGAATCTAATCTTGAGGCTGGACTGAATGGAGAACCTAGTCATAACACCAGAGTTCAAAAGAATCATCCTCCACAGCTGGTAATAGGAGATATCTCTTCTCCTATGATGAATAGACATCAAAGCAGGCTTCAGGAAAAGCAAGATCAACAGCATACAGTGCTTTCTTGTTTTCTATCTCAGCTTGAGCCTAAAAAGGCACATGATGCTATGAAAGAATCTAGCTGGATAGAAGCAATGCAAGAAGAACTGTTACAGTTCAAGCTACAAGATGTATGGGATCTAGTAGACCTTCCTAAAGGTCACAGCGCAATTGGCACAAAATGGATTTTCAGAAACAAGAGAGATGAAAGAGGTATTGTCATAAGAAACAAAGCAAGGCTGGTGGCTCAAGGATATACTCAAGAAGAGGGAATAGACTATGAAGAAGTTTTTGCACCAGTGGCTAGGATAGAAGCAATCAGATTATTCCTAGCCTATGCTTCTTACATGAACTTCAAAGTCTATCAAATGGATGTAAAAAGTGCTTTTCTCTATGGATCAATTGAAGAAGAGGTATATGTCTGTCAACCTCCAGGGTTTGAAAACCCAAGCTATCCAGACAGAGTATACAAATTGAAGAAAGCTCTTTATGGACTGCATCAAGCTCTAAGAGCATGGTATGACACTCTGTCCTCCTATCTCTTGGAAAATGGCTTTGAAAGAGGAGTCATTGATAAGACTCTATTTATCAAGAGAAAGAAGAAGGATATCTTGCTGGTCCAAATCTATGTTGATGACATTATCTTTGGATCTACAAAAGACAGCATGTGCAAGGAGTTTGAGGATTTAATGCATCAAAGGTTCAAAATGAGTTCCATGGGGGAACTTACTTTCTTCCTTGGACTCCAAGTTCAACAAAAGTCAGATGGAATCTTCATCTGTCAATCCAAGTATGTGCAGGACATTCTAACCAAGTTTGGTTTCTCAGAGTCAAAACCTGCCAGCACACCTATGGAAACACACAAGCAAATATCAGCAGATCTTGAGGGGGAGGATATAGATGTGCATCATTACAGATCCATGATTGGCTCTCTCATGTATCTCACAGCATCAAGGCCAGATATAATGTTTCCAGTCTGTGTATGTGCAAGATTCCAAGTTAGGCCAAAGCAATCTCACTTTCAAGATGTTAAGAGGATATTCAGATATCTCAAAGGGCAACCCAGATTGGGACTTTGGTATCCTCATGACTCACCCTTTGACCTAATAGCATACTCAGACAGTGATCTAGGTGGGGCAAACTTGGACAGAAAATCTACTTCTGGAGGATGTCAGTTTTTGGGTGCTAGACTAGTCTCATGGCAGTGCAAGAAACAAACCACAGTATCCACATCTACAACAGAGGCAGAGTACATAGCAGCTGCAAGTTGCTGTTCTCAAGTCTTATGGATTCAGAATCAAATGTTGGATTATGGGGTAACCTTTCTACACACTCCAATCTTTATTGACAACAGCAGTGCTATTAGCATTGTGAATAACCCAGTCAAGCACTCAAAAACAAAGCACATTGAGATCAGGTATCACTTTATAAGAGATTGTAATGAAAAGAAACTTATTCAAGTTGTCAAAGTTCACACTGATAATCAGGTTGCTGATCTATTCACTAAAGCTTTTGATGTGGGTAGATTCACTTTCTTGGTAACAAGTGTGGGAATGATCAACTCTGAATAATCCCCTTCTCAAAAAGTGGTTTTATACCTGTATATTATTTATTCTTGGAGTTACTAATCTTCTTTTTCAGGATATGCATAGCAGTACTCAGTGTTTAGCAAGTTTAAAGGAGTAAGTTAGTTAATACTGCTAGTGGTTAATAGTGCCTTCAGTTAATACTGCTAGTGGTTAATACTGCTTTCAGTTAATACTGCTAGTGGTTAATACTGCTTTCAGTTAATACTGCTAGTGGTTAATACTGCTTTCAGTTAATACTGCTAGTGGTTAATACTGCTTTCAGTTAATACTGCTAGTGGTTAATACTGCTTTCAGTTAATACTGCTAATGGTTAATACTGCTTTCAGTTAATACTGCTAGTGGTTAATACTGCTAGTGGTTAATACTGCTAGTAGTTAATACTGCTAGTAGTTAATACTGCTAGTAGTTAATGCTGCTAGTCGTTAATACTACTCTAGGTTAATACTGCTTATGTTCCGAATACTATAAATACTCTTTGCCCGCCTAAAAGTTCATGACGACTCTTTGCATACTGTTCTCTTTCTCTCTAAACCTTTTTTCTCTCAAGTACCTAGTCTTCCAGGCAAGAACATCCCTGTTCAATGGCATCCATGACATTCATCGACGAGCACAATGAGATCGCCATGCTACAAAAGCCAAAGCAAGCTGAAGGATTTCACCAGATTGTCGACTTTCTGAGGACAAGTCACATCGCTCATGCACTCACGGTGTCCCCAACCATCTTTATAGAGCATCAGAGGCAGTTCTGGGCCAATGCCACCATTGTTGCTGAGAATGGAGTGCAAATGATCAAGACAAGAATCTGTGATCAATCACTAACGGTTACTGAAGAGGTTATTCGCATCAGTCTACGTCTAGACGATGCCTCTGGTATAACTTCAATCCCCAGTGATGAACTGTTCTCAACTCTTTCAAGAATGGGGTATAAAGGCCAAATGGGGATTTTCAAGTTTTTCAAAGCAAAATTTTCACCCCAATGGAGGTTCTTTGCTCATACCCTAATGCATTGTATTTCAAAGAAAACAACTGGCTGGAGCCAATTTAGCAGTCCCATTGCTTATGCATTGGTGTGTTTATCCACTGCTAGAAAATTCAATTTTTCTCAAATGATTTTTCATGATCTTGTCTCAAATCTGGATAACAAGAAGAGTTTCTTCATGTACCCCAGGTTTGTTCAAGAAGTTATTAATCATGAATTGACGGATATACCTCAACCTGTTGGGGTATATGTACCTAAACCCCCCAAAGGCAAGGTGTTCTCAAATATGAGAAGATCTGCTGGGGACTCGGAAGGAGTTGACACCCCATTGTTCTCTACAATGATGGTGGTGTCCCAAACAAATGAAGGTATGGCAGCAGGGTCAAGGCCCCCATTAGACCAACCCACTGCTAGCCAAACCCAACCTTCCCTATCTCAAATTTTCCCTCAGTCCTTTGCTGCTAAACCCACTCCCATAATAACCAAGACCTATGTCAAGAGAAAGGTACACAAGGATCCTTCCCTTGATGAATGGACCAAGGGAAGTATTAAGTTCAGCAGTACTAACTATGCTCAGCAGTATTAACTTTGTTCTAGCAGTACTAACTCTAGCAGTACTAACTACTAGCAGTAGTAAAATCTACTAGCAGTAGTAATTCTATTGTAGTAGCATTAACCATACTTGATAATTTCTGAATTTCCCAACAAAGTCCAAGTTAGAACAATGTTGATATTAGTAAGAAGTCAAAGGAGATATAATGAAAGGGGGGAGATATTCAAATCAGACAGATGGTTGATTGTAAAAGAGAAAGATAGTTCAAGTTTTGAAAGTCAAAGTGAAAGACAAAGCAAGAAACGTCAAAAGAAAAAGAATGATAAAGTTTTGAAGATGTAAAGTTCGTTTGAAGATTTCAAAGTTGAAGAATGTCAAAGTTTCAAAGTTTGTTGAAGATATTAAAGTTCTTAAGATTCAAAGCAGAAAAAGATTTTTGCTGATGATCATTTCTAAAGATAAGAAGACCTGAAGATAATTTTTTTTTTAATCTTGAATCCAAAGGGGGAGATTGTTAGACTAGAATTGTATTCAAGATTAAATAGAGGGTCAAAGTTGTAATAGTTTTAAAGTTCAAGGGTTTGGTTGTAAATTCAACTTAGTTTGACTTAGTATATATAGGTTTGTTTCTTTGTAATCTGTAAGGACGCGCATTTGATACATTCAGAAGCTTTGGTAAGAACTCTCTCTCTCACACACACACATAGTGAATACGTGAGACATGTGATTACGTGTTTGATCTATGACTTCGATGTAATCTGTGATTTGATCTAATAAAGATTGTGTTCTTAATAATTGTGTGAATATATGCTAGTAATTTTGGGTCACACATCAAATCCATTCCCTCATGAACATGGGTGGACCAAAGAGCACCCGATACATCAGATCATAAGAGATCCATCTAAACCGGTGCAAACTAGGTCTGCTACATTAAATATGTGTATGCATGACTCATTTCTGAGCAAGGTAGAGCCAACACGTGCATCTGAAGCTCTAGCCGACTCAGATTGGGTAATTGCGATGCAAGATGAGCTGAATCATTTCGAAGCACTCAAAGTCTAGAGACTAGTGCCTAAGCCTGAAGGTAAAACCATTATCGGCACAAAATGGGTGTTCAAAAACAAAAAAGGACAAAGATGGTATCGTGATAAGAAATAAAGCAAGACTAGTGGCTAAAGGGTATAGGCAAGAGGAAGGTATTGATTATGACGAGACTTATGCTCCAGTGGCGTGCATAGAAGCTATAAGGATGTTTCTCGCTTATGCCGCACACAAGAACTTTACTGTCTACCAGATGGACGTGAAGAATGCCTTTCTCAACGACATCCTAAAGGAGGAAGTCTACGTTTCTCAACCTAAAGGCTTTGTCAATCCATGAAAACCGAATCACGTTTATATTCTGGAGAAAGCTCTTTACGGTCTGAAGCAAGCACCTTGAGCCTGGTATGAAGTCTTATCTAAATTCCTAGTCAAGTCTGGCTTCTCCAAAGGTAAGATCGATACTACTTTGTTTATCAAAAAGGAAAAAGCCGATATCATTTAATTCGATTTATGTGGACGACATCATATTTGGCTCAACAAATCCAAAATATTGTAAGAATTTTTCTAACCTCATGGTGTCAATATTTCAGATGAGTATGATGGGAGAGATGAATTTCTTTCTCGGATTACAAGTCAAATAGTTTTCCACGGGGATTTTTATTAATCAATCAAAGTACATTTTCGATATTCTTAGAAAATTTAAAATGGAAAATTGTACACCTATTGGAACCCTGATGGCACCAGGAACTAAGATTGGCACTAATCCTTCGGGAAGAGATGTCGATGTTAGAACCTACCGAGGGATGATTGGTTCTTTAATGTATTTAACTTCTAGTAGGCCAGATATAATATTTTCTACATGTCTATGTGCTCGATATCAGGCTAATCCAAAAGAATCCCATTTGTCTGCAATTAAAAGAATTTTTAGATATCTGAAGAGCACTGCAAATCTTGTCTATGGTATCCTAAGGATACAGGTTTGGAACTGACATCATATTCAGATGCAGACCATGCAGGTTGTATGCTTGACAAGAAAATTACGTCGGGACATATACAATTTCTGGGCGATAAACTCGTGAGTTGGGCTTCAAAGAAACAACTCTGTGTATCCACATCAACAGCTGAGGCAGAGTACATCGTTGCAACGAGCTGCTGCGTCTCAAGTGATGTGGATGAGAACACAACTCCGAGATTATGGTTTCACATATAACAAGATCCCGATATACTGTGATTCAAAGAGCATGATTGCCATATCTGTGAATCCTGTTCAACATACCAAGACCAAACACATTGATGTACGATATCACTTTATTAAAGATAATGTGGAAAAAGATACAATTGAACTTTATTTTGTAAACACAGATTATCAACTTGCTGATTTATTTACCAAGGCTCTAGATGAAAAGAGATTTAATTTTCTCGTTTCAAAACTTGGTATGCTAAATCTCAAGACTTAATCTGTGATTACCTACTAAAGTTTTGTTATTGTTCTTTTTCTTCATTTCTTTATTTTTATTCTGAAAAATATCTGCACTTAAGGTTGTTCATGATCTCAGGGGGAGTGTGAGATGATACAAGAAAAGATGATCTACATCCATTTGAGGGGGAGTTAATAAATTTTGCATTTGTTTATTACTGATAAATTTTTCTGATGCATAATCACAGGGGGGGTAAGAGATAAGGAGTATGGTATATGACTTCTGATTATATCTGATCAGAACTCGTACATTAAACGTTTTATTGCTTTATGTCATTTACTTTTCAATAAATGTTGTGAATAAAGCTTTGTACTTTGACGGAATTTATGACTTTTTGCAGAATTGAGAGAGAGCTTAAACGATCATATATAATATGATTTTGAGCTGACTTGATGAGATTTAAGACTGAGCAAAAGGTTTATTTATAATCTTAATCTCATACGTGTCTGAAAGACGGACAACTTTCAGATATGAAAACATGTTCTTAAATGTTCAAACCACTTCTGATTCTTAAATAGATTTCATGAATATAGTAGTGTGATTTTAAATGTTTTCGTTTTCATGTGCTTTAATGATTTATAAACCGTGTGTTTCCAAATATAAATACTTGTGTATTATCTTTTCCATATACTTTCAAGTATTCACACACATCGGTTTAACTTTTTGTTAAATATGTTATCACCATGTCTCAAATTTTTCGATGGTGATACACCCCGATTGAACTTCAAAGAAGTTTGAGCGTTGATTTCATTTCGAAACGTTCTTTCAAGAGTGTCTATATGTTGTTTCGTATAGACAATATCTAATCTTTGTTGACCTAAGACTTAATTGATAAATCAGTTCAGATTTTAATCTTTTTCATACAATGTCAGATTTTCAAACAAGTTTCTTGTATTCATTTCATTCATTCAATATACTTGTTTTGAAAAAAGTCTTCAATGTTTAAAATGCTCAAATCTTCATGATTATTTCATTGAGCATACAGACATCTGACTTGTATTTTTGTGTTTTAACTGCAAAGTTAAACCAAGTTGAGCAACATTGCATTTTTAGGATTACATGGGTTCATTGTGTGAGCTTAATTGAAACTTCTATGGATTCACGTTAACCAATGTTTCCTACCAAAGAAGTTAATCCTTGAGTGATCAAAGAGTGTGGAGTCAATAACTGAGTGTGGGTTGTGTGATGAGGTAAAATGGAAATGAGAGTTTAGTTAGAAGCGAGCTTAAAGATTAAAAAAAGAGGGTGTGAGAACAGAGTAAAAGAATATCAAACTCTGCACCAACTTTTTCTGAGTCGGGCAACCACATTGCTGGTATTTCACAATTCTTCGTGAACATCATTGAAAAAGGCAACTAGCCCATGCCAACTCTTGATTAAAATCCCACCAGCTACTCATTTTTTTCTCAAAAAGAAGATGTTTCATATTTCAAGGGGACGCAACACATAATCTATCTGGTTTTCATTTGGAAAATCTAGATATTGAAAAAGAAGGAAGTTTTCCCCACCTTCGCACTTCGGTCATGCACAATCGAGTCTGTGTATTATTGTTGTTGTCTCAATGGTTTACACAATTTTGAGTCTATCAAAAGCAATCATCAGTGCTTAATTCTTTCAAACACAAACACGTACATAAAGGAAATTTTTTTTTCTGTCTAAACGTTCATAGAATAAACTTGTGTTATTCGATGATTGAATGGAAGACCTGGGGGAGTGAACATCAAAAAGCTCCTTTCCAATCTGTATTCGTTACACATAGTGACTTCGTGTTACTGACAGGCACTACTAACTGATTCATTTGTTGATTCAGGTGTTACACTTCTATAATTTGTCTGAATTTGCAAAGATTCAGATGAATATCTTTTCGAGCTTAAAGAAGAAAATTATGTCAAGACGGTTGATTTTGAGGAAGTTTGTTCAAAGCTGAAAGAGATATTTCAAAGTTTTCTGAAGACAAGTTGGATTTTACTGAAATTTTCTTTGAAGACAATTTGCTGAAGCAATCTGAGCTAAATCTGATGATAAATTCTTTCCAGTGTCTGAAAGAGTTTTTACAACCTTGGGGAGATTGTTACTATTCTTGAAGACAGACTTCGGGGAGATTACAAAAGTTATTGAAGACAGAATTTTCAAAGAAAGGGGAGATTGCTAAGTAAAAGGGAAGACTTAATATGATAATATTCTGACAAAGGGGGATATTGCTCAAAGGTTTATTTCTGAAGATGATCTGAGTTGTCAAGTGTTCTACAAGGAGGAGTTTGTAATTTTTGTGCTTAAAGAGGGAGATTGAATTGCAAAATCTTTTTGAGATGATCTTGAATCCAAAGGGGGAGATTGTTAGATCATATTTGTTGGATACAAGATCATGAAGTTGGAAAGCTGAAAGTCAAGCCAAGTCAAAGCTCATAGTCAACTCTCAAAGCAAAGTCAAAGTTAATTTGTAATAAAATCAAAAGTCAAAGTCTTCGTATTTGTTGTTGTAGTGTTGTAAGCGTGTGTTGTGTTTTGCTTTAATAGACTTATGACTAGTTAGGAGTTGTTATAAGTTAACAATTAGACATTGATTTTAATGCACTGACTTCTAGAGAGAGAAAGTGTCCAGAGAGATTGTATACGAATTGTTCATTGATTGGAAATTGAAACAGGTAGATTGAATCTGTTGTTGTCATTCTGTTATTGAAATTGTGTAGAACTTGATAATCTTGGGACATATTACGTTTCGCCAATTTGACTATTCAGTGGTGTAGGGCATGGTTTGTGATAGGGTCGTCGGTGGTGGGTCCACCCGGTTGCTTTGTCTCCAAAATATTTACACGTGTCAGCATATTATTATACCATGGGATGTGGGGCCTATCTTGGAGTTTTCACCGACGGTAGTAGTGTCCTGACCGGCGGACCAAGTTGTTATTTCAGCAAGCCTTATGATTTTGTGCCATTTGGTTTATACATCCCCCCAAAATGTGCCAGTTGGGATGATGAGGTAGGTTATTTTGTTAACTAATAAAATGTTATTAACATTGCTAACCACATTTGACCAATAAGAAAGCCTTCACATCTTTGGTTGATTGAACTCATTAAATAAATGCTTAAGGGTAGATTTGTTATTGTTATCCCCAAAATCTGACTTATAAAATTATTCAAAAAGAAGACAAGTCCTCAGAGCCAGAAGACCTCTGTCGAAGAAAGTTGTTGTATCTTCAAAAGCTCTGCAATCAACAAGCACAGAGTTTTCTTAACAAGAAGACGATCCAAGACCCACTGAGCTTTTGTGTCAAGCTCTGTGGAAGCAACCTCTATGCTACCTACATTGAAGATTTCAACAAGTCATCTCTCTCACAACTACATCAACCAATGCAGCTCTACCACGTCAGTGCAAAACGGTTACTTCACCTTTACACATGGCAGTCTCTGATAGGTACTTGGTTTGACTTTATATTGATTCTCCTATATATAGAAGATTTATGTAGGAGATTTGTACGATTATACAATATTCGTTTAACAGATTTTCATAGACAACTGGACACAGTAGCTGAGAGACTTTTGGTGAGTTAGAGAGAGAATTACGCAGAGTCTTTGTGTGTTCTTGGTGTTCTTATTGTAATCGATCATCTACTCATCAATACAATGACATTTGTGACTCAATCACTGTTTGTTGTTTGTCATTGACTGAACTCATTAATCTACTAATGTTTCTACCCACAATCTCTTTATATATATTTAGGTTCCGCACCAAACTTTGATATATTTTGAGTATTGATTGTTTACGAGACAAATCTAGGACAACAATTGGTATCAGAGCAGAATGATTCACTGGAATCAAATCGATCAGTCTCTCGATTGTTTGTTTGCTCATAGGTAGAATTTTAGTTTCTAAAGTTGTTTTCTATTCATATTAGTCCTTGTTATTGCCTAATTTTCGACTAGTTCACTTTGGGTAAAAGCAGTGCACTGTTCTTCATTTAGAAAGTAATTGCATGTGTGATTACTGAATCAATATATGTTCCTTGATCTGTGTCCAAATCTATACTCTATTTCTTCTCGTAAATATATATCGATTTTATCCTTGTTGTTACCATGTTTTTCCCAAAAATGGCTAACAACAATGCCATTTAGACCACCGGTTCCGAAACCATACCTCCCACTCTATTAAGGGACGAATACCCTAAATGAAAGATTCAAATGATTAATTTCTTTGAGGGTGTTGATAAAAACTCTAGAAGGAATTTCTAAGGAAACCCCATGTTCCGATGATGATTGTTCCTAGAGTCCCTGCAACTGTAACCACAGAGGAGATCCCAACTTATGAGAAATCTAAGGATCTGGTTTCTTATAATGATACTGATTGGGAATTGATTGAGGCTGAGAAAAGGGCAAAAAGACTGTTGATCATGGATAATTCCAACGATATCTTTGCTTCACTAGATGCTTGTGATACTGCTGAAAGTTTGTGGATTGAACTGGAGAAACAACTAGAGGGAAGTGTCAGAACGCAAAAGAACAGAAGGTCACAATGCCTGAATGACTACTACAACTTTTCTGCCAAGCCAGAGGAAACTCTGCAATAGACCTATGATCGATTAAATGGATTGATCAACAAGTGTAGAAAGGTTCGCATTATGTGCATTAATAAAGAAAACAATGTTCTGTTCCTAAAAATCCTTGGAGTTGAATGGCTTCAACTCTCTATGTATCTGCAGCCCAATCAAGACCTTGATGCTTGGTCGTTGCATGATATATTTGGAACTCTAGTTGCACAAGAAAAACACATTCTAAAATCAAAGCTTGTGGTTGGAGGCCCTCTAGCCTTAGTCTCAGAGCCTACAGAGGCTCTGGCACAGAAGCCAAAGAAGAAAACCTCTAAAGAAAGTTCTAGAGGGCAGGTCAGAAGGAAAGGCAAAAAGGCCTTAGTTGTTAAAAGTGAGGAAGAATAAGGGAATGATGAAGAGGAAATGGACAGTATGAGCTCAATTCCTAAATATTTAGCTCTATTGACAAGGGAGTTCGGCATAGGAAACTTTAAGAAGTAGGCCACTTACCGGAAAGATTGAAGAGATAGGTACCAGAGGGTTGCCCCCGTGTACAAGAGGCAATATGGATCCCCAAAGTTCTATGAGCCAAGGTACTCGTACAGGGAAGATGCCTATGAACCGAGGACAGTGGAACAGAGGCCTTATGAGCACAAGTCGGTTGAACACAGAGCCTCTGAACCAATGTACCCATAGAAGTTGGCTCAAAAGGAAGAAGGTAGAGCTGAGAGATCACATAAGACAGATGATAAATGCTACAAATGTGGCAAACCTGGTCATTTTGCTGCCAATTGTCGTAGCCCTCAAATGAAGGATGTTGACTTCTATAAGAAGAAAGCAAAGTTCTATGCTCAAAAGAGCCTCATGGCCGAGCAAGAAAAATGGGTCTCAGATGATACGTCAGATGAGGATTTCCGACAGGCTATGTTCTACGGCATGGCAGAAATAATCAAGACATACTCTGGTGATAATTCTCAGGTACCTGCTACTTATAACCCTTCTATTTTATCATGTTCGGAGGTTGCTAACTCTTTTCACGAAAATCTCAACCACATGGAACAAAAGTTCTTTGAAAACCAAAAACAGTTGGATTTTTACAAAAGGGAAAAGGAGCTTCTAGAAAAAAAAACATGAGATTTTCGTAGAAAATGAGGACTTGATTAAAAATAAAAGTTCCAAGGAACTTGTGCTCAAGAAAAGGCTTGAAGAACTTTAGAAATACTTGAAAAACATAGGGAAGAAACTCAAAGAGTCTGAGCCCGACAGAATGAATACTCTAGCCTTAAAACTGTGTTTCCAAAAGAAAAGAGAATTCTTGCATCAAGATTTACAAAGGAAGAAAATCATTATTAAAAAATATCAAGATGCTCAAGATGTACATACGAAGATAAATTCTCAAATGGATACTCAAGGTTTGGGTTTCAGTGACACTGATCCCTTCACTGGCAAGAAGAAATATTCTTTGGTGTCCACCTTCTGCATAGGCAAAACTCAAAAACCTTCATTTCCTATTATGCCCTCTGTGTTTAAGAGGTTGAAGACTTCTGATGGCACAAGAACAAGAAACCTATAAAGGTTTGAAAACATTGTCTATTCCTCTGAGTAACCAAACATTGCAAAGGGTAAGTAAAATGACTTGTTCTTGTTTGGTCATCCAGAGACAGAAAAGCAGGACATCTCTGCACTCAATGCATAGGCTATTGAATATATTCCCTCAAAGGCAGAAGAGGAACCAGTTTTTGAAGATGATCTTCTGGAAATCTTGAGGCATAGGAATTCCATTAAACTTGAAGTTGTGCCTTGCACAATAACATAGGTATGCAAAATAGAAGAAATAGAGGTTGATAGACTTGACACATATCCTGAAAATCAAGCCTCTAGAGTCAAACTAAAATATTTTTTAGATTCAGACTTAGATTCTGAGGATGATTCTTCTTTTTTCACTCCAGAGACTGGCTTTGAATAGCCAGAGGTTATTGGAAACTCTTGTTCATTTGAACCTGAGTTTATTCCAAGGGATATTAAAAGAACTGGTCAGAATGAGGGTTTTGATGAAATTGGTACATCTATTTTATTGCTATTATCTAAAGAGCCAATTCAGAAAAATCTTCTTAAGTTCAACTATGATTCAGATGACTCATCCTCTATGGATAAAGAGATAAACAATGAAAACCTTTTTGGAGTCATCGAACCTATGTTGACTCAAGAAGTGCCAGAGGTAATTTCAAGTGATTTAGAGGAACCCAAACTTCCTTCTAGGATCATAGACAAAATTATGTCTATCAAAAAGTATATACCAAATATCTCAATCTGTCCTATTTCTTAGATATGTGTCTAAGTGCTAAAACTTCTTTAGAGCTTGAGAAAGAGCAAAAGGAGAAGACTTTTGTTGCGACTCCTCAAGTGACTAAACCCTATGATTTCAAGCCAATCAAGTTCACGAGAGAACAAAAGGAAAAATGGATTGAAACTTATAAATCTGATCCTTCTATGACAGTAAAATCTGTGGATGATTGAAAATGAATCCAAACTAGATAGGAAGTTTTCCAAAACCTCTAATGCTAGGAAGGATACTCCCAAATCTTCTGTACCTGTTTTTGAGAAATATAATGAAAAGTTTAAGCAACATTTTTGCATTCATACCTGTCATTGCATAAACTTATTACATTAATTGATTAAACATTTCTCAAACCCCAACTGTTTTCTCTCTCGGCCCAACAAAAAGAATGGAAAATTCAAGGGCCAGAAAAAATAACCACAGAAGACCTCTATGCATAAAGTAAAGCCTAAAGCAAAAGTGGTCAAACCAAAAGCTCCTAATGTCAAAGGACCCATTTGGATATGGGTACCTAAAATTGTTTAATCTGTTTTGCAGAAGCAGCATGTGCTAATATGGTACCTTGACTCTGGGTGCTTGAGGCACATCACTGGAAATAAGAAGTTTCTATCCCCATACGTAGAAAAATCTGGAGGATCAGTAACTTTTGGAGACAAAATAAAAGGCTATGGAGCTATTGCCCGAGGAGATATGGTCTTGTCAAAAGTTGTTTATGTTGATGGTCTCAAGCACGATCTTCTGAGCATAAGCCAACTATGCGACAATGGTTTTGATGTCAAATTCAGGAGGAGGTACAACTCATCACTCAGAGAATCAGGTGAAGAACTGCTCAGAGCCAACAAAAAAGGTGACCTCTATCTTATGAATTTTAATCCTATGAGCACTAGAGAGAAACTTTGTCTTCTTTTAAAGAGAAATGAGGAAGCATGGCTCTGGCACAACAGGTTCTCACATCGCAATTTTGATACACATGATATACTTGTGAAACACAATCTTGTTTGTGGTCTACCATCTCTTAAATTTCATAAAGACTACTTGTGTTCTACGTGTGAATATGGTAAGTCAAAAAGAGCAACGTACAGACCCAAGTCGGACATCTCTTGCACAAGGCCTCTGCACATGTTGCATGTCGACCTCTATAGTCCAATTGCAGTGCAGAGCTTGTTAGGAAAGAAGTATATTCTGGTACTAATCGATGAATACTCCATATATACTTGGGTAGAATTCATTCGTAAGAAGTCTGATGTCCCTGAGCTATTAATCAATCTCTTGAAAAGAATCCAGGTGTTGTATGATTGCAAGGTTCAGAAGCTGAGAAGTGATAATAGGACTGAGTTCAAGAATGCGAGAATTGATGAATACTTGACAAACCCAAAACTTCTCTACAGCAAGGATACCTCAACAAAATAGGGTTGTGGAAAGGCACAACAGAATATTAGTCGAAGTTTCCAGAACCATGCTTGCAGCCTCTAGATTACCAACCAAATTCTGGGTTAAAGTTGTATCTACCGCATGCTTAACTCAGAACTGGACCTTAATAGTAAAGAGGCACATGAAGACATCTTATGAACTTCTGAACCAAAGAAAACTAACATCAAATATTTTCATGTCTTTGGTTGTAGATGTTATGTGCTCAATGACAGAGATCAACTAGGCAAATTCGACAAAGGCTAATGAGGCTAAGTTTGTGGGCTACTCACTAACCTTAAAAGCCTACAAAGTCTTCATCCTAAAGACAAAGTTGATCATAGAGAGCATCATTGTCACATTTGTTGACATTACAAAGGTTCGTCATCAACCAAGGATGCAGAACTTGCAACGTTATTCTAAGATATCCTTGATGATGATGAAGCTTCTATAGAACATCGCAGAGCTTCTGTGGTAGAAGCCTCTGTGGCTACGGAGTCAGGTACAATCACTAGACCACTTCTGCAGGTCATTCAGTTAAGGGGGAGCATGCAGAACCTAGCTCGCCTATTGAAAGCTCCACAATAAACATACCTTCCACGTCCAACGCAGAAGATATTGCTCCTTCTGCAGTTGAACCCCGCATGACTAGATGGACCAAAGACCATCCCTCAAGCCAGATTATCGGTGATCCTTCTAAAGGTGTAAAGACAAGATCAACCACTGCTAATGAAGCATTCTTCATGAATTTTCTTAGCATAATTGAGTCAAAGAAGATTTTTAAATCCCTTAATGACCCAAGTTGGGTAGAAGCAATGCAAGAGGAGCTTCTACAGTTTGAAAGAAACAAGGTGTGGTCCTTAGTCCCTCTAGCAAAAGGTAAATCTGCTATAAGGACTAAGTGGGTGTTCAGAAATAAGAAGGATGAGGATGGCGTAGTAATTAGGAATAATGTAACACCCATATTTTCGCCTTAGAAAGTGTTACGTAATCTAAAACAATTCTCCAAAATATTCCAAAATAACGGCTAAATTAAAACTGTTTACAGCGGAAGACTTTAAAATAATAAATATGTAACATAAATGCTAACTCGTCCCATACCAAGTTGCGTTACAATATTAATTCTTAATAGATGCCTGAACATAAATACTGAACTTAAATGATAGTGGCAAGCCTCTATGTGTGCCATTTTCCTTTATCCAACTTGAAACCTTTTGTCCCTGAGATGCATACTGTAGTCAGCTTATAAAGCTCAGTGAGTTCATGGTTTGCGTGAATAAAATCATTTCACATAATGCATATCAACTTCAAAACATTGTATCAAATAGTATGCATTTTCTGAAAACATGCGGCGCTGAAAGAAAAGAGATCTCATAAACTGTCTCGTCGGTTAAGGGTCATTTTGTCACCGACACGCCCGGGCTGAACTTTCTATTCTATTCGATCACCCACTTGAATGGGTCGTGCCACTTGTCCGTGACTTAATAGTAAAATGCCCACCCATTGAAACCGTCCGTAAAACTTGCGTATGAAATAGCATGCTGTTGGGAACTGAAGATGTGAACAAGTCTTTAATGCTGCTAGTTCAGAGTTAGTACTGCCAGAGGATCTCAAAGTTAATACTGCTAGGTATTACTACTTCTAGTAGAATTAATACTGCTAGTCAAAGTTAGTGCTCCTTGAACAAAGTTAGTACTGCTTAGCTAGTTAGTACTGCTAGTGGTTAGTGCTGCTTAGTAGTTAATGCTGCCAAGACTCAGTTAATGCTTCCAAGGTGATCAAGGTGATTAATGCTGCTTCTAAGATAATTTGAAGATAATGTTGAAGAGATAGCGTCTGGAGATAAACATGAAAAGCTTGAAGATAATTATGAAGATTATTTTGAAGATCTTTTTATGTTTAGTAATTATCTTTTATTCTTCAATATATGTATATATTTGTTTAGAATAGTGAAGTAATTTTTGTGAGAATAATTCTGAGTTTTTGAGATAGAGAGAGAATCAACCTCAAGGCATCGTTCCTAATTCTAGAGAAGTAGAATTCGTCTTGAAAGAGCCCGTTCTTCAAGATTGAGGTTGTGAGTGAAAAGCTTGTAACTTGAATCATTAAATAAAGGTTACAAGTTGATTGTGATTCACTGTTTCATTGTTTTTCTGTTTATTGAATATTAAAGTGTTTTTCCGCAACTTCTTTAATATTGTTTCTGAGTATTCATAATTCTTGTTGAGAATTCGATCCTGACAAGTGGTATCAGAGCCTGTTCTCTCAGAAACATTCATTCATTCATCATGGAAAACTTTGCAGAATCAAACAGTACTCTTGTCTCTAAGGTTCCAATGCTCAAAACCAACGAGTTTGACATGTGGAAGATCAGAATCAGGCAATACATTCTCCTCACTGACTACTCAATGTGGGATGTCATTGAGAATGGCCCCTCTACTGAAGGCCAGATTGGACCATATGGGAAAAAATCTCCACCAAAGACAGATGGTGAGAGGAAGACCAGGCAAACAGAGATGAAGGCCTTGAGCACTCTGCTCTTGGCCATCCCCAATGAATATCAGCATCAATTCTGCAACTGCACTGATGCTCAGATTCTCTGGAATGCTCTAGAGAAAAGATTTGCTGGAACTAAGAGCACCAAAAGAAATCAAAGGGATGTTCTGAAGCAGCAGTATGAGAACTTCACTTCTTCAAAGAATGAGTCTATGACTCAAACTTTTGACAGGTTCAACAAGCTTATTGGTGAACTGGCTACTGTTGGAGTGAAGATGGAGCAAGATGATATCAATAGGAAGTTTCTCAGATCTGTTGGGGATGAATGGACTATGTACACTGTCTCATATAGACAGAGTGACAATCTGGAAGAGAAAGAACTAGATGATCTGTATAATGATCTAAGAGTTTTTGAATCTGAGGTAGAAGCTAAGAAGAAGCCCACTGGGTATATTCATAATGCAGCACTTCTATCAGCATCTACTGATACTACTGCCAACCCTGAAGCAGTTAGTGCTGCTAGTGGAGTGAATTCAGAAAAAGGTAGTGAAACTGTCTTTGAAGCCTTTTTGTCCAGTCACAGCAACAACTCCTTGATTAATGATGATCTGGAACAACTTCACCCTGATGATCTAGAGGAGATGGACATTAAATGGCAGATGGCCATGTTATCTATGAGGGTGAAGAAGTTTATTAAAAGAACTGGGAGGAATAATTTCTCTCAAAGAAGAGAAGATGGAGCTGGTTTTGACAAGACAAAGGTGGAATGCTATAAGTGCCACATGAAGGGACACTTTGCTAGAGAGTGCAGAAGTGGTGTGCCAAATAACAATCACCAACAAGCTCAGAATGGAGGCTACAATCAAAACAAGAACTCTGTTCAAGCCCTTGTTTCTCAACAAGGAATGGGGTTTGACTGGAGTGACCAAGCTGAGGAAGCCATTCAGAATCAAGCTCTTATGGCAGAGGTGTCTGATCTCCCCACTGAGGTAATTTCTAATCTTTGTACTCAATCTTGCATAGACACTGTCAAAAGGTACAGGGATCACAACCAAAACATGTGTGATGACCTCAAAAGATTAGAAAAGGACAGAAGAGATTATGTGTTGATAGTTGATAGGTTTGAAGAACAAATCAGAGGCTTCCAAGCCAATGAACTTCAACACTCTTATGACACAAACTACTGGAAGTGGGAAAAGAATGAGTTAGAGACCAAACTGTTTAAGTCCAAAGAAGAGAATGATAAGTTGAAAGAAGAACTAGCTAAAGTTAAGCTTGATATAGAAAAGTTTTCATATGCTTCAAAAGCAATGGATTCTCTTCTAAAGGCTCAGATTCATGATAAGATGAAGCCTGGTGTTGGATACAACAACACACCCCCTCCTTACAACAACAACTACATCCCTCCTACATCAGACTTGTTAGAGACCAAGGAGAAAAAGGACTTGTCTGCGGAAGCCTTTAAGATAGATCCTTTGGATGAGGTAGTTGTTGAGGATATGACTGAGAAAGAAGCCAGTGAGAATGGGAACAATGTTGTGAGTAAAGAGATACCCTTAGAAAACAACATTATCACCAATGAGGGATGTGGAAAAACTTGGGTCAAGTCTAAAGAGATAGAGAAGACCAAAGGAAAGGCCAACATGGTCCATTACAAAAAGACCACTGTTGTGAATCCTGGCCCTTGTAAACAGTGTGCTTGCAATAAAACTGAGAGCCTAAATTCTGGTAAAAAGAGAGGTAATCAAAGAAACTGGAATAATCAATGGGCTCAGAAACAAGGAGTTGATCTGAGTAAGATAATCAGACCAAAACCTTGTTTCATATGTGGCAAGTTGAATCATTTGGCTAAGCACTGTTTCTTTAACCCTATTAACCAAAAGATGAACTTTCAAAGATTTATGCAAAAACCTATTGGTTATAGGAAGGCTGGAAAGGAACATGTGGCTAAGAAATCTGTTGAAACCAAAGGCCAAATGAAGAAAAAGGTTTTAAAAGAGAGTATTAAAATGTGGGTGCCTAGAAGCACTAAAACTGTTAGTACTGCTACATCAAATAGTACTGCTGACAGGGATAGTGCTGCCAGAAGTAATATTGCTGCTACCAGTGTTAGTACTGCTGAGAATATTAATACTTCTAACACTGTTAGTACTTCTTCAAAGGTTACTACTGCTAACACAGTTACTGCTGCTGACACGGTTACTACTTCTAACAAGGTTAGTACTGCTAAGCATGCAAGTGCTGCTAATGCAGTTAGTTCTTCTAAAACCAGAACTGCTTCTAGTAAATGTGCTGCCAAACCCATTATTGTGACAAAGTACTCCAGCAATGAGGAGTTAAAGTTTAAAAATCTTGTCAAGAAGGAATGCAAATATTTTGATGAGAAAGGGGTACCCAAGACCACTTTGGCTTGGGTTCCTAATCAATACTAACTGATTTATCTTATGTGCAGGGCAACCAACAGCTCAAGGGGAAGAGCATCTGCCATGTTGATAGTGGTTGCTCTAGGCACATGACAGGCAACATTTCATGCCTTCAGAACTTCAAGCATATCAATGGAGGACATGTTGCATTTGGAGACAATCTTGCAGGTGGAAAAATAAGTGGAAAAGGTAATGTCACAAATGGTAAGATGACATTTGAGGATGTGTACTATGTTGATCAGTTAAAGTACAACCTGTTAAGTGTATCACAGGTTTGTGACAAACAACATAGTATATTATTTACCAATACATAATGTATGATCCTTGCTCCAGGATTCAAGGTAGTTGATAAAAGCATGATAGTACTTAGAACTCCAAGAAAGGACAATGTTTATTGTCTCGATATGGACAATGTTTCAAGTGATTCATCCCTGAACTGTCTTGTTTCAAAAGCTTCTGTGGATGAATCCTCCCTTTGGCACAGAAGGATGTGTCACATGAACTTCAAGACAATGAACAAACTTGTTAAAAACAATCTTGTAAGAGGTTTACCATCCAAAGTCTTTTCATGTGATGATCATTGTGTTGCTTGTCTTAAAGGCAAACAGCACAAAACTTCTCATAAGTCCAAAGAGTTAAATACAATTTCTTCTTGTCTCCAGTTATTACATATGGATCTGTTTGGCCCTACAAATGTGATGAGCATAGGGAAGAAATCATATTGCCTAGTTATTGTTGATGATTACTCTAGATTTACTTGGGTATATTTTCTAAGAACTAAGGATGAGACAAGTGGACTGATCAAATCCTTTATCCTAAAAATTGAAAACCAAACAAATCAAAAAGTAAAAGTCATTAGATCAGACAATGGAACTGAATTTAAAAATCTTGATCTAAACACCTTTTGTGAAGAAATAGGCATTGAGAGACAATATAGTGCTCCTAGGACTCCACAACAAAATGGAGTTGCTGAGAGAAGGAATAGGACACTAATTGAGGCTGCTAGATCTCTGTTAGCTGATTCAAAACTGCCAATTACTTTCTGGGCTGAAGCAGTTAATACTGCATGTTATGTCCAAAACAGAGTTGTAGTGATCAAGCCAAAGAACAAGACTCCTTATGAGCTCCTAAATAAAAGAAAACCCTTTATTGGATTTTTTAAACCATTTGGGTGTCCTTGTACAATTCTCAATACCAAATCTCACTTATGAAAGTTTGATAGCAAGGCAGATGATGGATTTCTTGTGGGTTACTCATCTCAAAGTAAGGCCTACAGAGTTTTTAATACTTCTTCTAGAATAATTGAGGAAAGTGACAATGTCAAATGCAATGAGAACACACCAAATCCTATTGGGTCTGGTCCTCAGTGGCTGTTTGACATTGATTCACTAACTAACTCTTTTGGTTTCAGTAGTGATGATTATTCAGGTTCAAGCAGTGGAGGATCAGGGACTACACAAGTTCAAGACAACATACCTCAGTCTGTGATTTTTCCCATACCTACAGTGGATCCTGTTGAAGACTGTGAAAAGGAGCCATCTACTGAACCAAATCAGAGTGAAGAAGAAAGAAGAGATGAGGAGAATCAAGAAAATAAGGAACCAGAAGTAGCTGCTGAAATCACTTCAGTTGAGTTGAATGACACCAATCTAGAGGTGGGACTCAATGAAGAACCTAGTCATCAAACAAGAACACAAAAGAATCATCCTCCTCAGCTGGTAATAGGAGATATCTCTTCTCCAATGATGACTAGAAATCAAAGCGGGCTGCAAGATATGCAAGACCAACAACATACAGTGCTTTCTTGCTTTCTATCCCAGCTTGATCCTAAGAAGGCTTGTGATGCTATGAAAGATTCCAGTTGGATAGAAGCCATGCAAGAAGAGCTGCTACAATTCAAGCTGCAAGATTTTTGGGATCTGGTAGACCTTCCTAAAGGTCAAAGAGCAATAGGTACAAAATGGGTCTTCAGGAATAAGAGAGATGAGAGAGGAATAGTAATAAAGAACAAAGCAAGGTTGGTGGCACAAGGGTATGCACAAGAAGAAGGAATAGATTATGAAGAAGTATTTGCACCAGTGGCTAGGATAGAAGCAATTAGATTGTTCCTGGCCTATGCTTCTTATATGAAGTTCAAAGTCTATCAAATGGATGTAAAAAGTGCATTTCTATATGGATCAATTGAGGAAGAAGTATATGTCTGTCAACCACCAGGGTTTGAAAACCCAAGCTATCCAGACAGAGTATACAAACTGAACAAAGCACTTTATGAACTGCATCAAGCACCAAGAGCACGGTATGACACTCTGTCATCCTATCTCTTGGAAAATGGTTTTGAAAGAGGAGTTATTGATAAGACTCTGTTCATCAAGAGAAAGAAGAAGGACATCTTGCTGGTCTAAATCTATGTGGACGATATCATCTTTGGATCCACAAGAGACAATATGTGCAAGGAGTTTGAGGATCTAATGCATCAAAGGTTCAAAATGAGTTCCATGGGGGAACTTACTTTCTTTCTTGGACTCCAAGTCTAACAGAAGTTAGATGGTATTTTTATTTGTCAGTCCAAGTATGTGAAGGACATCCTAACCAAGTTTGGTTTCTCAGACTCAAAGCCTGCCAGCACACCTATGGAGACACACAAGCAGATAACAGCAGATCTTGAGGGGGAGGATATGGATGTTCATCACTATAGATCCATGATTGGCTCTCTCATGTACCTGACAGCCTCTAGGCCAGATATAATGTTTCCAGTCTGTGTGTGTGCAAGATTTCAAGTTGTTAAGAGGATATTCAGATATCTCAAAGGGCAACCTAGATTGGGACTTTGGTATCCTCATGACTCATCATTTGACCTACTTGCATACTCAGACAGTGACCTAGGTGGAGCAAACTTGGACAGAAAATCTACTTCTAGAGGATGCCAGTTTTTGGGTGCAAGACTAGTATCATGGCAGTGCAAGAAACAAACCACAGTGTCCACATCTACAGCAGAGTACATAGCAGATGCAAGTTGCTGTTCTCAAGTCTTATGGATTCAGAATCAAATGCTGGACTATGGGGTAACCTTTCTACACACTTCAATCTTTATTGATATTAGCAGTGCTATTAGCATTGTTAATAATCCTGTCAAGCACTCAAAGACAAAGCACATTGAGATCAGGTATCACTTTATAAGAGACTGCAATGAAAAGAAGCTTATTCAAGTTGTAAAAGTTCATACTGATAATCAGTTTGCTGATCTATTCACCAAAGCTTTTGATGTGGGTAGATTCAGTTTCTTGGTAACAAGTGTGAGAATGATCAACTCTGAATAAGCTCCTACTTAAAAAGTGGTTCAATACCTGTATATATAGTTTATGCTTGGTGTTACTAATCTTCTTTCTCAGGAAATGTATAACAGTACTCAGTTCATCACAAGCTTAAAAGTGTAAGTATGGTTAATACTGCCAGTGCAATTTTAATACTGCCAGTGCAATTTTAATACTGCCAGTGCAATTTTAATACTGCCAGTGCATTTTTAATACTGCCAATGCACAGTTAATACTGCTAGTTAGTTAATACTGCTAGTGGTTAATACTGCTTTCAGTAAATACTGCTTTCAGTTAATACTGCTTTCAGTTAATACTGCTAGTTAGTTAATACTGCTAGTGGTTAATACTGCTCTCAGTTAATACTGCTAGTTAGTTAATACTGCTAGTGGTTAATACTGCTTTTAGTTAATACTGCTCACTGTTAATACTGCTTTAACTAAACTTTTAGGGTTAATACTGCTTATAATCCACAAGTTATAAATACCCTTTCCCCGCCTAAACGATCATAACGACTCTTTGTCTACTGTTCATCTTCTCTCTCACTCTTTTCTCTCAAGTATCCAGTGCTCGCTAGTCAAGAATCCTTGCGTACAGATGGCTTCAATGGTGTTTATTGATGAGCACAACGAGATAGCCATGCTCTAAAAGCCAAAACAAGCCGAAGGTTTTCACCAGATAGTCGATTTTCTGAGGTCAAGCCACATCGCTCATGCTCTCACTATGTCTCCTACCATCTACGTAGAGTATCAAAGGCAATTCTGGGCCAATGCCTCTACTAGCACAGAAAATGGAGTGTCGTGCATCAAAACAAGGGTTTGTGCCAAACCCTTGACAGTTACTGAGGAGACCATTCGCATCTGTCTACGTCTAGACGATGCTTCAGGTATATCTTCTATTCCAAATGAGGATTTGTTTTCAAACCTCACTAGAATGGGGTATGAAGGCCAAATGGGGATTTTCAAGTTTTTCAAAGCTCAATTTACACCCCAATGGAGGTTTTTTGTTCATACCTTGATGCACTATATTTCCAAGAAAACTACTGGCTGGAGCCAATTTAGCAGTCCCATTGCCTATGCTTTGGTATGCTTATCTACTGCTAGAAAATATAACTTTTCTTTGATGATCTTCAATGCTCTTGTCTCAAACCTGGACAACAAGAAGACTTTCTTCATGTATCCCAGGTTTGTACAGGCAGTTATAACCAACGAATTGACGGATATACCTCACTTTGATGAGGTATATGTACCTAAACCCCCTAAAGGCAAGGTCTTCTCAAACATGAGAAGATCTGCTAGGGACTCGGAAGGAGTTGACACCCCATTGTTCTCAACAATGATGGTGGTGTCCCAACCACAAGAAGGTATGGCCTCAGGGTCAAGGCCCTCATTAGACCAACCCACTGAGAGTCAATCCCAACCATCCCTCTCTCAAATTTGTCCTCAGTCCTTTGCTGCTAAACCCACTCCTATGATAACCAAGACTTATGTCAAGAGAAAGGTACACAAGGCTCCTTCCCTTGTTGTCCCTACTATTAACCAAGAGCCTCAAAGCCCTCTATTGGAGCAATTTCCAATAGAGAATATCCAAAGGGAATCCAATAGGGTGTCTCCCAACCCTGAGGAGGTGCTCTCTAAGGAGATGGATGAGCATACGGGGGAGAAGGCTGCCACTACTTCTGCTAGCACAGAGAAGGACAGTGGTAACATCTCTAAGACCTTCCCCATGGAAACTTTGGGTGAGAAATCAACCAAAGGACCCCGGTGCCAAGAAACCAAGGGGGTAGTTGGTGCTTTTGCTAGGCAGAAGGCCACTACTACAAGATCCAAGGATCCCTCATGGATGGGCAACACATCCGAAAAAGGGTGAGGACAGATCTGAAACTGATGAATTGATGGCAAACTGTTCCAAGGATCCTTCAAGGGTGGGTAAAACACCTATAGAAGGTGAGGATAGCTATACTTACTTGGAATTGATGGAAACAATAGCCAACATCAATGTTGATGTGGTTAATCAAGGAAAGGAAATCAAGTCATTGCAGCAAGTAGTCATCTCCCAACAACAGCAGATTTCAAAACTCAAGCAACTAGTGGGAAAGCTCATTGCCAAGAAAAGAAGAAAACAGTTTGTTCTAAGGAGGAGAGAGGGGGCAAACAAAAAGGAGGAGGTAAATGCTTCCAAAAAGGGGGAGAGTTCTAGCTCAGAAAAGTTAGATCAACAGATTGAAGGGGACTTTTTTGAAGCACAGGGAGAGTTTGTTGAAGAAAAAGCTGAAGGTGTAATAGAAACAGAAAGTGCCAAAGCAGCAGAAACAACACCAGCAGTAGTAACAACCCTAACAGCAGAAACTGTTAGTGCTGCTGAAACTTCACAAGCAGCAGTAACAGGGTTAACACCTGAAGAAGTTGAAGTAGCAGAGATGCTTGTAAAAGCAAAGAATGACACTCCCAAAGCAAAGGGAGTGGTCATAAATGAAGGGGGAGCAAAGAGAACAGAAAAGAAAGACATGGCTGCAGATGCAAAGAGAAAAGGGAAAGAAAAGATTATAGAATCTGATCAACCAACCAAAAAGCAAAAGATGGTTGAGTCAGATGAAGCATTAGCCAAGAAACTGCAAGAAGAGTAAGATCAAGCAGAGAAAGAGCAGGTTGAGAAAGACAGAGAGATAGCCAGAGCACTAGCCAATGAATTAAATGAAGCATTTTAGAAGGGTTGGAAACAGAGAAAGCAAAGCAAAGAGCAATGAGCTTGAGAAAGGCTATGATGGCCAGAACAAGTGCAAAGAAGAAAAGGCCTTCACAGACTTACCTTGCAACTCAGGAAAGAAACAAGATGATAACTTTCTTGAGGAGTGCAATTGGTGTGAAGAAAGATATGTTTGTAAAGATGACTTTTGATCAAGTCAAGGGCTTATATGAGAAAGAAATGGGAAAACTAAAGAGTAATGAAAAGGACAAAGTGGAGTTTGAAAGGAAAGCCAAGGAGAGACATGATGTGAACATTAATCAACCCTTCCCTGAAAGTGAAGAGGGAACTCCTACAAAAGAAAAGGTAGAGATAAAGGAAGAAAAGAAGAAGGAAGCTACTATAGGGAAAAGTCAAAGGATTCTGAAGAGAACCAAGATGATGGCCAAAAGAAAGAAAACTGACAAGAAGCCCAGAGTAGAAGAAGAGAAAAAGGTTGCTGAAGAAGAAAAGGCACCAAAGAATGAAGAAAAGAGAGTTGAATCTCAGGAAGTACCACAGAGTTCAGATGTAAATATGTACATGGTGGTAATGGATAAAATTCCAAAGCCTATCACAGCTGAACCTGTTGGAGTCAAACCTCCTGAAGTCATCCACTGGGATATTATGATGGTGGATGGTAAAGAGTATATCAGATTGAAAAGAAAGGATGAGAAGTACTATGTGTTTGCAACATGGAACAAAATTGTCAGAGAATGTTCAAGATCTGATTTAGAGGAGATGTATGAAGTTGGTATGAAGTTACATGCAGATCAGTTGAAAGCTCCAGAGTTACCAATTGTGAAGCTGGTTATGGAGTATTTGTGCATGTTATTCAATCCAGAAGCAGTAAAGCATTTAATCAGAGATGTGTTTAAAACTGTTAGAGGATGGACTCTGTATGATAGGAGTGGAGTCTATAAATTGTCCTTGGATACTTTTCACATGGAATATTACTTGGTGGATAGGGTTTACAATCACACACGTCTAAAGCTTCATGCCATGTTAAAGAAGAAGCTGGGTTGTGCACCAAATTCAGAAATAGCAAAGTACCTAATTCAGAGAACTATCAATCAGAGTATGGGACTGGATCCTAACCTTGGATTGAATCAATGAAAGTTTTGGAAGCATCTGAAGAACTTGACTTCTCTTTCTAAAAGTCAAGTTAGGGGGAGATTGTTGGGAACTGAAGATGTGAACAAGTCTTTAATGCTGCTAGTTCAGAGTTAGTACTGCCAGAGGATCTCAAAGTTAATACTGCTAGGTACTACTACTTCTAGTAGAATTAATACTGCTAGTCAAAGTTAGTGCTGCTTGAACAAAGTTAGTACTGCTTAGCTAGTTAGTACTGCTAGTGGTTAGTGCTGCTTAGTAGTTAATGCTACCAAGACTCAGTTAATGCTTCCAAGGTGATCAAGGTGATTAATGTTGCTTCTAAGATAATTTGAAGATAATGTTGAAAAGATAGCGTCTGGAGATAAACATGGAAAGCTTGAAGATAATTATGAAGATTATTTTGAAGATCTTTTTATGTTTAGTAATTATCTTTTATTCTTCAATATATGTATAGATTTGTTTAGAATAGCGAAGTAATTTTTGTGAGAATAATTCTGAGTTTTTGAGATAGAGAGAGAATCAACCTCAAGGCATCGTTCCTAATTCTAGAGAAGTAGAATTCGTCTTGAAAGAGCCTGTTCTTCAAGATTGAGGGTGTGATTGAAAAGCTTGTAACTTGAATCATTAAATAAAGTTTACAAGTTGATTGTGATTCACTGTTTCACTGTTTTTCTGTTTATTGAATATTAAAGTGTTTTTCCGCAACTTCTTTAATATTGTTTCTGAGTATTCATAATTCTTGTTGAGAATTCGATCCTGACACATGCTAGAGTTATTTGAAAACAAAATAAACACATAGCATGCAATTGATCATAAATAACATACATATAAAATATATTGCATCATGTATGTAAACTGAAACATCATGCATAAATACGCATCACCATATAAATCATATAATGCTGAAAATAAATTTGTACGTATGTATGCATCCCATTGTAAGTCTCATGAAGACTCAACTGATTGTGTGTAGGTCGGCTACTCATAGCCTTCATCCGAAAACCTACACATTTTATATCATAATATCCAATTAATGGCTTACTATCTCCAAAAGTCAACTATGGTTAACCAGACTTGACCTAAAGTCAAACTCCAAAACCGGCCTCATAATAACTCAAATATCTCCATTTGATCTCATCGTCACAATACTTGTGGGTGAAACAAGGTAAAAGTCAACCATTGGTCAACGCGGTCAACCTCAACTAACTTTAGTCAAAACTCAAGTCTAAAATTCGACAACGTCCTAAAACATCAAAATAATCATTCTATAAACTTATAAAGCCATCAATACCAATTAAAGCGTCCCAATAATTAATTAAGTCTAATTACGACGCTTTTATACTATTATGAATCATCAAAATAATTTGATAAACCTCCAAGTGTTACACTTAGTAACGACTCTAAACGTCGGTTCATCTTTTAAATAACTAAATGAATTATTTGTTCTGCATTAAAACGTCTTAATAATATTTAACCAAAATATCACACTTAAATCCAACATTTGAGCTTGATTAAATAATCTCATAAATGTCTCCTTAAGAATTAATTAATTAACTAGTATTCTAAAATAAATTAATACATTAATTAAATAATAGTTTGAATCAATATATTAAATAAATTTAGAAGTTAAATTAATTAGTTAACATAATCCAAATAATTATACCTTTATCAACTTAAACCCAAAATAGGTTACATAAAATACCCAATATAAATGCTTAATCTTAAAAATGGAACTTTTAAAATCTATAATTTTAGGTCAATCCAAAACAATCTAAAATTGAGGGGATAATTTGCAACTCAAAATTTTGACCTAAACATAATATTTAAAAGTAAAAGGGTTAGAACTGTCAAAAATCAAAATCTCATAATTCATCCCCCACGTAACAGACTAGATCGTTGTCGGGGACTGCATTTCGACGACAACTCTCCGGGAAATTGCAAACAGCCGTTCGACCTCGTTTTCTAACCGTTTTCATCAATTCTTTTTGCAAAACTCTAGAAAATCATTTTATCTAACCATAGGAACAAAAATTAACCAAAACCATCAACTATTGAGTCCCATTTCTTCGTTTAAAGTTCCAATTTTAAAACCACTCGAAAATCAGTTAAAAAACTCAAAATCGAACCTTCAAAACTAAAATCTGAGACATAAGGCTACTAAGGTTCGATAAAGGACTTATAAACAAAGCTAACCATATAAAGAACTCGAAAGTTGGTTGGGTATTTTACCTCCAATCGTCAATAAACGGAGATTTCGGACGTTCACTTTGAGCTTCGATTTCTTTTTCGTTTCTCCGTTTTTCTTGAAGCTTCTTGAACGAAAAATGAACCCCATTGTATTGTCTACTTATATCTAAAACTTTTGAATCTTTTCGTTGACCAAGCAAGCCAATAAGAAGCCCCAAAGATCACCCATCGTTTTCAAATCTGAAAATTTTCTGAAAAGCCATATTTACATAACAGGCCCCTTTGGTATGAAAGAGTTGACGTCTGACACAACCCCCTAACTATTAGATAATGACATTCAGCACCCTGGCTTCAATGTTTTGCCCAAATTTTCACTTTTCAACCCTGTTTTGACATTTTCTTTCATTTTTGGGCCGATTGAACATAAATTCATTTCTCGCTCTCCTTAAAATGGAATAAATGGTCTCTTTTACGTTTTTATTCACATTTTTGGTCCGATAAAATAAAATTCATTTTATTTTATTTTATTTTCCATTTTCCTTTTCTTTTCATATTTATTTATTTACCCATTTTGGGGTGTCACAAATAAAGTCAGATTGGTTGCTAAGGGATATTGCCAAGCAGAAGGCATAGACTATAATGAAACATTTGCACCCGTGGCAAGGCTAGAGGTCATTCGAATCTTCTTAGCCTTTGTTGAACACAAAGGATTCAGAGTCTATCAAATGGATGTCAAATCATGCTTCTTGAATGGTAAGCTACAAGAAAAGTCTATGTCCAGCAACCACCAGGCTTTGAGAGCTTAGAGCATCCAAACCATGTATACTTTCTTGACAAAGCACTTTATGGCTTAAAACAAGCTCCAAAGGCATGGTATGAGTGTCTCTCTTCCTTTTTATTTAAAAAAACGAGAAAGGTACTATCGATACTACTTTATTCATCAAGAGACACAAGAATGACATAATTCTACTGCAAATTTATGTGGGTGACATCTTATTTGGTTCTACACATCCCTCTTATTGTGAAAAGTTTTCAAAGTTAATGAAGAGTGAGTTTGAAATGAGTATGATGGGAGAATTAACTTTCTTCCTTGGATTTCAAGTTAAACAAATCACAGAGCGCATATTTATAAACCAGTCTAAGTATGTTTTTGACATCTTAGCAAAATACAAGCTCTTTGACTCTTCTACCATGAAAACACCAATGGCCACAGGGTCCAAGATTGACTCTAATCCCTGTAGGAAACCTATAGAGGAAAGACTCTACAGAGGCATGATTGGTAGTAGATCGTATATCATGTTTGCTACATGCCTCTACGCTAGATTTCAGTCTAAACCAAAGGAGACCCAATACCTTGGCCTCTGGTATCGTAAAGATTATGGCTTTGATCGAATAGCTTACACAGATGCAGATCATCGAGGATGTAGACTACACCAGAAGAGCACTTATGGGAGCTGTCAACTACTTGGAAACAAGCTAGTGTGTTGGACTTCAAAGAAGCAAAATTGTGTGTCAACTTCAACCACAGAAGATGAATACGTTGTTGCTGCAAGTTGTTGCTCACAAGTCATATGGATGAAGACTCAACTTAAAGATTATGGCTTTGACTTTGACAAAATACCCATCCTCTATGATTCTGAAAAGTGCAGTCGCCATCTCTGCTAATCCTATGTGTTAGCTCCAATAGACTAGTCTTAGAAGTATTGAAAAATAGGCTAAGTACAAGAACTGCAGAATACCTATCAAGATCGAAAATTCTTAAACAAGAATTTAATACAAACTTAGATACAATGTTAAAGAAGTCGCGGAATAACACTTTAACAATTAATCAAAAACACATAATATGAACTCAAATCATAAGTTTATATTGCAAAAAACTTAATGATTACAAACACAACCTCAATCTGTTGAACAGACTCAACAGACGTTCTATACTTCTCTATAGAAAGTATCAATACTAGTCTTAAGGTTAATTCTATAAACAAAAACAACTCTATCAAATGTATATTTTTCTATCAAGAACTTCTAGACTATATATACAAAAACTGATTACAAGATAATTATTAAAATAAGATTGATCTTCAGCATCAATACCATAATTATCTTCATCTCCTATTTTCCGCATCAATCCATCTTTATCTTCGGAAGCAACATTAACTCAATAACAGTATTAACTTTGTACCCTGGCAGTAGTAACCATGCTTGCAGTATTAATCTTCAAGCAGTACTAACTACTAGCAGTACTAACTCTCCAAGCAGTACTAACTATTCAAGTAGCAGTACTAAGTCTTCAAGCAGTATTAATTCTACTAGCAGTAGTAATATTTCTTCACCTAGCAGTACTAACCAGACTTACTTATTTCTGACCCAACAATCTCCCTCTAACTTAACTTTTCAAATTTAGAAGTTAAGTTTTTCAGCAAAATTGTGGTCTTCATGATGCTTTCAAAACTGCTTCTCAGTTTCCCAAATTAGGATCCAATCCCAGACTTTGATTAATGGTTCTTCTGATTATAATCTTTGCCATTTCAGAACATGTAGAACATACCAGCTTTGCTCTTAACATTCCTTGTATTTAGCTCTGCTATGATCATACCTTTGTCCACTAAGTAGTACTCATGGTAGATTTTGTCTATGGTTAGGACATATATTCCACATCTTTCAATTAACATCCAATGGTCAATGCTTCTGAAAACCCTTTCATGATTCATATATCTGATAATATGCTTAATCCTGTCAGGATCAAACATCATGCGTAGGTATTCCATGGCTATCTTGATTAGACTCATTCCAGCTTCATCCAACACTTTACCATACAAGCTCATCCCAACTTTGTGCATTTCTTCCAAATCAGACCTGGAGCAGCTTCTGCTAATTTTACCCCATGTAGCATACACTTCATAGTGATCTCCTAATCTCTTGATCCTGAAGTATTCTTTGCCTTGATCTTTCAAAATATCCCAATGAATGATTTCAGGAGCATTCACTGAAATAGGATCAACCTTCAGAGGTTCTTTATCAGATACTGTCATCTACAGATCAAATTGCACATCAGTTTGTCTTGATTGACTTGTATGATCTTGATTCTGCTTTAGCACATGTTCTGTTGATTCTGCTTCTGCTCTCACACTTTCATTTTCTTTTTCTTCAATTCTTGACCTATTAGCCTGTTTCTTTGTAGCAATGGATTTCTTTCTTTTTATAGCTCCAATTTTCTGAGCTAAGGTTTCTTCTTCCTTCACCTTTGCCTTTTCTTTGATAGGAGTGCCTTCTTCACTGTCAGGGAAGGGCTGTTGTATGTTGAGGTCATGCCTTTCTTTCATCTTTCTTTCAACCTCTACCCTTTGAATGAAATCCCCTTTCAGCTTGGCCATCTCCTTCTTGGATAGCTCTTCTATCCTTCCAAATGACATGATGGTAAACATTCCTTCAGGAACCCCAATAGCTCATTTCAGAAAGTTTATCATTTTCCTTCTTTCTTGATTGGCCAGGAAGGTTTTAGATGGTTGTCTTTGTCTTGTCTTTAATAGCAGCCTTTGCCTTGTTGGGAACTGAAGAATTCATCAAGTATGGTTAATGCTGCTAGTTCAAAATTACTACTGCTAGAAGACTTAAAGGTTAATACTGCTGAGTGTTACTACTGCTAGTATTATTAATACTGCTAGTCAAAGTTAGTGCTGCTTGAACAAAGTTAGTACTGCTTAGCTAGTTAGTACTGCTAGTGGTTAGTACTGCTTAGTAATTAATGCTGCTAGAAGGAAGTTAATGCTGCTGAAGATTAATACTGCTTATATGATGAAGATTCGTATGAAATGATATACATGGAAGCTTAGAGATATACATAGAAGATATACTGAAGATATTTTATTTATTGTAATTATCTTTGTATTCAGTATATATATTGTATAGTTTAGAATAATCTTTTTTAGAGTTTTCATTCTTTTAGAGAGAAAATCAACCTCAAGGCATAGATCCTAATTCTAGAGAAGTAGAATTCGTATTGGTGAGCCTGTTCATCAATATTGAGGTTGAGTGAGTAATCTTGTAACTTCAAAGCATTCAATACAAGTTTACAGTTTGTTAATTATATTCTGTTTTGATTTCCTGTTTGATTAAATATCAAAGTGTTATTCCGCAAACTTCTTTGATATTGTTTCTGTTAATTAATTCTTGTTGAGAATTCGATCCTGACAAGTGGTATCAGAGCCTAACTCTCTTAGAAACAGTTATTCATCATGGAAAATCTTACAGAATCAAGCAGTACTTTGGTTTCTAAGGTTCCAATGCTCAAACCAAGTGAGTTTGACATGTGGAAGATCAGAATCAGACAATATATTCTTCTCACTGACTACTCAATGTGGGATATCATTGAGAATGGTCCTTCTGAAGCTGGAAGGATAGGACCAGATGGGAAAAGACCTCCACCAAAGACAGATGGTGAGAGGAAGATCAGACAGACAGAGATGAAGGCTTTGAGCACTCTGCTCTTGGCCATTCCCAATGAATATCAACATCAATTTTGCAACTGCACTGATGCTCAGATTCTCTGGAATGCTCTAGAGAAAAGATTTGCTGGAACTAAGAGCATCAAAAGAAATCAGAGAGATGTTCTAAAGCAACAGTATGAGAACTTCACTTCCACAAAGAATGAGTCTATGACTCAAACTTTTGACAGGTTCAATAAACTCATAGGTGAACTGGCTACTGTAGGAGTGAAGATGGAACAAGATGATATCAACAGAAAGTTCCTCAGATCTCTTGGGGATGAATGGACTATGTACACTGTCTCATATAGACAGAGTGACAATCTGGAAGAGAAAGAACTTGATGATCTATACAATGATTTAAGAGTTTTTGAAACTGAGGTAGAAACCAAGAAGAAGCCCTCTGGTTATATTCACAATGCTGCACTTCTTTCAGCATCCACTGATACTACTGCCAACCCTGAAGCAACTAGTACTGCCAGTGGAGTAAGTTCAGAAAAAGGAACTGAAACTATCTTTGAAGCCTTTTTGTCCAGTCATAGCAGCAATTCTCTGATTAATGATGATCTTGATCAAATTCACCCTGATGATCTGGAGGAGATGGATATTAAATGGCAGATGGCCATGTTATCCATGAGGGTGAAAAAGTTCATTAAAAGAACTGGAAGAAATAACTTCTCTCAAAGAAGAGAAGATGGAGCTGGTTTTGACAAAACCAAGGTGGAATGTTATAAGTGTCACAAGAAATGACACTTTGCTAGAGAATGCAGGAGTGCTGTTCCAAACAATAACCACCAACAAGCTCAGAATGGAGGATACAATCAGAACAAGAATCCTGCTCAAGCCCTTGTTTCTCAACAAGGAATGGGATTTGACTGGAGTGATCAAGCTGAGGAAGCCATTCAGAACCAAGCTCTTATGGCAGAAGTGTCTGATCTCCCTACTGAGGTAAGTTCTAATCTTTGTACTAAATCTTGCATTGACACTGTTACAAGATACAGGGATCACAATCAAAGTATGTGTGATGATCTCAAAAGATTAGAAAAAGACAGAAGAGATTATGTGTTAATAGTAGAGAGATTTGAAGAGCAAATCAAAGGCTTTCAAGCTAATGAACTTCAACACTCTTATGACACAAACTATTGGAAGTGGGAAAAGAATGAGTTAGAAACCAAACTGTCTAAGTCCTTAGAAGAGAATGATAGACTGAAAGAGGAACTGTCAAAAGTTAAGCTTGACATAGACAAGTTTTCCTATGCTTCAAAAGCAATGGACTCTCTTCTAAAGGCTCAGATACATGATAAGATGAAGCCTGGCATTGGATACAACAATACACCCCCTCCTTACAATAATAACTATATTTCTCCTACATCAGACTTGTTAGAAACTAAGGAGAAAAAGGACTTGTCTGAAGAAGCATTTAAGATAGATCCTTTGGATGAGGTAGTAGTTAAGGATTTGACTGAGAAAGGAGCAAGTGAGAACAGTGATAATAATGTGAGTAAAAAGATACCATTAGAAAACAATATTATCACCAATGAGGGATGTGAAAAAATCTGGGTCAAGTCCAAGGAGATAGAGAAGACTAAAGGAAATGATAACAAGGTCCATTACAAACAAACCACAGTTTTGAATCCTGGATCTTGTAAACAGTGTGATTGCAATAAAGCCAAGAGCCTAAATTCTGGTTTAAAAAGAGGAAATCAAAGAAACTGGAATAATCAATGGGCTCAGAAACAAGGAGTTGATCTGAATAAAATCAATAGACCAAAACCTTGTTTTATATGTGGCAAGTTGAATCATTTGGCTAAGTATTGTTACTTTAACCCTATTAACCAACAGATGAACTTTCAAAGATTTGTGCAAAAATCTGTTGGTTATAGGAAGGCTGGAAAGAAAAATGTGATAAAGAAATCTATTGAAAGTAAAGGCACTTTAAAGAAAAAGATTTTAAAAGAAAGTGCCAAAATGTGGGTACCTAGAAGTACTAACAGTGTTAGTACTGCTAACAATATTAGTACTGCTAACACAGTTACTACTGCTAACAGTGTTAGTACTGCTGAAAATATTAATGCTGCTAATACTGTTAATACCTCTTCAAAGGTTATTACTACCAACACAGTTACTGCTGCTAACACAGTTACTACTTCTAACAAGGTTAGTGCTGCCAAGCATGCAAGTGCTGCCAAGGCAGTTAGTACTTCTAAAACTAGTACTGATTCTAGCAAACATGGTTCCAAGCCTATTATTGTAACAAAGTACTCCAAGAATGAGGAGTTAAAGTTCAAAAATCTTGTCAAGAAAGAATGCAAATATTTTGATGAGAAAGGGGTACCCAAGACCACTTTGGCTTGGGTTCCTAATTCATACTAATTGATTTATCTAATGTGCAGGGCAACCAACAGCTCAAGGGAAAGAGCATTTGGCATGTTGATAGTGGTTGCTCTAGGCACATGACAGGCAACATGTCATGCCTTCAGGATTTCAAGCATATCAATGAAGGACATGTTGCATTTGGAGACAATCTTACTGGTGGTAAGATAAGTGGAAAAGGTAATGTCACCAAAGGTAAGATGACATTTGAGGATGTCTACTATGTTGATCAATTAAAGTACAACCTGTTAAGTGTATCACAGGTTTGTGACAAACAACATAGTATATTATTTACTAATACTGAGTGTATGATTCTTTCTCCAGGGTTCAAGGTAGTTGATGAAAGCATGATACTACTTAGAACTCCAAGACAGGACAATGTTTACTGTCTTGATATGGACAATGTTGATAGTGATTCATCTCTAAATTGTCTTGTTTCAAAAGCTTCTGTAGATGAATCCTCTCTATGGCACAGAAGGATGTGTCACATGAATTTCAAGACTATGAACAATCTTGTTAAAAATAACCTTGTAAGAGGGTTACCTTCAAAAGTCTTTTCATGTGATGATCATTGTGTTGCTTGTCTTAAAGGCAAACAACACAAAACTTCTCATAAGACCAAAGAGTTAAATTCTGTTTCTTCTTGTCTCCAGTTACTGCATATGGATCTGTTTGGTCCTACAAATGTTATGAGTATAGGCAAGAAATCTTACTGCTTGGTTATTGTTGATGATTACTCCAGATTTACTTGGGTATATTTTCTAAGGACTAAGGATGAAACAAGTGGTCTTATCAAATCCTTTATTCTAAGAATTGAAAACCAAACTAATCAAAGAGTAAAAGTCATGAGATCAGATAATGGAACTGAGTTTAAAAATCATGATCTAAACACCTTTTGTGAAGAAAAAGGTATTGAGAGGCAATATAGTGCTCCTAGGACTCCTCAACAGAATGGTGTTGCTGAAAGGAGGAATAGAACACTAATAGAGGCTGCTAGATCTCTGTTGGCTGATTCAAAATTGCCAATTACCTTCTGGGCTGAAGCAGTTAATACTGCTTGTTATGTCCAAAACAGAGTTCTAGTGGTCAAGCAAAAGAACAAGACCCCATATGAGCTTTTAAATAAAAGAAAACCTTTTATTGGTTTCTTCAAACCTTTTGGGTGTCCTTGTACAATTCTAAATACCAAATCTCACTTAGGTAAGTTTGATAGCAAAGCAGATGATGGATTTCTTGTTGGATATTCATCTCAGAGTAAGGCCTACAGAGTATTTAACTCTTCTTCTAGAATAATTGAAGAAAGTGACAATGTCAAATGCAATGAGAACACACCAAATCCTGTTGGGTCTGGACCTCAGTGGCTATTTGACATTGATTCACTAACTAACTCTTTGGGTTTTAGTAATGAGTATACAGGAACAGGAAGTGGAGGATCAGGGATCACACAAGATCAAGAAAGTATATCTAAATCTGTGATTTTTCCCATACCCACAATAAATTCTGGTGAAGACTGTGAAAAGGAATCAATTACTGGACCAAGTCAGAGTGAAGAAGACACTAGAGATGAGGAGACTCAAGAAAATAATGAAGTGGCATCTGAAAACACTTCATTTGAGTTGCATGAATCTAATCTTGAGGCTGGACTGAATGAAGAACCTAGTCATAACACCAGAGTTCAAAAGAATCATCCTCCACAGTTGATAATAGGAGATATCTCTTCTCCTATGATGACTAGACATCAAAGCAGGCTTCAGGAAATGCAAGATCAACAGCATACAGTGCTTTCTTGTTTTCTATCACAGCTTGAGCCTAAAAAGGCACATGATGCTATGAAAGAATCCAGCTGGATAGAAGCAATGCAAGAGGAACTGTTACAGTTCAAGCTACAAGATGTATGCGATCTAGTAGACCTTCCTAAAGGTCACAAAGCGATTGGCACAAAGTGGATTTTCAGAAACAAGAGAGATGAAAGAGGTATTGTCATAAGGAACAAAGCAAGGCTGGTGGCTCAAGGCTATACTCAAGAAGAGGGTATAGATTATGAAGAAGTTTTTGCACCTGTAGCTAGGATAGAAGCAATCAGACTATTCCTAGCCTATGCTTCTTACATGAACTTCAAAGTCTATCAAATGGATGTAAAAAGTGCTTTTCTCTATGGATCAATTGAAGAAGAAGTATATGTCTGTCAACCACCAGGGTTTGAAAACCCAAGCTATCCAGACAGGGTATACAAATTAAAGAAAGCACTTTATGGACTACATCAAGCCCCAAGAGCATGGTATGACACACTGTCATCCTATCTCTTGGAAAATGACTTTGAAAGAGGAGTCATTGATAAGACTCTATTTATCAAAAGAAAGAAGAAGGATATTTTGCTGGTCCAAATCTATGTTGATGACATTATCTTTGGATCTACAAGAAACAACATGTGCAAGGAGTTTGAGGATTTAATGCATCAAAGGTTCAAAATGAGTTCCATGGGGGAACTTACTTTCTTCCTTGGACTCCAAGTTCAACAGAAGTCAGATGGCATTTTCATCTGTCAATCCAAGTATGTGCAGGATATTCTAACCAAGTTTGGCTTCTCAAAATCAAAACCTGCCAGCACACCTATGGAAACACACAAGCAGATCACAGCAGATCTTGAGGGGGAGGATATGGATGTGCATCATTATAGATCCATGATTGGCTCTCTCATGTATCTCACAGCATCAAGGCCAGATATAATGTTTCCAGTCTGTGTATGTGCAAGATTTCAAGTTAGGCCAAAGCAATCTCACTTTCAAGCTGTTAAGAGGATATTCAGATATCTCAAAGGGCAACCCAGATTGGGACTTTGGTATCCTCATAACTCACCTTTTGACCTAATAGCATACTCAGACAGTGATCTAGGTGGGGCAAACTTGGACAGAAAATCTACTTCTGGAGGATGTCAGTTTTTGGGTGCTAGACTAGTCTCATGGCAGTGCAAGAAACAAACCACAGTATCTACATCTACAACAGAGGCAGAGTACATAGCAGCTGCAAGTTGCTGTTCTCAAGTCTTATGGATTCAGAATCAAATGTTGGATTATGGGGTAACCTTTCTACACACTCCAATCTTTATTGACAACAGCAGTGCTATTAGCATTGTGAATAATCCTGTCAAGCACTCAAAAACTAAGCACATTGAAATCAGGTATCACTTTATAAGAGATTGTAATGAAAAGAAACTTATTCTAGTTGTCAAAGTTCACACTGATAATCAGTTTGCTGATCTATTCACTAAAGCTTTTGATGTGGGTAGATTCACTTTCTTGGTAACAAGTGTGGGAATGATAAACTCTGAATAATCCCCTTCTCAAAAAGTGGTTTTATATCTGTATAGTATTCCTGGAGTTACTAATCTTCTGTTTCAGGATTTGCATAGCAGTACTCGGTGTTTAGCAAGTTTAAAAGGAGTAAAGTAGTTAATACTGCTAGTAGTTAATACTGCTTTCAGTTAATACTGCTAGTGGTTAATACTGCTTTCAGTTAATACTGCTAGTGGTTAATACTGCTTTCAGTTAATACTGCTAGTGGTTAATATTGCTTTCAGTTAATACTGCTAGTGGTTAATACTGCTTTCAGTTAATACTGCTAGTGGTTAATACTGCTTTCAGTTAATACTGCTAGTGGTTAATACTGCTTTCAGTTAATACTGCTAGTGGTTAATACTGCTTTCAGTTAATACTGCTAGTGGTTAATACTGCTTTCAGTTAATACTGCTAGTGGTTAATACTGCTTTCAGTTAATACTGCTAGTAGTTAATACTGCTCTAGGTTAATACTGCTTATATTCCGAATACTATAAATACTTTCAGCCCGCCTAAAAGTTCATAACGACTCTTTGCATACTGTTCTCTTGCGCTCAAAACCTTTTCTCTCTCAAGTTCGAAGTTTTTAGGCAAGCTTTTCACTAAGATCAATGCCATCCATGACTTTCATCGACGAGCACAACGAGATTGCGATGCTACAAAAGCCAAAGCAAGCTGCAGGATTTCATCAGATTGTGGATTTCCTCAAGACAAGCCACATTGCTCATGCTCTTATTGTATCCCCTACAATCTATATTGAGCATCAAAGGCAGTTCTGGGCTAATGCAACGATTGTTGTTGAGAATGGTGTGCAGATGATCAAGACAAGAATCTGTGATCAATCACTCACGGTTACTGAAGAGGTTATTCGCATCAGTCTACGTCTAGACGATGCCTCTGGTATAACCTCTATCCCAAATGATGAACTGTTTTCAAACCTTACAAGAATGGGGTATGGAGGCCCATTGGGAGTTTTCAAATTTTCTAAAGCAAAATTCTCACCCCAATGGCGTTTCTTTGTCCATACTCTTATGCATTGTATCTCCAAAAAGACTACTGGATGGAGTGAGTTCAGCAGCACTATTGCTTATGCTTTGGTGTGCTTGGCCACTGCCAGAAAGTATAATTTTTCTAAAATGATTTTCACTGATCTTGTCTCAAACATGGGAAACAAAAAGAGCTTCTTTATGTATCCCAGGTTTGTTCAAGAAATTATTACTCATGAATTGACGGATATACCTCAACCTGTTGGGGTATATGTACCTAAACCCCCCAAAGGCAAGGTTTTCTCAAATATGAGAAGATCTGCTGGGGACTCTGAAGGAGTTGACACCCCATTGTTCTCTACAATGATGGTGGTGTCCCAAACCAATGAAGGTATGGCAGCAGGGTCAAGGCCCCCATTAGACCAACCCACTGCTAGCCAAGCCCAACCTTCCATCTCAAAATCAATTCCCCTGTCCCTTCTTGAAAAACCAACCTCTCCCATCACCCAAACTTACAAGAGAAAACAGGTAAAGAAGGCTCCTTCCCTTCTTGTACCATTACCCACTAAGCCTATAAGCCCTCTAAGGGAGAATTCTCCCCTAGAGAATATCCAAAGGGAAACCACACGGGTGTCTCCCCACCCAAAGGAGGTGCTCTCTGAGGAGGAGGTAGAGCATATGGGTGATGAGGCTGCCACTACTCCTGCTAGTTCAGAGGAGGAAAGTGGTAACATCAATAAGACCTCCCCCATGGCAACTTTGAATGAGCAATCATTTGAAGGTCCCTGGTGCCAAGAAACCACAGGGGTGGATAGTGCCTCTGCAAGGCAGAAGACTTCCACAAATAAAAGATCCAATGATCCTTTAAAGGAGGGTAACACTTCTAGAGAGGGTGAGGACAGATATACGTACGATGAATTGATGGAAACAATGGGGAACATCAATCAAGATGTTCTCAAACAAGGCAAAGAAATTGAAGAAATGAAGCTAGTAATTCTGTCACAACAAGAACAGATTGCTAAGCTGAAGAGGATGGTGGTTAGTCTGGTACAAAGGAAGAAGAGACAGCAATTCCAATTAAGGAGAAGGCCAACTGAGGATGATGCTCCCAAAAAGGGGGAGATCAACATGGAAGAAGCCACAAGAAAGGGGGAGCTTGATGGAGAGAAAGTTGATGTTCAGGGGGAGAAGCAAGAAGAAACAGTTACTACTGCTGACATTAATAAAGCAGCAGAAACTGTGAAAGAAGTGTTAACAGATCTTGAGATTGCAGAGACCTTACTAAAAGCCAAGAATGATACTCCCAAGGTCACTTCAAAGACCAAAGGTGTAATCATAAAAGAACAAGGTGAAGTGATCAAGAAAGATAACAGTAAAAAGGAAATGAGCAAAGACAAAGGAAAAGCAAAGATGGTAGAATCTGATCAACCAATCAAAAAGCAAAGGTTGGTTGAATCAGATGAAGCCTTAGCTAAAAAGATGCAGGAGGATATTGAAAAAGAAGAAAGAGTTCAGATGGAAAAGGACAGGGAAATGGCAAAAGCTCTAGCTGCTGAATTGAATGAAGCTTATCAACAGAGTATGGCAACTGAAATTGCACAGAAGAAAGCTGCAAGTATGAAGAAATCTGTGGTGAAAAAAGTTGCAAAGAAGAGAAGACCCTCAAAGACATTCCTAGGTACCCAAGAGAGAAACAAGATGATTATATTTCTCAAAGGTGCTGTAGGAGTCAAAAAGGAGATGTTCTCCAAAATGTCTTTTGAGAAGATCAAAGAGCTCTATGATTCAGAAATGTTAAAGCTTCAGGGAAGTGAAACTGCTAGGGTGGAGATGGAGAAGAGAATAAAAGAAAGTAATGACTTTGATTGTCAAAAGCCATTCCCAGATGAGCAAGAAACACCTCCTAAGAAAGAGTCCACCCTGGGAGAAAGTCTAAGGACTTTAAAGAGAACAAAAATGATGGCAAGGAGAAAGCCAATTAAAAAGCCTAGAGTATCTGAAGAAGAGGCTGATAAGGTTGCTGAAGAAGAAGGGGCACCTGAGTCATCTAAACAGACAGAGCCATCTAACACTGATGATGTAAATTTGTATATGGTAGTGATGGACAAAGTGCCTGAACCAATTTCAGCAGAACCTGTAGGAGTTAAGCCTCCTGAGGTCATTCTCTGGGATACATTGACAGTGGATGGAAAGGAATACATAAGGCTGAGAAGAAAGGATGAAAAGTATGAAGTGTTTAACACATGGGCAAAAATTGTCAGAACATGCTCTAGATCAGATATTGAAGAGATGTTTGAGATAGCAATGAAGTTGTATGCAGATATTCTAAAGGCTCCAAGGATTTCAATTACAAAACTGGTAATGGAGTATCTGTGTATGATGTTCAAACCTGAAGAAGTAAAGCACTTGATCAAGGATGTCTTCAAATCAGTAAACAGTTGGACTTTATATGAAATTAGTGGAGTATATACAGTGACTTTGGATTTAAATCACACTGAATACTTCCTAGTGGATAGAGTGTATAATCATAGCAGATTGAAGCTACATGCCATGTTGAAGAAAAAGTTAAGGTGTGTTCCAGATTCAGAAATGGCTAAATACTTGATTCAAAGAACCATCAATCAGAGTTTGGGATTGGATGCAAACACTGGGATTTAGGCATTGATAGAGTTTTGGGAGCATCTTGAAGAAAATTTGAAGAACTTGACTTCTCTTCCTAAAAGTCAAGTTAGGGGAGATTGTTGGGAACTGAAGAATTCATCAAGTATGGTTAATGCTGCTGGTTCAAAATTACTACTGCTAGAAGACTTAAAGGTTAATACTGCTGAGTGTTACTACTGCTAGTATTATTAATACTGCTAGTCAAAGTTAGTGCTGCTTGAACAAAGTGAGTACTGCTTAGCTAGTTAGTACTGCTAGTGGTTAGTACTGCTTAGTAGTTAATGCTGCTAGAAGGAAGTTAATGCTGCTGAAGATTAATACTGCTTATATGATGAAGATTCGTATGAAAGGATATACATGGAAGCTTAGAGATATACATAGAAGATATACTGAAGATATTTTATTTATTGTAATTATTTTTGTATTCAGTATATATATTGTATAGTTTAGAATAATTTTTTTTAGAGTTTTCATTCTTTTAGAGAGAAAATCAACCTCAAGGCATAGATCCTAATTCTAGAGAAGTAGAATTCGTATTGGTGAGCCTGTTCATCAATATTGAGGTTGAGTGAGTAATCTTGTAACTTCAAAGCATTCAATACAAGTTTACAATTTGTTAATTATATTCTGTTTTGATTTCCTGTTTGATTAAATATCAAAGTGTTATTCCGCAAACTTCTTTGATATTATTTCTGATAATTAATTCTTGTTGAGAATTCGATCCTGACATGCCTTGATGCCTTCTTTGTAACTTTAGCAGCAGCAGCAGTCGTTAAGCTCTTTTGATATTCTTCATTAAGCTTAGTAGCCAATTCCAAAGCAATCTCTCTATCTTTTGCAGATTGGATCTCTTCCTCCTTTTCCAATTCCTCTTGCAAGTTCTTAGCCACCTCTTCATCCAATTCTATTTGAGTTTGCTTCTTTGATGCTTTTACAGGTTCAACCATCTTTTCTTTTCCTTTCCTTTTGGCTTCAGCAACACTGACTTCTTTTCTTTTCTTCTCTGTTCCACCTTCTTTGATTACCACTCCCTTGGCCTTTTGAGTATCCTTGGGGGTGTCATTCTTTGCTTTCACCAAAGTTTCAGCAATCTCAACCTCCTCTACAGACATACCAGTTTCTGCTGCAACTTTTTCTGTTTCTACTGCTTTTGCAGTTTCTGGTGTAGTTACTGCTGCTGGTGTTATTTCTACTGCAGCCTTCTCAGTTTCTGCTGCTAGACCTATTTCTGCTGCTTTGCTACATTCTGCTTCTGTACCCAACTCCCCCTCAAATTTAGATTCCATGCCAACAGGACTTTGTTTTTCAGTTTCATCCTCTTGAATCTCCCCCTTTTTGGAAGCATCATGATCAATGCTCCTCTTCTTCAAAACAAATTTGGTTTTCTTCTTTTTGTGCACCAATTTGAGTACCATCTTCTTCAACTTGACTATCTGTTCTTGTTGAGACATAATCACCTGCTTCATCTCTTTTATCTCCAATGCTTGATTGTGAACTTCCAGACTTATTGTACCAAGAGTATCCATCAATTCATCATAAGTATATCTGTCCTCACCTCCTTTAGGTGTTTTTACCACCCTTGAAGGATCCTTGGATCTTTTAGTAGAGGTCTTCTGCCTAGCAGAAGCAGCTGCTACCCCCGTGGTTTCTTGGTACCTGGGACCTTTAGATGATTGCTCATCTAAAGTTGCCGTGGGGAAGGTCTTAGATATGTTCACACTGTCCTGTCCTATACCTTGTGCAGAAACAGTAGTGTGAGCCTTACTGCTCACATGCTCATCCTTCTCCTTATAGAGCACCTTCTTGGGGTTGGGAGACACCCCTGTGGTTTCCCTTTGGATATTCTCTAATGGAGAATGCTCCATTAGAGGGCTTGAAGGCTTTGGGAGTGAAGATGCAAGAAGGGAAGTAACCTTCTGTACCTTTTTCCTGATATATGTTTTGGTGATGGGGGATTTGAGCTTGACAAAAGGGATCTGAGGAATATTAATAGAATGGAATGGTGTGGGTAGGTCATCAGTTGGGTGGTCAGATGTGGGCTGTGACCCTGATGCCTCACCATGGGAAAGAGACACACCCATCATTGTAGAGAACAATGGAGTGTCTTGGCCAGAAAAGTCCTTGGAAGACCTTTTTATGTTTGAGAACACTTTCCCCTTGGGGAGTTCTGGTACATATACCTCCTTGAAGGTAGGTAAATCCGTCAATTCCTTATTAAGTACTTCTTGTACAAACCTTGGATACATATAAAAGCTTTTTGATTTGATATCCAGGTTTGACATTAAATCATTTAAGATCATTTAAGAGAAATTAAACTTTCTAGAGGTCGCTAAGTAGAACAAAGCATAGGCTATGGTGCTGCTGAACTCACTCCAGTCAGTTGTTTTTCTTGAAATGCGGTGTTGTAGGGTATGAACAAAAAATCTCCACTAAGGTGAAAATTTGTTCTTGAAAAACTTAAATACATCAGTGGGACCTTCATACCCCATACGACTAAGAGCATGGAAGAGATCTTCCTTAGGAAGAGAGGTAACACCTGAGGCATCATCTAAGCGTAGATGGATGCGAATACACTACTCTGAGATGGTTAGGGGTTTATCACACACCCTTGTTTTGATGACCTGAGTGCCCTCTTCAGTGTGGATGGTAGCATTTGCCCAAAATTGTCGTAGATGTTCCACACAGATTGTGGGATTGACAGTGAGGGCATAGGCAATGTGTGACGATTTGAGGAAATCCACAATCAGATGGAAACCTTCACCATGTTTGGGTTTTTGCAACATAGCAACCTCATTGTGTTCATCAAAGAATTCTAGTCCTGCCATCGTTCTGATTGATTCTAGGGTTCGAATCGCAACAGGGGTTTACACTGGTGAGTAAGAAATCGAGAGAGAGAGTGAGAAAGAGAAGCAATGGAAGTTCAAAGAGTTGTTTGTATTTTGGCGGTCACAAAGGGTATTTATAGGTGGAGGGTTTCAGTTAGAAGCTGTACTAAGTACCCTAGCTGTATTAACCAACTTGCAGTATTAACTCATATTAGCAGTAGTAACACATACTGGCAGTACTAACACATACTAGCAGTATTAACTCAGACAAGCAGTATTAACAGATGCCAACACTAGTAACACTGATTAGCAGTAGAAACAAGGTAAGCAGTAGTAACTTTGCACCGGCAGTATAAACTACCTAGCAGTAGTAACCATACTTAACCATATTTTAACTGTCAAAATGAGTAATGTAGAGAGCATTATTAACTTAACTAGAAGTACCATGTATTCAATTTAAGGAATCTGAAACACTTAAACACACAAGGTTAGCAGTATCATGTACTATGAAATTTTCAAAACTCAACTTACCTTTTGAAACTATACCTTTGTCACTTATCTTACCTCCTGCTGGATCAATAGCAACATGTCCTCCATCAAACCTTTTGAAGTATTGAAGGTAGTCCATGTTACCTGTCATGTGCCTAGAGCAACCACTATCTACATGCCAAATGCTATTCTTCTTGAGCTATTGGTTGCCCTGCACACTAGATAAAACAGTTAGTTTCTTAAGGGAACCCAAGCCAAAGTGGTCTTGGGTTTCCCTTTCTCATCAACATATTTATAATCAGTAATTTTAGTTTGTATGAGATGATCAGAGTTAGGAATCGCATGGCTGGAATACTTTGTCTGGATTATAGGCTTGGCAATATTAACACTGGTAGCAGTATTAACTTGTTCAGCAGTAAGAATGCTGGGTCTGAAATGTGCCAAGGATGGTTACTACTGCTAGACATGACTATTACTACTGCCTGAGGAAGTTAGTACTGCTAGATCACAATTACTACTGCTTAAAGGAGTTAATGTTGTTGAGACAAAATTAATACTGCTTGCTGAGATTAATACTGCTAGTTCAGAATTAATACTGCTCATGAAGATAGTGCTGCTTATGAGATGAAGACTCCATATGAGAATGAAGACAACTGTATAGATTGAAGCTAAAGTAAAGGAGATAATTATGGACTGAAGATCAATTTTATTTTGATAATTATCTTGTAATCAGTATTGTTTATATAGTATAGAAGTCTTTGATAGAATCAATAATTATGATTCATAAGTTTTGTTTTAGAGAGAATTAACCTCAAGACTAGTTTAGATCCTTTCTATAGAGAAGTATAGAACGTATGTTGAGCCTGTTCAACAGATTGAGGTTTTGTGTGTAATCATCAAGTTTAATCAATATAACTTGTGATTTAAGTGCATATACTGTTTCATTGATTGTTAGTGTTAAATTGTTTTTCTGCAACTTCTTTAGCATTGATTCTGAGTGTGTGTGAATTAATATCTTGTTTGAATTTCGATCCTGACAAGTGGTATCAGAGCTTTGTTAAACTCAGAAAAACAACAATCATCATGGACGGTTCAAGTGATAGCGTTCTGGTCTCAAAGGTTCCAATGCTCAGATCTAATGAGTTTGACATGTGAAAGATTAGGATCAGGCAATACATTCTTCTCACAGATTACTCTATGTGGCATTGAGATTGGCCCATCTAATGAAGGAAAGATTGGAGCAGATGGAAAAAGAATCCCACCAAAGACGGGTGGAGAGAGGAAGATAAGGCAGACAGAGATGAAAGCCTTGAGCACACTGCTCTTGGCTATTCCTAGTGAGTATCAACACCAATTCTACAACTGCACTGATGCCCAGATGCTTTGGAATGCTCTAGAGAAGAGATTCTCTGGTACCAAAAGTACCAAGAGAAATCAGAAGGCAATACTGAAGCAACTGTATGAAAACTTCATGTCAACTAAGAATGAGTCCATGACTCAAACTTTTGACAGGTTTAACAAGCTGATTGGTGAACTAGCTACTGTTGGAGTGCAGATTGATCAAGATGATGTAAACAGAAAGTTCTTAAGGTCCCTTGGAGATGAATGGACCATGTATACTGTCTCCTTCAGACAGAATGACAAGCTGGAGGACAAAGAACTAGATGATCTTTATAATGACTTAAGGGTGTTTGAGGCTGAAGTGGAAGCCAAGAAAAGACCATCTGGATACACTCATAATGCTGCTCTTTTATCATCATCTTCTTCTACTGATTCTGCTGCTAATACAGAATCAGTTAATACTACTTATGTATCTAAGCAGGATGTATCTAATAACTCTGTATTAGAAGCTTTTCTTGCTAGTTTTGCTAATTCTGGATTAATTAATGACGATCTTGAACAAATTAATGCAGATGACCTTGAGGAGATGGATATGAAGTGGCAGATGGCCATGCTAACTATGAGGGTCAAGAGATTCATAAAGAGGACTGGAAGGAACAACTTTTCTCAAAGGAGAGAAGATGGTGTTGGGTTTGACAAGTCAAAGGTGGAGTGCTACAAGTGTCATAAGATGGGACACTTTGCAAAAGAATGCAGAGGAGGAATTCCTCAACAATATGGCAGCAACCACCAGCAAGCACATTCCTCAAGCTTCCAAAACAACAGAAACTCCACTCAAGCTCTTGTTTCTCAAGAAGGAATGGGATTTGATTGGAGTGATCAAGTAGAAGAAGATGTTCAGAATCAAGCCTTGATGGCAGAAGTCTCAGAATTTTCAAGCACAAATATTCCAACAGAGGTAAAAACTAAACTGTGCACTAAAGAGTGTCATCAGACTGTACAAAAGTACAGGGATCATAACCAAAGCATGTGTGACGACCTTAAAAGGTTAGAAAGAGATATAAGAGAGTATAAAGTGATTGTTGAGAAGTTTGAAGATCAAATCAAGGCTTACAAGTCCAATGAACTTCAGCATTACTATGACACAAATTACTGGAAGTGGGAGAAAGATCAATTAGAGATTCAAATAGAAAAGTCTAAAGAGGAGTACGAGAAGATAAAGAGTGAGTATAAGAAAGATAAGCTTGACATTGAGAAGTTCTCTTATGCTTCCAAAGCAATGGACTCTTTGCTTAAAGCTCAAGTTCATGATAAGATCAAGAGTGGTATAGGATACAATGCAACACCTCCACCTTACAACAATAATTATATCCCTCCCTCTTCAGATCTCTTAGAGAACCAAAATAAGGAGGACTTACCTATAGGAGCAACAGAAGTAGTTCCTACAGATAGTGTGGTGGTTAAAGAAGCGAATGAGGAAGAGAATTCTGAGAGTAAGAATGCAGAAGAGATTCCTGTAGAAAATCATATCCTTACAAATGAAAGGGGGGTAAACCATTCATCAAGAGTGAAAAGGTGGATAGCTCAAAGAGAGAAAAGGGAAAGGTACAGGGAGTCCACTATATGAAGACCACAGTTGTGAATCCCTGTACATGTCAACAGCATCAGCCCCAAAATCATGATAAAACAAGGGGTAATCAAAGAAACTGGAATAATCAGTGGGCACAAAAACAAGGGGTTGATCTGAGTAAAATCAATAGACCAAAACCTTGTTTTATTTGTGGAAAGCTTAATCATATTGCCAAATACTATTATTTCAATCCTATGAACCAAAGGATAAATTTTCAAAGTCATATACAAAATCCTGTTGGTGATAGGAATCAAAGAAGGAATCATATGGCTGAAAATGTAAAAAGAGCACCTTTAAAAGCTAATGTTCAAAACAAGTTTGCAAAATCAAAGAAAAATACTCCAAATAAGTCAAGGAGTAACTTAATGAAGAAGAAAGCAAACAAATTTGTCCAGGTTTGGGTCCCAAAAAGCACTAAACCTGTTAGTACTGCTACCTTAAATAGTACTGCTAACAGAAATAGTGTTGCTACCAATGTTAGTACTGCTAACGTAGTTAGTACTGCTTCCAGTGTTAGTACTGCAAGACCTATTATCATGACAAAATACTCAAGCCATAAGATTCCCCAGTCTGAAAAGCTCATCAAAACTGATTATGAATATGTTGATGAGAATGGGAAACCCAAGACCACTTTGGCTTGGGTTCCTATTAAAAACTAATTGTTCTACTTTATGTGCAGGGCAACCAACAGCTAAAAAGGAAGAGCATTTGGCATGTTGATAGTGGTTGCTCTAGCCACATGACAGGCAACAAGTCCTGCCTACAAAACTTCAAAAGAATTGATGGAGGACATGTTGCATTTGGTGATAATCCATCTGGAGGAAAGATTAGTGGAAAAGGTAATGTTTCAAAGGGTAAGATGACCATTGAGGATGTCTACTATGTTGAGCAATTGAGATACAACCTGTTAAGTGTATCACAGATTTGTGACAAGAAACATAGTATATTGTTTACTGATACTGAATGTATTATCCTTGCTAAAGGGTTCAAGGTAGTTGATGAAGGTATGATACTACTGAGAACACCAAGAAAGGATAATGTTTATTGCTTGGATTTAGAGAATGTATCTAATGATTCATCATTTAATTATCTATTTTCAAAAGCTTCTGTTGATGAATCGTCTCTTTGGCACAGAAGGATGTGTCACATGAACTTTAAAACAATGAATAATCTTGTGAAAAACAACCTTGTAAGAGGTTTGCCACAAAAGGTATTTTCAGGTGATGATCATTGTGTTGCTTGTCTTAAAGGCAAACAGCACAAATCTTCTCATAAGTCTAAAGAGGTAAATACAATCTCTACACCTCTCCAATTATTGCATATGGATCTGTTTGGTCCTACTAATGTGATTAGTATTGGCCAAAAATCTTACTGCATAGTTATTGTTGATGATTTATCTAGATTCACTTGGGTATATTTTCTGAGGACAAAGGATGAGACAAATGGACTGATCAAATCCTTTATTCTCAGAGTTGAAAACTAAACAAATCAAAGAGTTAAAATCATCAGGTCTGATAATGGAACTGAATTTAAAAACCATGATCTAAACAACTTCTGTGAGGAAAAGGTATTGAGAGACAATAAAATGCTCCTAGGACCCCTCAACATAATGGAGTTGCTGAGAGGAGAAATAGGACACTGATTGAAACTTCAAGACCCCTGTTGGCAGATTCAAAACTGCCAGTTACATTTTGGGCAGAAGCAGTTAATACTACTTGTTATGTTCAAAACAGGGTTCTAATAGTTAAATCTCAAGACAAGACACCATATGAACTTTTTAACAAGAAGAAACCTTTTATTGGATTTTTCAAACCATTTGGGTGTCCTTGCACAATTCTTAATACCAAAACTCACTTAGGCAAGTTTGATAGCGAAGCAGATGATGCATTTCTGGTTGGGTACTCATCCTAAAGTAAGGCTTACATAGTATTTAATACCTCTTCTAGAATAATTGAGGAAAGTGACAATGTCAAATGCAATGAGAGCACACCAAATAAACTTCGTACAGGCCCTGATTGGCTTTTTGACATTGATTCACTAACTAATTCTTTGGGTTTCAGTTATGAGAATAATGCAGGAACAGGGACAGAATCAGTACAAGACAAAAGACAAGAGTTTGTGCTATTCCCAATCTCTACAGCAGATCCAATTGAACTTTGTGTTCAAGAGAAGAAAGATGCTTCAGATTCAAAGGATACTGCAACTGCTCAGAATGAAGAGGAGAGAGATGGAAAGGAGGATCAACTTTTGACTTCAGAACATCTAGAACCTGAGATGCCTACATTGGCAGAAGATGATACTGATGATGAGAACTCCTTAGTATTTGGTGGCAGCTCTCCTGAAAAGAATGACTCTAATCTGGATGCAGAGATTAATGAAGAGACTATTAATCAAACAAAAGTGCATAAAGATCATCCTCCTCAGTTGGTGACATCAATTCTCCAATCATCACAAGGAATCAGAGTAAGTTGGAAGGATTAAAAGACATACAATCAGGCTTACTATCTTGCTTTCTATCTCAGGTTGAGCCCAAAAAGGCGCATGATGCAGTGAAAGATCCAAGCTGGATAGAAGCAATGCAAGAGGAGCTGCTGCAGTTTGTACTGAAAAATGTATGGGATTTGGTAGAATTGCCTAAAGGACACAGAGCTATAGGGACAAAATGGATTTTCAGAAACAAGAAGGATGAGAGAGGGATAGTGATCAAGAACATGGCTAGATTGGTAGCACAGGGGTACACTCAAGAAGAAGGAATTGATTATGAAGAGGTTTTTGCACCAGTGGCTAGGATTGAGGCAATTAGGCTGTTTTTAGCCTATGCTTCTTTCATGAAGTTCAAAGTCTACCAAATGGATGTGAAAAGTGCTTTTCTATATGGCAAAATTGAAGAAGAAGTATATGTCTGTCAGCCCCCAGGGTTTGAAAATCCCAAGTACCCTGACAGAGTATACTAATTGAAGAAAGCACTGTATGGACTACATCAAGCACCAAGAGCTTAGTATGACAAATTGTCTACCTATCTCTTGGAAAATGGTTTTGAGAGAGGAATCATTGACAAGACTCTGTTCATTCAAAGGAAGAAGAAGGACATCCTCTTAGTGCAAATCTATGTGGATGACATCATCTTTGGATCCACAAAAGATCAATTGTGCAGAGATTTTGAAGAATTAATGCATAAGAGATTCAAGATGAGTTCTATGGGTGAACTTACTTTCTTCCTTGGGCTACAGGTTAAGCAGAAACAAGATGGAATATTCATAAGCCAAACCAAGTATGTGCAGGACATTTTAACCAAGTTTGGGTTCTCAGATTCCAAGCCTGCAAGCACACCCATGGAGACACACAAACAAATAACTACAGATCTTGAGGGGGAGGATGTAGATGTTCATTATTACAGATCCATGATTGGCTCTCTCATGTATCTTACAGCTTCTAGACCAGATATCATGTTCCCTGTTTGTGTGTGTGCAAGATTTCAAGTTAGGCCAAAGCAATCACATTTTCAAGCAGTCAAGAGGATATTCAGATATCTCAAAGGTCAACCCAGATTAGGACTTTGGTATCCTCATGACTCACCATTTGACCTACTGGCATATTCAGATAGTGATTTGGGTTGAGCTAACTTGGACAGAAAGTCTACAACTGGAAGATGTCAGTTTTTGGGTGCAAGACTAGTATCATGGCAGTGTAAGAAGCAAACCACAGTGTCCACTTCAACAACATAAGCAGAATACATAACTGCTGCAAGCTGCTGCTCACAAGTGCTATGGATTCAGAATCAAATGATGGACTATGGTATGACATTTCTTCACACTCCTATTTTCATAGACAACAGTAGTGCTATTAGCATTGTTAATCATCCTATCAAACATTCAAAAACGAAGCATATAGAAATAAGGTACCATTTTATCAGAGACTATAATGAGAAGAAGCTAATTCGGGTTCAGAAAGTACACATAAGTAACCAGTTTGCTGATCTATTCACAAAAGCTTTTGATGTGGGTAGATTAACATTCTTGGTCACAAGTGTGGGCATGATGAACAATGAATAAGTATATTCTCATTCTCTTTATTTACCTATATAGATTCCTCCTTATTTTCTTTCATTAAATTGGTGCTATTAACCCATGTGTGCTTAAGTGTTTTAGGATGAAAGGCCAAACAAAAGTGAAGTTTAGTTAATACTGCTAGTATGTATTACTAATGCTAATCTGTATTACCACTGCTAGTCTGTGTTACTACTGCTGGTTCGTTTTTTTTACTGCTAGTATGTGTTAATGCTGCTATTCTGTGTTAATACTGCTAGGATGTATTACTACTGCTAGGATGTATTACTACTGCCAGTTAGTGTTACTACTTCTAGTATGTATTACTACTGCTTCAAAGTGTTACTACTGCTAGTAAGTATTACTACTGCTTCAAAGAGTTACTACTGCGGGGGTCAGTTACTACTGCTAATGTAAATTAGTACTGCTCTTAACTGTTTCTATGATTGTATAAATACCCCCTTAGTCTGCCAAAAATCAAAACGGCTATTTGAATTTCTTGCGCTCATTTTTCTTCTTTCTCTCTCGTTCTCGCTAACTCTCTTGCTTTTCAAGCTCTTAACCCTTGTTCGCTGTCAAATCTCTCTCAAATGGCATGTCTTGTATTTGTCGATGACCACAATGAGTTGGCAATGCTGAATAAGCCCAACCAAGCTGAAGGATTTCATCAGATTGTGGACTTCCTAAAATCCACACATATCGCCCACGCTTTAACGGTCAATCCCACAATCTATGTGGAGCATCAAAGACAGTTCTGGGTAAATGCCACTATCCATAATGAAGAGGGTACTCAGGTTATCAAGTCAATGGTTTGTGATAAACCCCTGACCATCTCAGAGGAGACCATTCGCATTCATCTACTTTTAGATGATGCCTCAGGTATAACATCTCTACCCAAGGAAGATCTTTTTGAAAATATAAGCAGAATGGGACATGAAGATCCCACTGAGATTTATAAGTTCTTTAAGAACAAATTCTCACCTCAATGGAGATTCTTTGTTTATACTCTCCAGCATTGCATTTCAAAGAAAACAATTGGCTGGAGTGAGTTCAGCAGTACCATTGCTTATGCTTTGGTCTGCTTAGCAACCTCCAGAAAGTTCAATTTTTCGCAAATGATCTTAAATGATTTTCTGTCAAACCTGGATACCAAGTCAAAATCATTTTATATGTATCCCAGGTTTATGCAAGCTATATTGAATAAGGAATTGACGGAATTACCTCATTTTAATGAGGTATATATACCAAAGGTCCCGAAAGGGAAGATGTTTTCTAATATGAGGAGGACCTGTAAGGGTTTCTCAGGTATTGACACACCATTGTTCTCAACAATGACGGTTGTGTCCCACTCTACAGCTGAGGTATCAGGGTCCCAAGCATCATTGGACCAACCCTGTCAGGATCGAATTCTCAACAAGAATAAATTCTCAGAAACTAATATCAAAGGAGTTTGCGAAATAACACTTTGATATTCAATGAAACAATAAACAAACACTAAATATGATTAATAACTTGTAAACTTGTATTGAATGGTTTAAATCACAAGATTACACACACAACCTCAATCTTGAAGAATAGATTCTTTCAAGACGAATTCTACTTCTCTAGAATTAGGAACTATGCCTTGAGGTTGATTCTCTCTCTAACAAAAACACAGAACTAATCTCTTTTGAAACTACTCTATCAATTCTATACATATACTGAACAAAAGATAATTACAATTAATAAAATATCTTCAGAATATCTTCCATGAATATCTTCAATCTATCCAGCTGTCATTCTTTTAATCCACATGTTCATCTCATAAGCAGCACTAATCACCTTGGAAGTATTAAATCAAACTTGGCAGCATTAACTACTAAGCAGCACTAACCTCTAGCAGTAGTAACTAGCTAAGCAGTACTAACTTTGTTCAAGCAACACTAACTTTGACTAGCAGCATTAATTCTACTAGAAGCAGTAATACCTACAAATATTAAACTTGAATTCCTCTGGTAGTAGTAACTCTGTACTAGCAGCATTAAACACTTAAGATTTTCTTCAGTTCCCAACAATCTCCCCCTAACTTGACTTTTCGAAAGAGAAGTCAAGTTCTTCAGATCTGATCTTCAAGATGCTTTCAACACCTCATAATCAGTTTCCCAAATTTGGATCTAGGCCCATACTTTGATTGATAGTTCTTCTCACCACAATTTTGGCCATTTCAGAATCCTTAGCACATACTAGCGTAGCTTTCAGCATCCCTTCAAGTTTCTGCTTGCTATGATCATATATTTTGTCAACTAGGTAGTATTCATGATAACATTTGTCAATGGTAATCATGTATACACCACAGTTTTCAAATAACATCCAGTGAGTAATTTTCTTAAATCCATACTCATGATGAAGATCTTTAATTCTGTGAACCACCTTCTCTGGATCAAACATCATACATAAATATTCCATTGCCACCTTGAGAAGATTTTCTTCATTACCTTTCAACACAGGCTCATAGAGTTTCATCCCCACTTTATACATTTCTTCTATGTCTGCTCTTGAACAACCTCTGGTAACTCTCCCCCAGGTTGAAAATGCTTCAAATGAACCATCAGCTCTTTTGATTCTGAAAAAGTCCTTTCCATTATCTCTTAGAATGTCGCAAAAGATGATCTCAGGAGCTTTCATGGAGACTGGAACAACCTTAATGGGTTCTACTATAGCCATGTAAACATCCATATTCTCATCAGTTTGTTTATTTGACTGTTCTGGATTATGCACTGGTTCTGCTGCAGTTTCTTCTTTTTCCTCCACTCTTGGCCTTTTAGACTGCTTTTTGGAAGCAATTGTCTTCACCCTCTTTCCAGATTTGGCTTCTACATCAACATTTTCATGTTCTTTCTTCATCTCTTTAGCTTTGTCCTTTGAGGGTGTGGTCTCCTCAGGGAATGGTTGTTGAATATTGAGGTCATGCCTCTCCTTCATTCTTCTCTCAGCCTCTTCCCTTTGAGTTGAATCACCTTGAAGCTTTGCCATTTCTTTCTTGTATAACTCTTCAACCTGATTGTATGCCATGTTTGTGAACATCTCCCCCTTGACTCCAACTGCACCTTTCAGGAAATTTATCATTTTTCTTCTTTCCTGATTGGCCAAAAAGGTCTTGGATGGTTGTCTTTTCTGTTTTTGAATTGGCATCTTTTTGACTTGAAGTTTCTTGGCCTGAGATGCTTCTTTGATACTTTTCTGATACTCTGCATTTAGCTTTCTAGCCATGATCTTTGCATGTTCTCTATCTGTCTCAGTTTGCAGCTGTTCCTACTTTTCCATTTGATCTTGAAGCTACTTTGCTATTTCCTCATCTAATTCAATCTGAGTCTTTTTCTTTGCAGACAGTTCAGCTTCAACCATCTTTTCCTTTCCTTTTCCCTTTGTATCCTTCAAGATTGCCTTTTCTTTTCCCTTCTTTGAGATCCCTTCTTCATTGATGACTACTCCCTTGGCCTTTTGACTAGCCTTAGGAGTATCATTTTTGGCTTTAACTAAAGTTTCTGCAATCTCTATTTCCTCTACAGAGAGCCCTGTTTCTGCTTCTTTTGCCTCAGCAGTATTAACTGTTTCTGCTGTTTCAGCAGCATTAACTGTTTCTGCTGTTTCAGCAGCATTAACAGTCTCTGCTTCTTGGACAAAATCTGTTTCTGCTTCTATTCCATGCTCTGTCTCCCCCTCAACTTCAACTCCCTTTTCAGAAGACCTTTCTTTCTCTGTTTCTCCCTCTTGCTTCTCCCCCTTGTTGAAAGTATCTTGAACATTGGATCTCTTCTTGAGTACAAATTGTTTTCTCCTCTTCTTTTGTATCAGCCTAGTCACCATTTTCTTTAACTTGGCTATCTGTACTTGTTGTGACAGGATTACCAGCTTCATTTCATCTATCTCTTTGCCCTGTTTAAGAACATCCATGTTCATGTTTCCCATGGTTTCCATCAATTCATCATAGTTATATCTGTCCTCACCTTCTCCAGGAGTGTGACCCCCTTTTGAATGATCATTGGATCTTTTATTAGTAGAAGCCTTTTGCCTAGTAGAAGCACTATCCACCCCCTTGGTTTCTTGGCACCGGGGTCCTTTGGTTGATTTCTCACCCAAAGTTGCCATGGGGAAGGTCTTAGAGATATTACCACTGTCCTTCTCTGTGCTAGCAGAAGTAGTGGCAGCCTTCTCACCCATATGCTCTTCCATCTCCTTAGAGAGCACCTCCTGAGGGTTGGGTGACACCCTATTGGTTTCCCTTTGGATATTCTCTAAAGGAGAATTCTCCCTTAGAGGGCTTAAAGGCTGAGTGGGTGAGGGTACAAGAAGGGAAGGAGCCTTCTTTACCTGTTTCCTTTTGTAAGTTTGGGTAATAGGAGAAGTGGGCTTATGAAGTAGGGACTGTGGGATAGATATAGAGTGGGAAGGTTGGGTTTGGCTAGAAGTGGGAATGTCTAATGAGGGCCTTGACCCTGCTGTCACACCTTCTTGTGGTTGGGACACCACCATCATTGTTGAGAACAATGGGGTGTCAACTCCTTCCGAGTCCCTAGCAGATCTTCTCATGTTTGAGAAAACCTTGCCTTTAGGGGGTTTAGGTACATATACCCCATCAAAGTGAGGTATGTCTGTCAACTCATTAGTAATAACTGCCTGAACAAACCTGGGATACATGAAGAAACTCTTCTTGTTGTCCAGATTTGAGACAAGATCATTGAAGATCATTTGAGAAAAGTTGTATTTTCTAGCAGTGGATAAACATACCAATGCATAGGCAATTGGACTGCTAAATTGGCTCCAGCCAGTTCTTTTCTTAGAAATACAATGCATCAAGGTATGAACAAAGAACCTCCATGGGGGTGAAAACTTAGCTTTGAAAAACTTGAAAATCCCCAATGGGCCTTCATACCCCATTCTGGTGAGGTTTGAAAACAAATCCTCATTTGGGATAGAAGAAATACCTGAAGCATCGTCTAGACGTAGACAGATGCGAATAGTCTCCTCAGTAACTGTCAAGGGTTTGTCACACACCCTTGTTTTGATGAATGTCACTCCATTTTCAGAGTTGGTAGTGGCATTGGCCCAGAATTGCCTCTGATGCTCTATGTAGATGGTAGGGGACACAGTGAGAGCATGAGCAATATGACTTGTCCTCAAAAAGTCGATTATCTGGTGAAAGCCTTCGGCTTGTTTTGGCTTTTGGAGCATGGCTATCTCGTTGTGTTCATCAATAAACGCCATTGAAGCCATTGAACTTGAGTGTTCTTGCCTGAAAACTTGGTACTTGAGAGAAAAAGGTTAGAGCGTAAGTGAACAGTATGCAAAGAGTCGTTATGAACTTTTTAGGCGGGCAAAGGGTATTTATAGTATTCGGATTAAAAGCAGTATTAACCTTAAAAAAAATAGTGAAAGCAGTATTAACAGAGAGCAGTATTAACCACTAGCAGTATTAACTTAGAGCAGTATTAACCACTAGTAGTATTAACTAACTAGCATTAGTAACTGAGAGCAGTATTAACCACTAGCAGTATTAACTAACTAGCAGTATTAACTGAGAGCAGTATTAACCACTAGCAGTAATAACTAACTAACAGTATTAACTGAGAGCAGTATTAACCACTAGCAGTATTAACTAACTAGCAGTATTAACTGAGAGCAGTATTAACCACTAGCAGTATTAACTAACTAGCAGTATTAACTGAGAGCAGTATTAACCACTAGCAGTATTAACTAACTAGCAGTATTAACTGAGAGCAGTATTAACCACTAGCAGTATTAACTAACTAGCAGTATTAACTGAGAGCAGTATTAACTACTAGCAGTATTAACTGTGCACTGCAGTATTAATACTGTACTGGCAGTACTAATACTGTACTGGCAGTATTAACCATACTTACACTTTTAAGCTTGTGAAAAACTGAGTACTGCTATACATTTCCTGAGAAAGAAAGTTAGTAACACCAAGAATAAACTATATACAGGTAGTGAACCACTTTTAGGAAGGGGCTTATTCAGAGTTGATCATTCCCACACTTGTTACCAAGAAAGTGAATCTACCCACATCAAAGGCTTTGGTGAATAGATCAGCAAACTGGTTATCAGTATGAACTTTTACAACTTGAATAAGTTTCTTTTCATTCCAGTCTCTTATAAAGTGATACCTGATCTCAATGTGCTTTGTCTTTGAGTGCTTGACAGGATTGTTAACAATGCTAATAGCACTGCTATTATCAATAAAGATTGGAGTGTGTAAAAAGGTTACCCCATAGTCCAGCATTTGATTCTGAATCCACAACACTTGAGAACAGCAACTTGCAGTTGCTATGTACTCTGCTTCTATTGTAGATGTGGACACTGTGGTTTGTTTCTTGCACTGCCATGAAACTAGTCTTGCACCCAAAAACCGGCATCCTCCAGAAGTAGATTTTCTGTCCAAGTTTGCTCCACCTAGGTCACTGTCTGAGTATGCAAGTAGGTCAAATGATGAGTCATGAGGATACCAAAGTCCCAATCTAGGTTGCCCTTTGAGATATCTGAATATCCTCTTAGCAGCTTGATAGTGTGATTGTTTTGGCCTAACTTGAAATCTTGCACATACACAGACTGGAAACATTATATCTGGCCTAGAGGCTGTAAGGTACATGAGAGAACCAATCATGGATCTATAGTGATGCACATCCATATCCTCTCCTCAAGATCTGCTGTTATCTGCTTGTGTGTCTCCATAGGTGTGCTGGCAGGCTTTGAATCTGAGAATCCAAACTTGGTTAGAATGTCCTGCACATACTTGGACTGACTGATAAAAATACCATATGTCTTCTGTTGGACTTGGAGTCCAAGGAAAAAGTTAAGTTCCCCCATGGAACTCATTTTGAATCTTTGATGCATTAGTTCCTCAAACTCCCTGCACATACTTTCTCTTGTGGATCCAAAGATGATATCATCCACATAGATTTGGACCAGCAAGATGTCCTTCTTCTTTCTCTTGATGAATAGAGTCTTATCAATGACTCCTCTTTCAAAGCCATTTTCCAAAAAATAGGATGACAGAGTGTCATACCATGCCCTTGGTGCCTGATACAGTCCATAAAGTGCTTTCTTCAGTTTGTATACTCTGTCTGGATAGCTTGGGTTTTCAAACCCTGGTGGTTGACAGACATATACTTCTTCTTCAATTGAGCCATATAGAAATGCACTTTTTACATCCATTTGGTAGACTTTGAACTTCATATAAGAAGCATAGGCCAGGAACAATCTGATTGCTTCTATCCTAGACACTGGAGCAAATACTTCTTCATAATCTATTCCTTCTTCTTGTGTATACCCTTGTGCCACCAACCTTGCTTTGTTCTTTATTACTATCCCTCTTTCATCTCTCTTATTCCTGAAGACCCATTTTGTGCCTATAGCTCTTTGACCTTTAGGAAGGTCTACTAGATCCCAAACATCTTGCAGCTTGAATTGTAGCAGCTCTTCTTGCATAGCTTCTATCCAGCTGGACTCTTTCATAACATCATGAGCCTTCTTAGGCTCAAGTTGGGATAGAAAACAAGAAAGCACTGTATGCTGTTGATCTTGCATATCTTGCAGCCTGCTTTGATGTCTAGTCATCATAGGAGAAGAGATATCCCCTATTACCAGTTGAGGAGGATGATTCTTTTGTATTCTTGATTGATGACTAGGTTCTTCATTGAGTTCCACCTCTAGATTGGAATCATTCAACTCAACTGAGGTGATTTCAGCAGCTACTTCATGTTCTTTATTTGCTTGAGTCTCCTCATCTCTCCTTTCTTCTTCACTCTGATTTGATTCAGTAGATGGCTCTTTTTCACAGTCTTCAACAAGATTCACTTTAGGTATGGGAAAAATCACAGACTAAGATATACTTTCTTGAACTGGTGTAGTCCCTGATCCTCCATTTCCTGAACCTGCATACTTATTACTACTGAAACCAAAAGAGTTAGTTAGTGAATCAATGTCAAACAGCCACTGAGGACCAGATCCAATAGGATTTGGTGTGTTCTCATTGCATTTGACATTATCACTTTCTTCAATTATTCTAGAAGAAGAATTAAAAACTCTGTAGGCCTTACTCTGAGATGAGTAACCAACAAGAAATCCATCATCTGCCTTGCTATCAAACTTACCTAAGTGAAATTTGGTATTGAGAATTGTACAAGGACACCCAAAAGGTTTGAAAAATCCAATAAAGGGTTTTCTTTTATTTAAAAGCTCATATGGGGTCTTGTTCTTTGGTTTGACTACTAGTACTCTGTTTTGGACATAACAGGCAGTATTAACTGCTTCAGCCCAGAAAGTAATTGGCAATTTAGAATCAGCCAACAGAGATCTAGCAGCCTCTATTAGTGTCCTATTCCTTCTCTCAGCAACTCCATTTTGTTGTGGAGTCCTAGGAGCACTATATTGTCTCTCAATTCCTTTTTCTTCACAAAAGGTGTTTAGGTCAATATTTTTAAATTCAGTTCCATTATCAGACCTAATGACTTTTACTTTTTGATTAGTCTGGTTTTCAATTCTTAGAATAAAGGATTTGATCAGTCCACTTGTCTCATCCTTAGTCCTTAGAAAATATACCCAAGTAAATCTAGAGTAATCATCAACAATAACTAAGCAGTATGATTTCTTTCCTACGCTCATAACATTTGTAGGGCTAAACAGATCCATATGCAATAACTGGAGACAAGAAGAAATTGAATTTAACTCTTTGGTCTTATGAGAAGTTTTGTGTTGTTTGCCTTTAAGACAAGCAACACAATGATCATCACATGAAAAGACTTTTGATGGTAAACCTCTTACAAGATTGTTTTTAACAAGTTTGTTCATTGTCTTGAAATTCATGTGACACATCCTTCTGTGCCAAAGAGAGGATTCATCCACAGAAGCTTTTGAAACAAGACAGTTCAGGGATGAATCACTTGAAACATTGTCCATATCTAGACAATACACATTGTCCTTTCTTGGAGTTGTAAGTAGTATCATGCTTTCATCAACTACCTTGAACCCTGGAGCAAGGATCATACATTCTGTACTTGTAAATAATATACTATGTTGTTTGTCACAAACCTGTGATACACTTAACAGGTTGTACTTTAGCTGATCAACATAGTAGACATCCTCAAATGTCATCTTACCTTTTGTAACATTACCTTTCCTACTTATTTTACCACCTGTTAGATTGTCTCCAAATGCAACATGTCCTCCATTGATAGGCTTGAAATCCTGAAGGCATGACATGTTGCCTGTCATGTTCCTAGAGCAACCACTATCCACATGCCATATGCTCTTCCCCTTGAGCTGTTGGTTGCCCTGCACATATGATAAATCAGTTAGTATGGATTAGGAACCCAAGCCAAAGTGGTCTTGGGTACCCCTTTCTCATCAAAATATTTACATTATTTCTTGACAAGATTTTTAAACTTTGACTCCTCATTACTGGAGTACTTTGTTACAATAATGGGTTTGGATTCATATTTTCTAGAAGCAGTACTGTTTTTAGAAGAACTAACTGCATTAGCAGCACTTGCATGCTTAGAAGTATTAACTGTTTTAGCAGCAGTAACTGTGTTAGCAGTAGTAACCTTTGAAGAAGTACTAACAGTGTTAGAAGCATTAAAATTCTCAGCAGTACTAACACTGTTAGCAGCAGTATTTCTATTAGCAGCACTATCCCTGTTATCAGCACTAACATTTTTAGTGCTTCTAGGCACCCACATTTTAATACTTTCTCTTAAAAACCTTTTATGCATGTGGCCTTTGGTTTTAATAGATTTCTTAGCCACATGTTTCTTTCCAGCCTTCCTATAACCAACAGGTTTTTGCACAAATCTTTGAAATTTCATCCTTTGGTTAATAGGATTAAAGAAACAGTACTTAGCCAAATGATTTAGATTGCCACATATGAAACAAGGTTTTGGTCTGATTATCTTACTCAGATCAACTCCTTGTTTTTGAGCCCATTGATTATTCCAGTTTCTTTGATTACCTCTTTTTATACCAGAATTTAGGCTCTCAGATTTATTGCAAGCACACTGTTTACAAGGGCCAGGATTCACAACAGTGGTCTGTTTGTAATGGACCTTGTTAGCCTTTCCTTTGGTCTTCTCTATCTCTTTAGACTTGACCCAGATTCTTCCACCACCCTTATTGGTAACAATGTTGTTTTCTAAGGGTATCTCTTTACTCACATCATTGTTCCTCTTCTTACTGGCTTCTTTCTCAGTCATATCCTTAACAACTACCTCATCCAAAGGATCTATCTCAAAAGCTTTCTCAGACAAGTCCTTTTTCTCCTTGGTCTCTAACAGATCTGAAGTAGGAGAGATATAGTTGTTGTTGTAAGGAGGGGGTGTGTTGTTGTATCCAACACCAGACTTCATCTTATCATGAATCTGAGCCTTTAGAAGAGAATCCATTGCTTTTGAAGCATATGAAAACTTTTCTATATCAAGCTTAACCTTATCTAATTCTTCTTTCAACCTATCATTCTCTTCTTTGGACTTAGACAGTTTGGTCTCTAACTCCTTCTTTTCCCACTTCTAGTAGTTTGTGTCATAAGAGTGTTGAAGTTCATTGGCTTGAAAGCCTTTGATTTGTTCTTCAAACCTCTCCACTATCAACACATAATATCTTCTGTCCTTTTCTAATCTTTTGAGGTCATCACACATGTTTTGGTTGTGATCCCTGTACCTTTTGACAGTGTCTATGCAAGATTTAGTGCAAAGATTAGAAATTACCTCAGAAGGGATATCAGACACTTCTGCCATAAGAGCTTGGTTCTGAATGGCTTCCTCAGCCTGGTCACTCCAGTCAAATCCCATTCCTTGTTGAGAAACAAGGGCTTGAGCAGAGTTTTTGTTTTGATTGAAACCACCATTCTGGGCTTGTTGGTGGTTGTTGTTTGTAACACCACTTCTGCACTCTTTAGCAAAGTGTCCCTTCATGTGGCACTTGTAACATTCCACCTTTTTTTTGTCAAAACCAGCTCCATCTTCTCTTCTTTGAGAGAAGTTGTTCCTCCCAGTTATTTTAATAAACTTCTTTACCCTCATAGATAACATGGCCATCTGCCATTTAATGTCCATCTCCTCCAGATCATCAGGGTAAAGTTGTTCCAGATCATCATTAATCAAAGAGTTGTTACTGTGACTGGATAAAGAGGCTTCAAAGATAGTTTCAGTGCCTTTTTCTGAATTCACTCCACTGGCAGCACTAACTGCTTCAGGGTTGGCAGCAGTATCAGTAGATGCTGATAGAAGTGCAGCATTGTGAATGTACCTCAGATTCAAATACTCTTAGATCATTATACAAATCATCTAGTTCCTTCTCCTCCAGATTGTCACTCTGTCTATATAAGACAGTGTACATAGTCCATTCATCCCCAAGAGATCTGAGGAACTTCCTGTTGATATCATCTTGCTCCATCTTCACTCCAACAGTAGCCAGTTCACCAATAAGCTTGTTGAATCTGTCAAAAGTTTGAGTCATTGACTCATTCTTTGAAGAAGTGAAGTTCTCATACTGTTGCTTCAGAACATCCCTTTGATTTCTTTTGATGCTTTTAGTTCCAGCAAATCTTTTCTCTAGAGCATTCCAGAGAATCTGAGCATCAGTCCAGTTGCAAAATTGATGCTGATATTCATTGGGGATGGCTAAGAGCAAAGTGCTTAAGGCCTTCATCTCTGTCTGTCTGATCTTCCTCTCACCATCTGTCTTTGGTGGAGGTCTTTTTCCATCTGGTCCAATCTTTCCTGCTTCAGAGGGTCCATTCTCAATGATGTCCCACATTGAGTAGTCTGTGAGAAGAATGTATTGCCTGATTCTGATCTTCCACATGTCAAACTCACTGGGTTTGAGCATTCGGACCTTAGAAACAAGAGTACTATTTGATTCTGCAAAGTTTTCCATGATGAATGAATAGATGTTACTGAGAAAACAGGCTCTGATACCACTTGTCAGGATCGAATTCTCAACAAGAATAAATTCTCAGAAACTAATATCAAAGGAGTTTGCGGAATAACACTTTGATATTCAATGAAACAATAAACAAACACTAAATATGATGAATAACTTGTAAACTTGTATTGAATGGTTTAAATCACAAGATTACACACACAACCTCAATCTTGAAGAACAGATTCTTTCAAGACGAATTCTACTTCTCTAGAATTAGGAACTATGCCTTGAGGTTGATTCTCTCTCTAACAAAAACACAGAACTAATCTCTTTTGAAACTACTCTATCAATTCTATACATATACTGAACAAAAGATAATTACAATTAATAAAATATCTTCAGAATATCTTCCATGAATATCTTCAATCTATCCAGCTGTCATTCTTTTAATCCGGATCTTCATCTGATAAGCAGTATTAATCACCTTGGAAGTATTAAATCAAACTTGGCAGCATTAACTACTAAGCAGCACTAACCTCTAGCAATACTAACTAGCTAAGCAGTACTAACTTTGTTCAAGCAGCACTAACTTTGACTAGCAGCATTAATTCTACTAGAAGCAGTAATACCTAGCAGTATTAAACTTGAATTCCTCTGGCAGTAGTAATTTTGTACTAGCAGCATTAAACACTTAAGCTTTTCTTCAGTTCCCAACAAACCCACTGATGACCTACCCACACCTTCCACTATAAAAACAATCCCTCTGTCCCTTCTGAACAGACCAACCCCTCCTATCACCAAATTATACACTAAAAAGAAGGTGCAGAAGGATCCTTCCCTTCATGTACCAACACCCTCTAAGCCTACAAGCCCTCTAATGGAGCACTATTCATTAGAGAATATCCAAAGGGAAACCAAAGGGGTGTCTCCCAACCCCAAGAAGGTCCTTACTAAGGAGAAGGTTAAGCATGTGGGCAGAAAGGCTCACACTACTGTTTCTGCACAAAGTGCAGGACAGGACAGTGTGAACATCTCTAAGACCTTCCCCACGGCAACTTTGGGTGAGCAATCATCCAAAGGTCCCCGGTGCTGAGAAACCATGGGGGTAGAAGGTGCCTCTGCTAGGCAGAGGACCCTAACTAAAAGTTCCAGTGATCCTCCAAGGGTGGTAAACACACCTAAAGGTGGTGAGGATAGATATACATATGATGAATTGATGGAAACTATTGCCAATATCAATAATGATGTCCTATCTCAGGGCAAACTTATTGAGAAACTGCAACAAGTGATCTTATCCCAACAAGTCTAGATTTCCAACCTCAAGAAAATGGTCCTCAAGCATGTGCAAAAGAAGAGGAGGGCCAAATTCATATTGAAGAAGAGGAGCATCCCTCATGATGCTTCCAAAGAGGGGGAGAATAGAGCTGAATCTGAGAAACACAGTCCTGTTGGAATGGACTCTACTTTTGAGGCGGAGAAGGGCAAAGAAGCAGAAACTAGTACAGCAGTAGAAACAGAGCCATCAGTAGAAACGTTCAAGAAAGCAGCATCAATTGGATTAGCAGCAGTAACAGAGGCAACAGTAGTAACAGGGCTTTATGTTGAAGAAATAGAGATAGCAGAAACCCTTTTAAAGGCCAAAACAGACACTCCCAAAGCCACTCAAAAGGCCAAGGGAGTGGAAATCAAAGAGGGAGGACCTGAGATAAAAAGGAAAGAAATCAGTGAGGCTGAACTGAAGAGGAAAGGAAAGGCAAAGGTGGATGAATTTGCAAAGCCACCAAAAAAGCTAAAACAGATTGAACTAGATGAGGAACTGGCTAAGAAGCTGCAGGCTGAGCTACAACAAGAAGAAAGAAACTCAGAAGGCCAAAGATAGGCAAATTGCTCTAGATCTGTCCACTAGGCTGAATGAGGAATATCAAGAAAGCTTAAGGGTTGCAGCTGAGGCCAAGAAAAGCACTGTGAAAGCTACCAAACAAAGACTGCCAGCAAAGAAGCAGAAAAGATAACCTTCTAAAACTTACCTGTCCAATCAAGAAAGGAGAAAGATGTTAACTTTCTGAAAGGCTCAGTGGGGGTTAAGGAAGAAATGTTTGTTGATATGTCCTACTCAAGAGTTGAAGATCTATACAAGAAGGAAATGGCAAAGCTTCAAGGGGACTTCACTCAAAGGATCGAATTTGAAAGATAAATGAAAGAGAGACATGATCTCAATATTCAACAACCCTTCCCTGAGAGTGAGGAGACCACCCCTAAGGCTGAAGAAAAGAAAAAGGAATCTACTACTAAAGAAGTCAAATCTGTTAAATGGTTGAAGACAATAGCTTCCAAGATACTGTCTAAGAAGCCAAGGGTTAAATAAGCTGAGAAAGAAATAGAACCATCTATTACAGGTCAAGCTGAGCAATTAAGTCAAAGTGCACAGCAACAAAGTCAATATGATGTGCATTTTGAACATTACATGACTGTAACAGATAATGATCCAGTGAAGGCAGATCCCATTTCAGTTCAAGCCCCTGAAATCATCCACTGGGATATTCTTGAAGATCAAGGCAAAGAATATTTCAGAATCAAAAGAATGGGTGATCACTTTGATGTCTATTCTACTTGGGGGAAGATAGTCATATGTTGTTCAAGGACAGACTTGGAAGAAATGTTTAAAGTGGGAATGAATCTGTATGGGGATGTGCTGAAGACTCCAGGGATGAACATCAAGAAACTAGCAATGGAGTATTTATGCATGATGTTCAGTCCAGATCTTGTCAAGCATGTCATCAAAGATGTATTCAAGTCTGTGGACAACTGGATGCTTATAGAAAGGTGTGGGGTATATATCTTAACCATTGACAAAAGTTTCCATGAATATTACCTGGTGGATAAGATATATGACCATAGCCTAGCCAAGCTATAGGGGATGCTGAAAGCCAAACTAATTTGTCCTCAAGGCTTAGAAATGGCAAGGATTGTGGTTAGCAGGATCATCAATCAAAACTTAGGTTTGGATCCTAATCTAGGGGTGTAAACTTAGGTTTTGAAAGTATCATGAAGACCAGTTTTTGAAGAACTTAACTTCTCAATTTGAAAAGTTAAGTTAGGGGACTTAACTTCTCAGTTTTTGAAGAACTTAAGGGAACCCAAGCCAAAGCGGTCTTGGGTTTCCCTTTCTCATCAACATATTTATAATCAGTAATTTTAGTTTGGATGAGATGATCAGAGTTAGGAATCGCATGGCTGGAATACTTTGTCTGGATTATAGGCTTGTCAGTATTAACACTGGTAGTAGTATTAACTTGTTCAGCAGTACGAATGTTGGGTCTGAAATGTGCCAAAGATGGTTACTACTGCTAGACATGACTATTACTACTGCCTGAGGAAGTTAGTACTGCTATATCACAATTACTACTGCTTGAAGGAGTCAATGCTGCTGAGACAAAATTAATAATGCTTGCTGAGATTAATACTGCTAGTTCAGAATTAATACTGCTCATGAAGATAGTGTTGCTTATGAGATGAAGACTCCGTATGAGAATGAAGACAGTTGTATACATTGAAGCTAAAGTAAAGGAGATAATTATGGACTGAAGATCAATTTTATTTTGATAATTATCATGTAATCAGTATTGTTTATATAGTATAGAAGTCTTTGATAGAATCAATAATTATGATTCATAAGTTTTGTTTAAGAGATAATTAACCTCAAGACTAGTTTAGATCCTTTCTATAGAGAAGTATAGAACGTATGTTGAGTCTGTTCAACAGATTGAGGTTTTGTGTGTAATCATCAAGTTTAATCAATATAACTTGTGATTTAAGTGCATATAATGTTTCATTGATTTTTAGTGTTAAATTGTTTTTCCGCAACTTATTTAGCATTGATTCTGAGTGTGTGTGAATTAAATTCTTGTTTGAATTTCGATCCTGACAACGAACCTTGTTAACAGTACTAACCTTGTTAGCAGTACTAACTTGGTTAGCAGTACTAACAGGTTTCTTTACTTTTGGAACCCAAACCTAAACAAAGTTGTTTGCTTTCTTTTTCTTTAAGTTACTCCTTGGCTTATTTGGAGTATTTTTCTTTGAATTAGCAAACTTATTCTGAGCATGAGATTTTATAGGTGCCCTTCTCACATTCTCAGCCACATGATTCCTTATTTGCTTCCTATAACCAACAGGATTTTGTATATTTCTTTGAAAAGTGATCCTTTGGTTAATAGGATTGAAATAACAGTGTTTGGCAAGATGATTCAATTTGCCACAGATAAAACAATGCTTTGTTCTATTGACTTTGCTTGGATCAACTCGTTGTTTTTGAGCCCACTGATTATTTCTGTTTCTTTGATTTCCCCTTATATTATAATTGTTATGGGGCTTGTTCTGTTGACAAGTACAGGGATTTATAACAGAGGTTTGCATGTAATGAATTCCCTGTACCTTATCCTTCCCTTTCCTAGATGTCTCTGTTGTCTCACTCTTCATAGTCTCTTCCCCACTTTTGGACTTCTCCACTTTCTCACTTTTGACAAATGGTTTACCCCCCCCCCCTCTCATTTGTAAGAATGTTGTTTTCTAAGGGAATATCTTTATGGTCTTCCTTATTCTTACACTCAGAGTTCTCTTCTTCAGAATCTGTCTCAACCACTACTGGATCTACTTTTCTGGCTCCTGCAGGTAATTCATTCTTATCCTTTCTTTCTAAAAGGTCCGAGGTGGGAGGAATATAGTTATTATTGTAAGGTGGAGGGGTGTTATTGTAGCCTATACCTCTCTTTAGTTTGTCATGAATTTGAGATTTAAGTAAATAGTCCATTGCTTTAGAAGCATTGGAATATTTCTCAATGTCTAGTTTGGCCTTCTCAAATTCACTCTTAACTTTTTTACACTCCTCTCTAGACTTCTCTAGCTTAATCTCTAACTCATTCTTCTCCCACTTCCAATAGTTGAGATCATATGAATGTTGAAGTTCATTGGCTTGATATGCCTTTATTTGTTCTTCCAACTTCTCAACGATCACAACATACTCTCTTATATCTTTCTCTAACCTTTTAAGGTCATCACACATGCTCTGATTGTGATTCCTGTAATTTTTAACAGTTTCAAGACAGGTTTTAGAGCAAAGGTTAGATTTTACCTCTGTAGGGATTGCAGTGTTTGAAGATTCTGAAACCTCAGCCATCAATGATTGATTCTGGATTCTGTTTTGTGATGATTGTTGATTTCTGAGTTCCTTAGGCTCTGATACCACTTGTCAAGATCGAAATTTCTTAAACAAGAATTTAATACAAACTCAGAAACAATGTCAAAGAAGTCACGGAAAAACACTTTAACAATTAATCAAAAACACATAATATGAACTCAAATCATAAGTTTATATTGCATAAAACTTAATGATTACAAACACAACCTCAATCTGTTGAACAGACTCAACAGACGTTCTATACTTCTCTATAGAAAGGATCAATACTAGTCTTGAGGTTAATTCTCTAAACAAAAACAACTCTATCAAATGTATATTTTTCTATCAAGAACTTCTAGACTATATATACAAAAACTGATTACAAGATAATTATTAAAATAAGATTGATCTTTAGCATCAATACCATAATTATCTTTATCTCCTATTCTTCCGCATCAATCCATCTTTAACTTCAAAAGCAGCATTAACTCAATAGCAATATTAACTTTGTACCCTGGCAGTACTAACCATGCTTGCAGTATTAATCTTCAAGCAGTACTAACTACTAGCAGTACTAACTCTCCAAGCAGTACTAACTATTCAAGTAGCAGCACTAACTCTTCAAGCAGTATTAATTCTACTAGCAGTAGTAATCTTTCTTCACCTAGCAGTACTAACCAGACTTAGTTATTTCTGACCCAACAATACCTCTACTGAATACATCAAGACTCTCAGCACGGATTAGAACCTCTATCGACCACTTCTCGAGAAGATCCTAACCAGAATATCACTCTCAGACCACAGAGCCTCTGTGATATTTCACAGATCCTCTGTGTTGGCAAACCTCTTGAAGTCCAAGACTTGTGCATTTTCGAAGATCAAAGATCCCAAGTCGCTCACGTGCCTCTACTTGTACGAAGATTCTAAAGATAAAATAGTACACCCTCGATGGATAACTTTCTAGGTGTTACCATTTCAAGGGCGACAGCCTTTTGTTTCTACTATTTCACGCTTCACGATCTCTATATGTAGGGAGCACTATCTGCCATTTTGGTAATGCAGCACACAGTTCACACACACTGAACTTCTAGAGTGAGAGTATTCTTGAGAGAAAAACCACATAGTAGTGTGTGTTCTTAGAGTAAACTCAAAGTTCATTGTGATTAATGAAGATGACTTATTGAGCAATCCTTTGGTATTATTTCTAGTTATCTTTCATTATCTGTGTGTGATTCTACCAAACTGTTCAAACCATTTTCTGCTATTAAAACACTTCCGCATAACACCCTGTTTTGCATATTCGTGTTTGAACATATCATTGTTGAGTCAATTTGGGATCAACAGTGTGCAGCACTCTAAAAAAACATATCGATGTAAGGTACCATTTCATCAAAGATCATGTAGATAAGGGCACCATTGAAATGTATTTTGTGTCCACAGACTACCAACTTGCTGACATATTCACTAAAGCTCTTGATGAGAAGAGATTCAACTTCTTGGTCAGTAAGTTGGGTATGCTCAACTTAATTGAGTAAGTTTAGGTGCACAAAGCCTTGGTACAGAGCATCTGTGAAGAATAAATAGAGCTCTGCTCTTCAACTTACTTGCTTATACATCATTCATTCAAGCATATTGTCTGTCATGTCTTTAGTCATCAGAGCCTCTGCTCTCCTATCCAGAACCTCTGCATTTTGTTACAGAGTCTCTACTTGTTCTATGGCTTGTGCAAATCTTATCGTTTATGATCCAAGTATAGTTCAAGGGGTAGCAAAGGAACCTCAATCTGAGGGGGAGCTTTATCATATGCAACATTAAGGAATGTTACTCGAACCTAAATCCTCAAAACTTGGTTTTCACCTACTAAAACATTGAATGGTCAAAAACCTTTACGTCAAAGTGTCTTAAGAGGACTATTTTTGGTCTCAGAACCTCTGTGCCAAAAAGTTGGATATCACCTTGCCCTGCTTCCACTGAAACTGAACAACCACTATGTGGTTTTGGACACCAAAATGTTTGCAAAAGACTATGAACCTATGATTTTTCTTCTCCAAAACCACTTCTTGAACAAAGCCCTAACGATGAACATAAATTACATACCTGAAGCCTACATTCATCAATATTGGAAAAGTTGTCGATTTGATGAAGAACTTACTGCCATCATTGGATATGTGGCCACTGCAGAAGGAAATCACATTCAAGAACTTGGGATTAATAGGAAATTAATCTCCACTATTTTTGGCCTCCCAACACAAACTCAACTGAACATATTTAAGTATGTTGCAAAATTCTCTGACGAAGAGTTGGTCAATTTCTTGCTCTTCAATGGCTATAGAAAAGCTACCACTAAGAGAACAGACTTTAGGAGACAATTCTTGCCTCCCTTGTGGAATGTCTTGTTCTCTATCCTCAACAGAACTCTCATGAGAAAAATTGGAAACCCAGACCAAACGAGTCACAACATCTTGGCTATCATGTATGGTATTTATGATAGTCCCAACTGCAAGTGTAAATCAATACAATCACCAAATCTCACAATCTTATTAATATGAAATGATTGCAATGAATTTATCTCTCTAAAAGTTGTCTCTCTTTCTCTAGAATAATTCTCAATGATAAGTGCTACTAGATTTACAAAGAACAAAATACTATTTATGTGCAGTAACAATTTACTTTGATCTACCACTGGATTACGCTCGCCTAATTCTGAGGGAAATGACTGGAGTCGTAATCAAGAAGAAAGAGGATAGAGATAGAGGCAAATATCTGGCCTCTCTGATGTTTTAAAGATTCATAACCTTGATTCTAGGGGATACAATCATCACAGAAGGCTTTCCCCTGACTGGCAACATGATCAGGACACATGCCATAACATCCCACAAGCCTACAATCCTATCTTCTGGATATCCAAACGCCAGGCCCCTGCCCTAAGAAGATGTTGGAGTATATGAAGGTTAAAGGAGTTAGGAGGGAATACAGACATGGAAAGAAGACTCCAGAACCGAGTCCTGTAACCCCACCGCGCATAGGATTTGCCCTCTGTGAGCCAGTTATGATCTTTCGTGAGGACATTCAAGAGGGAGCACAAGGGGGTAAACAGAGAGAAGAGAGAGAAGTTGAGAGAGCTGGTGTAAGAGTAGAGAGAGAGTGTGGAGGAGGGTCAAGCTAGAAAAGAAAAAATAAAGAGGAAATAAAAAAGAAGGTTGTAGAAGAAAAGGACCAAATCCCAGAGGTCTCTGTGCCTGAAATTCCTCAAGTTCAAATGGATGAACAAAGGGTTGAACCTTCAGACGACGAGAAGCATACTCTGCAGAGGAGGAGGAGGAGAAGACTACGCAAAGTGGTAATAGAAGAGTTGAACATTGTGGAGGCTCAAACTGATTTGGCGTTGGTCACTGGAACGCCAACTGCCATAGAAACTGTTAGAGCTAAATTGTATTCAAGATTAAAAGGAGGGTCTGAAATGTAATTGTTGTAAATTGTGTGGGTTTCTATTGTAAATAGAGTAAAGTGTTGACCAAATGCTAAGGTTATGTTGACCATATAAATATCAAGGTCATAGTGTTTTAGATCAGAAGAACACACACGCATATCAAAGTAAGATTACGTCAAACACACACATAGAGCTTAAAAGTCGTATGCACTAAATAGGGATATGAGTTGTTGTAGATGGTGTGATCAATAAAAAGATTGTTCTTGATAAATCATGTGTTAATCAATAGCTAGAATCTGGAACAACAGAAACCCAGACTCTACAGAGACCCATTTCAATGGCAGCAGAAATAGTTGTAGAAGTAGTGGAACACCTCAGTTCCCAAGTACAATAGGAACAACCTCAAGATCAGTTGCCATAGGCTATGGTGTCATTAGCCAACCTCAAAGAATATTTCCCAACCCCACCAGAGGTCCCTATATACCTCTGGTTGAATCTGCAGAACTTCTGGAAAACTCCGCAGAAACTCTTGCACAACTTGAACCCTTTCAGGGATTTTTAGATAGGAGAGTCGGGGATGGGCTTGAGCCCTTAATTGAAGACGTGGATGAAGAGGAGAGTTTGAGTAAAAAATCGAAAGAGGAGACGGGTGAAAAAGATGCCTTTGAAGGCACACAACAAAACCCAACCCCTGTGTAAGCCTCATTACTGATTCTGTCGGTCTAGGGCAAGAAATCATTGAAGAAGGGGTGCACACCCCGAACCCAAACCAAGCTAGTTGGACAGAGGAAATTCTTTCTTCCTCTACCTCAATTTTAAATGGGGAAACCATTCCCACCACATCCTCTCAACTGGATGTTGGTGTAGATATAAGTATCCAGTTGCCCCAGAGTACGCCACCATAGCAGACAGAGGCATGTGTTGCCTCTGACACATTAGAGAGAACAACCAGAGATTGTCCAGAGCAATCTGAAAGTATGCACAAAGACAAGGAAGTCTTAGACCAACCTACAATCCAACTTAATGTCTCACTAGTGGAAGACTCTAGATCTCCACGTAGTGATGACACTGACTGAAAATCCATAGAATCATCTTCTTCTGAGGATATTCAAGGATTGAATGGAAATCCTATTGTGCTTAACCTCAAAACAGGTTTTGCAGGTGCCTTAGGAACAAAGGCTAAATCCGGATCATGTGGTGATCCAGAGGTTACCCCCTCGACATATGTCACAAAGGATGAGTTCCAAGCATTTTCTAAACTTATGTCAACCAATATGACCGAGTTGAAACACTTGGTCCCAGCTCTTATAGTCCAACATCTCACTAACAAAGTGGAAAACCTCACAGAAACAGTTACCACCCTCAAGAATGTATCAATGCCCAATTACGTAGGGCTGAATAATATAGGCACTACCTCTGCTTCTGCCGTTACCCAAGAACAGTTCTCTACCATGGCAGAGGTAGTGAGAGCCAATATACAGGCCATTAAGTGCTTGGCAGAGATCATCAATCAGAAATCTTCAGGGCAAGATGCCTCTTTAAATACTGCAAAGGAAGCTCTGACCAAGCTTCGCTACGACATTCAGGACATGGTTCGCAGTACCATGGTTCCGATCTCCTCAATCACAACACCACAGAACCAATTGACTCCATCAAACGAATACGTGACCAAAGCTGATCTGCAAAAATTGGGGGAAGCTCTGCTGACAAGGGTCAATTTAATTGGGGACAAATTCACAAGTTTTGCAATTACAGCCACAGAAACCATCAAGAAGAATGTTGCCTTGATGAGATTCAAATGTGACTATGAGGTCACGAAGGAAATAATGGCTGCAGGAGACGTTGTGGATATGATCGAGATGTCGGTAAGTCGAATATGAAGCCTAAGGGGCAAAAGAAGAGGAAATAACCCTTCTCGTTGCAGGTAGAGGCACAAGCAAAGAGGGGGAAGTATGATGACGAAGGGCATGATGGCTCTGGCCCTCTAGTCATCATATGGGGGAGAAACAACCAACTATTACTGCAAAACCAATCTCTAGGACTCCCCTAGAAGCAGTTCTACTAAGCTCAGAGGGGCCATCTTAAAAGAAAACATGTACCAACCTCTCTAAAGCTTCAGCTTCAATCAGCATCCCATAAGAGCCTTTACCGAAGCATACTGTAAATGTTAGGTTAGAATTCATCGCAGAAGATTTGGCAAAATTTGTCAAGCCTATAAGTTCGGAGATCATTCTAGAGGCCTCTATTGTACATGTCCAATACTCCTTAACAAAACTAGTCACCGTTGCAGAAGAGGATCTGCAGAAGCTACCTTCAGAACAGTCGTTGAAGTCCAAATCCACTACTTCTTTGCCAAAAGCAAAGAAGCCCTCTGTCATAGCTAAGTCGACAGTGCCAAAGGAAGTCACAGATAATAGAGAGGAGGATATTGTGAAATCGAGTAATGAGATGAGGATTCCAATCCCCAGACCCCCACCGAAGGAACTTACCTTCATGAGAACATCTACAACTATCTACAGCGCAGAAGACGAAGTTATGTTTATTGCCCCCATCATTCATCCTCTGATGAAGGAGAAGGTAAGAAGGAGGTTCTGGCGAACTGCTCAAGACAAAAGCAAAGTATTCTCAGAATTCGGCATCATGCAAGTTCTGGAAATTACCCTACACTCCTTTGCCAACAAGACCATAATGTATGCCAAGTACAGAGTTGAAATGAAGGATGGGCAACAGTATGTCTTTTCAGACGTAGACCTGATCAACCTATGTTCCTCTAATCTGCCCCAACTACATGCTTACACTGAACAGAGGCTAGGTACAAGGAAGGAAGTTACCATTGCCAATGAATGCATCAAGGAGGTGATGAGAGAACAAGTCAAATACTTCAGCAAAGTCGATTTCCAGATAGCTATGGAGTTGGGAGTCTATAGGCTGTCACTAACAACCCCTGATGACCTTATTCCAGGCATTGAAAACATTCCCTGCAATTCTTTGATAGTTGAGCCCGTCAATGGCTTTGTGTACAAAGACGATGACGGTAGAAAGAAGATATTCAAGCCACGCGAATGTCATAAGTATTCAAATGATACTCTACAGAAGCTAAATAGAACAATTAGCCATAGAATGGGCACTACAGAGTACAATAAACGCCAATAGAAAAGTTGATCTCTGAGATTGATGCTCAGATTAGATTTAGGGAGTTAATTATGTCCATGCGCAGAACCTTAGCAGATAGCTTCACAAACAAAAGGGATGATTTCCCTATTTAATTTTCTTTTGTAAAAGTTATGTACTTAATCTTCAATGAAGTTTCCCTTTACAAAGGTTATTTAACACCTTTTGCTTTCTAGACTAGATGGACTTCATTTCCATATTTTTATTTATTCTTTTTAAATACTTAGGGGGAGATTGTTAGCCCCATAATCTGACTTGTAAAAGTATTCAAAAAGAAGATAAGTCCTCAGAGCCAGAGGACCTCTGTCAGAGAAAGTTGTATCTTCAGAAGCTCTGCAATCAACAAGCATAGAGTTTTCTTAACGATAAGATGATCCAAGACCCACAGAGCTTCTGTGGAAGCAACCTTTGTGCTACCTACCCTGAAGATTTCAACAAGTCATATCACTCACAGCTACATCTAGGGGTGAGCATGGGTCGGTCGAATCGGATTGGGGTGGAAAACGAAAAACCCGATCGGGTTTCGGGTAGGATACGCATGCCCCGAATATTATAAGCAGGTGAATCGGTTTTCGGGGGTCGGGCCTAGTCGGGTTTCGGGGGGATCGGGTCGGATCGGATAAATCCTTTTTTTACGTTTTCCTCCCGTAGAATTTTAGTAGACTAAAAGCCCATTCAGTTGGGACTCCTCTTGGCTCTTTACTCGTTAGTCATATGTAGCACACAAAAGGCTCATTTATCTGTGCAATGTGACTGTTGTGCAGCAAAAAAGTATTAAAACGTGAAGGTTGAAAGTATGAAACATTTAAATTTTACTTATTTATTGAACTAATAATACTTGAAAAAAAACTAACATATATACTATTAGTTATATAATTTATATTATAAATTTATATGTTTATAAAAAAGGAAATAGTAAATATTATTCGGGTTTCGGGTCGGGTTGGGTGACGGAATTTAAGCCCCTATCCGAACCTATATACCCAGCCTAAATTTCGGGTTTCGGACCTCGGGTACGATCGGGTGATTAGGGTCGGGTTGTTTGGGGTTTTTTCGGGTCGTTTTTCGACTTTTTCGGAATCGGTCGGGTTTTGCACACCCTTAGCTACATCAACCAATGCAGCTCTGCCACGTCAATGCAAAACGGTTACTTCGCCTTTACACATGGCAGCCTCTGATAGGTTCTTGGTTTGACTTTGTATTGATTCTCCTATATATAGAAAATTTGTGTAGGAGATTTGTACGATTATGCAATATTCGCTCAACAGATTTTCACACACAACTACACATAGTAGCTGAGAGAGTTTTGGTGAGTTGGAGAGAGAATTATACATAGCATGTATGTGTTCTTGGTGTTCTTATTGTAATCGATCATCTACTCATCAATACAATGACATTTGTGATTCAATCACTATTTGTTGTTTGTCATTGACTTCACTCATCAATCAACTATTGTTTCTACCCACAATCTCTTTATATACATTTAGCTTCCGCACCAAACTATAATATATTTTGAGTATTGATTGTTTATGAGACAAATCTGGGACAACAGGTCTTTCATTTAGTTGATTTTTTATCGCCTCATTAATGATGATTTACAAAAAATTCTCATCCATTATTCTAGCTTAAGGTTATGATTCAAAGTGTACTCTAGGTCTCTGTTAGCTCCAAATCGATGTATAGAAGTATTGAAAAATAGGCTAAGTATAGAAGCTTCAGAAGACTGCTCTAAAACACCAAGTGCATCACAGAAGTTGCTATGCTCAGAAGACTCTGTCGACCATCTACCGAGAAGATCAAAACCTGAAGATTCGACTCAGACCACAGAGCCTCTGTGATCCCTCACAGAGCCTTTGTGGTGGCTAACCTCTAGAGATGGAAGACTTGAATATTACAAGACAATGGTTCAAGACAAGATCATGTGCAGAACACGTGAGCTTGTTGTACGAAGATTCTAAGGATCATTTGTGCGTGTCCCACGTTGTTTTACTTTCCATGTGGCATTCCTTTTGTGGAATATCATCCTTTGTCTTGTACTATTGTGTGCTCCTCGTCCTATATGAGGGGAGCACCTCCTGTTTTGTAAAAAACGTAAGCACACACTAATCTGAGAGCAGCCTGTAATTTCTTTGAGCATATTAGCACACACAAGTGCGTGTTCTTGGTGTAAAAGCAAGTTTATTCAAGCAGATTCTTCAGCAATCATTCATTACTTGTTTGTGATTCTATTTGTTACTTGTTAGTGTGTTTACTACCATTCTATAACTATTTTACTACACTGTAAACCGCTTCCGCACTCTGAATAATTTTTTTAGTGCAGTTAATAGTGAATCTCGTTTAGAACACTGTATTTGGGATCAACAGTCTCATATTGTGGATAATCTACTACTATTACCTTCTTGATACATAGATCAATTTACATGTTTTATTCATTTTCATATCTAATTATTTCCTAGATTTATTAGCTCAATTTAGCCAACAACCATGAACAACTATGAAACATATGAACTTGTGTTATGAACGTAAATGAATATGTATTGGTTGTGATAGATGAAGGCATACAAACAAAAATTAAAAGAGTGTAAGTTATTTGGGGGTTTGATAGATTCACCAGTTCACACACCGGCTATGATCTGAAAATTGGGATTTTATAAAAAGGGTCATAGCATGTTAGTATAATGAAATTATTGAACAATAAAAGTAAATGACCATGAATCTGAACATATGTGAAGGTGTTTTGAATAACCATTTGTGTATGACAGATGAATGATCAAGGGCCTCGATCAAATTCATTTTGTGTTATATGTCTTAATATATATGAAGAGGGACCAATGAGATATGTCCATTAAATTTGATCTTGAAAAATCAAATTTTATCATAGAAAAATATGAGTTACAATAACGCCCTATACCATGTGTTGAAAGGGAACATGTTCATGATTTATTTGTGAAATTGAATGTGGATGCTAATAAGAATATGAACATTGGTGAAAAAAAAATTAAATCGAGCTTGTTCTCCGAATGTGATAATATATATGAACAAGAGTGGTTATGCAATGAATAAACTTATGAGTATGAACATATATGATCAAGCCTTCCCAATTGTGAGTAAAGATTCAAACATACATACATTTAAGTTGAACATATATGATAACATCTCACAAGTTTTATGAGTAAAGATTCAAACATACATACATTTGAGCTATACTATTTTGATATGGAAACGTCCTTCAAAATGAAAGAAGATCTATTAATGAGAGTAATAAATGAGCCGATGTTTATGTTACAAAAGATTGGGGAAATATTTTTCCCAAAATACCCTGTATCACCTTTGTTCAATACACCGGTTATTAAAATAAAACTCGTTAAATGATTATTAATTTAGATCAAATCTCAACCATTCAATCTCAACATCAATGGTGAGGATTGGTTCATAAGTTAATAATAAAAACATGGTTAACAAAATAACAAGACCCTTGGGCTGATTTCCCTTATTTCATATAGAGTAGTCTATAAAAAAACCTGATAAAGTTCTCATTTATGAATTATTAAATCTCTAAACTTTTTTAGATGAAAAAACCATTAAACTTTTTAATTTTGAGTGATCAAGTTCATGAACATATTTTTTTGAATAAATAAAGCATCGAACTTTTAAAACCCGGTCTACACCATTTTAATCGAAAGAAATTATGAATCGGATTTTAAATTCAAAAAAAAATCTAGTCAGTTTTACCATTCTCAAACCCTACACATTTCCAATCCCTCGCATCAACAGTATCGCTCCACCTCGCCACCCCTCACCTCCTTATGTCCATTCTTCCATTGCGATCATTGTTCCCTGTCATTGATCTCCCTCTTTTTGATTTGTTTTCTTTTTTTTTTTTGTCTTTCGATTTTCCCTCTTTGATAACAATTTAATGGAGCAAGTATAGAGTATAAACAAATCAAAGAAGAGGATCGAGAAACAAAAAAATTCGACCAATGGCAGGGGCCAACGGCGGTAATGGGCGGCGAGGGGTTTAAATGGCATAGGGTTTGAGAAAGGTAAAATTGATTTAGGTTTTTTCTTATTTTAAAACTTTTCTAATCAGTTACAAGTAACCTTTTTTAGTTAAAATGATGTAGGTAACCAATTTGTAAAAGTTCGAAGGTTTATATATTCAGAAACAATATTCATGAATTTAATCATTCAAAATAAAAAAAGTTTAATAGTTTGTGTTAAGTCTAATTTTGTAGTAATCATTGTATTTATTTCCCTTGTCTAAACTGTGTTTAGTGGTGTTATCTGTTGTGTTAAGACTAGGGGTATTTAAGTCCCTTTCTAGTCTTTGTTTTGTAACTTTGGAACCTTACACTTTGAATATCAGTTTACTTGAAGCGTATACTTTCTCTCTCTAGAAGATTTATTGATTCTTGGACTTTCAATTGGTTTTCGTATTAGGCTGATTACGCAAAGCATCGTTTGCGTATCAAGTGCTATCCGACAAACAAAGTTTTCGTATCATCAAGATTCCGAAAAGCTCACTTCTCTGTTCAAGTTTATTACACAAAGCTTAGTTTGCGTATCCTTCGACATACACAAAGCTTAGTTTGCGTATCCTTCTACTTACGTAAAGCGCAGTTTGCGCAACCTTCTTGACCCGAAAAATCTGGTTCTCGCATCTCTCGTATTACGCAAAGTCCTATTTCGTATCGTTCGGCTTACGCAAAGTTCACTTTGTGGATCTCTCTTGTTACGCAAACCTTCAGTTTGCGTGTGTTTCAGACTTAGAATTTTTCTGACTTTCTGATTTTGTCAAGATGTCTTTGCAAGCTCAAGTTAACAAAAATGACCTGATGATGTCATTGGGGTCTGACACACGTCCTTCTGTATTGATCAACGAAAATGAATTTGAACAGTGGCAGGACCGATTCGTCAACTTCATTGAAAGACAACCGAATGGGGATAACATGATGAAATCTCTGAATGAGGGTCCTATGGAGAGGCTGATGAAAGTAATTCCAGCTACTGCTACTACTCCAGCTACAACAGTTGAAAAAGCTTTAAGAGAGTATGAAGTTGATGAGCTCTCAAGATATCAAGCTGATAGTCAGGCAAAATCGAATCTGATTCTTGCACTACCAAACTCCATTTACAACAGATTTGACTGTTTCAAGCATAATCCTAGGCTTATGTGGACTCAATTGGAAAAGATCATGCTTGGTACAGTTGTGTCAACTCAACTGCGTTAGACCAGATACATGAATAATTTTGAAGAATTCAAGGCAAAAGACGGAGAAAGTCTGAAGAGCATATTTAACAGATTTTGGGCAGTCATCAATGATTTGTACAAAATCAAAATTACCAAGACTGAATTGGAAGCCAACTTGAAGTTCCTGAATGCACTCCAACCTGAATGGAGCAAGTCCTGTCATAGGATGCGAAATGATGTCAGGATTTCTACTATGCCCATTCAGGAATTGTATGAAATTCTGATGACTGATGAATCCATGGTTCTGGAGAAGAAAGCAAAGTTGGATAAAAAGAATAAGCCAAAGACTGTGGATCCGATTGCTCTCCTGGCTAGTCAGTTAGCTGAACAGGCTTTGACAGTTAATGCTTATGATGGTTCCACAGAAAATGATGGTGAAGCTTTGGAGAAAGCAATGATACTTCTATCGCAACACTATCAGAAAAAGTTTCAGCGTAGAACAGGATCCAACAATCTCCGTTTCACTTCTAGCTCCAAGAAGATTGAACCTGGTGCATCATCAAAGCCTTACGTCCCAAAGTTTGATCCTGCAAAAGTAGTAGAACCGAAAAAGGATGAAAAGAAGGTTATGAACTGCTATAACTGTGGAAAGCCAGGGCATTTAGCTAAGGAGTGTAGAGTTAAAGTGGTAAAGGATTCAGATTTCTACAGAAAGAAGATGGAACTGGCTGAGAAGAGAGAAAACGGAACTATTCTGATGGCTAAGGAAGAGTATTGGTTGGATCATTCTGATAACGAGGCTGAGGATGAAGAGACTGCAACAATGTGCTTTATAGGTGATGACAAAAGTGATGATGAAGAAGATGATACTTCTACTGATGATTCTGAGGTAATTTCTGAGTTTCATGTCAATTTCATTTCTTCTCAATTGAACGTTATTGTCAATGCTTTACATGATTTTCGTTCTAAGTTCATTTCTGAAAAGCTTGATAATCAAGAAAAGTCTGTTTTGATTGAAAAGTTGAAAATTTCTCTGAAAGATGAAAAGATCATTTTAAATGACACAAAAGAGAAATTTCAAAAGAATTTGAATGACTTTGAATTATCAAATCAGACTTATCGTGATTCTTTGACTGAATTGACTGATTTGAACAAAAGTTTATCTGATAAAATAATTGTGTTAGAAGAAAATTTGTATAAAAGAAATAAAACTGAACAGACTATATATATGAATAAGCCTAGGAGTGACGAGGCTATAAAAGAAAGGTGGGGACTAGGTTTTGAAAATCCTTATTGTCTAAACAATGTTATTTCAAAAACCCCAACCTTATATAATTTTGATTATCTAACTCTTGCGAATTATGCTCCTCAATTTAAAATTGACTGGTTGAATGAAAAGCAAGTTTTAGAAATTGAAAATCATAAGAGGGTGCATAAAAAGAAGATGGAAATGCCATTTGTTTATACGTCTGAAAATGCCAAGTATTTTCCTGAGAAAATGAAGAAATCCATAAAATTCAAAAATGTTTTAAATGTCAAATCTTCCAATAAATCTTCATTATCAACTGATTTTGTTGATATATATGCTAACACTGATAAGGAAAATGCATCTCCGGTGTCATATGATTCTAGGAGATACATTCCCCCATTAGTATTAGAAAGCAAAATAGTTGATGTTGAAGATAAATTAGAAGAACAAAGCCTTCAAACTGATTTAGAAAACGATTTATTTCTTTTTATAATGAAAACAAGTTTTGAAGACAAAATTTCTTCTGGTTTTTCTACAGATTCTAAGGAAAATACTCAAGTTTCTAAAAATAATGTGCATTTGCGCAACCAGTTGGTTACGCAAACCGACACTTTGCGCAAGCAGTTGATCGCGCAAAGTTCAGTTTGCGCAACCAATGCGTTGCGCAAATCTCCTCCTGACTTGTGTTTTTCTGAAAATTCTCACTCCAAGGCAAGTTCATCTATGTCGAATGCTCTGGTTGATTTCCTAGATAAAGTTTCTTCTTCTACTTCAATTATTGATGATTCTTTCACGCTAAATGATCAGTATTATAAAACAAAAACAAAGCGTAAAAGAAGAAGGTCAAAGAAGTCAAGGAAACACGATAGTGTCTTGTCTGAAAATTCTAATTCTTCTGATTCTTTTGTTTCAGATCGAACTGTGAAGAGATCACAAAAGCTGATATGGAGGATAAAGCAGAAATCTATAGAGTCTGAATTGTTAGAAGATACTTGTGTAGTGATTCTTTGTGACAATGATACATTTGCTTTTTGTAATAAAAATACAAAATATTCAATTCCGCAAATGATTCACATTGCAAAGCATGTTTCATCTTCTTCTAGTTCTGATTCTGATGATTATGTTTATTCCTCTATTGATGATTGCTTTCATGAGAATTATAAAAATAAATTTTCAAAAGGTAAAAGACATAAATCTAACAAGAAGGGACCCATAAGCATATGGGTACCTAAATCTGTGTAGTTTCTGTATGTGCAGCCTAATCATTTATGGTATCTGGATTTGGGGTGCTCCAAACACATGACTGGCAACAAATCATTACTTTCCAATTATAAAGAAAAATGTTGCGATCGTGTTAAGTTTGGAAACTGTGAGACAGCTCCGATTCTTGGTTATGGTGATCTTGTTCAAGGTAATATAACTGTCAAGAGAGTCAGCTACGTTGAAGGCCTAAGTCACAACTTATTCAGCATCGGGCAGTTCTGTGATAAAGATCTTGAAGTTAGCTTCAAATCTAAAAGAGTTGTTGTGAAGAATGATAGTGGTAGAGATTTACTGTTGGGAAAAAGAAGATCCAACTTATATACCATTGATCTTTCCAAGATCAAAATCCCATCAGATATTTGCTTGCTTTCTAAGGCTTCTGTTCATGAAAGTTGGATTTGGCACAAACGTCTAGCTCACCTCAATTTTAAATATATGGATCGCTTGGTCAAGAATGATTCAGTGAGAGGTCATCCAGTTCTCCGTTTTCAGAAAGACCACCTCTGTCAGGATTGTGAGAAAGGAAAGATGAAGAAAGTATCTCATAAACCAAAGCCTAAACCCTGCACATCAGACATTCTTGATATTTTGCATGTTGATTTATGCGGACCGATGAAGACAAAGAGCATTGGTAAGAAAAGATATGTCTTGGTCGTTGTTGATGATTACTCTCGATATACATGGGTAAAGTTTCTCAAGTCAAAAGACGAGACTCCTGAAGTTATCATCAACCTCATCAAAACTATTCAGACAAATAAGCAAAAGCAAGTTAAAGTGGTCAGATCAGACAATGGCACTGAATTCAAGAATATCACTCTTCAAACATTCTACGAGGATCAAGGTATACAACAACAGTTTTCTGCTGCCAGAACACCGCAACAGAATGGGGTTGTTGAAATAAGAAACATAACGCTTGTAGAGACTGCTAGATCAATCCTTGTTTATTCAGGTCTTCATTTGTCTCATTGGGTTGAAGCTGTGTCAACTGCCTGTCATACTCAGAACCGCTCAATTCTGCATCGCCGTTTCAACAAAACACCATATGAGCTGATGAACGGTATCAAACCGAACATCAAATATTTCAAGTCATTTGGATGTAAATGCTACGTTTTGAATGACAGAGACAATCTGAACAATTTTAGTCCGAAGGCAGATGAGGGTATCTTTCTGGGTTATTCTTCTAACTCTGCTACTTACAGAGTCTTTCTGATCTCCACAAGAAAAGTGATAGAGAGCATAAATGTCAAATTTGACGAAGCTGCTGATTTGGTTTCTGGTCAACCAGGCTCATAACCCGTTCTTACAGGAAATTCAGCTTCTGAACAACACAATTCAAAACCTGCACTTCAACAAACCAATCAGGATTCTTCTTCTTCTATTCTTAATCTTTCTGATTTAGATTTTCTCTTTGAGAATTTTTATGATGATGTTCTCAAGTCTAATTCTGATAATGTTTCAAATGCTTTGAATCAGGATAATGCGAGCACATCTATATCCAATTCCGCTGCAACTATCTCTGATACTGATGTTGTTCCAGTCCCTTCTGTCATTCAAACCAGTATTTCTGCATCTGATCCCGTACAATCAGAAAATGAGCAATCAGAACCGGATCATGTGAACACTGAACCTATTCAAGAAGAATCTGCTCAAGATCAATCTGTTCAAGAAAACAAGTTCAGAATGAGGATCAAACTGCTAATGTTCAACTATCACTTCCAGAATCTGATTCTGAAGTTGTTGAACTTCCCCCTCCTCCTGTCGAGACAGTATCCATATCTTCATCTGAAATAGAGGCTCCTGAACCTCTACCTCATCAATTAGAAGTTGTTCAAGAAACTATCGATCCTCTCCCTCATACAACAAAATGGACAAGATCTCATCCAATTCATCAAATTATTAGAGATCCTCAAGCTAGTGTGCCTACACGTTCCTGGACGGCTACTTCCAACGAATGTCTCTTCACTTACTTCCTAAGCACGATTGAACCAACCAAAATATCTGAAGCATTGGAAGATCCATATTGGATTATATAAATGCAAGAGGAGCTCAATAAATTTGATGCACTCAAAGTTTGGAGACTTGTACCACGGCCGAAAGGAAAGAGCATAATTGGTACCAAGTGGATATTCAAGAATAAGAAAGACAAAGATGGTATCGTGATTCGCAACAAAGCAATACTGGTAGCCAAAGGATACAGACAACAAGAAGGTATTGACTACGACGAGACATTCGCGCCGGTAGCTCGACTTGAAGCTATTCGTGTGTTTTTGGCGTTCGCTGCTTATCGGAACTTCACCGTATATTAGATGGATGTGAAGACAACTTTTCTGAATGGGAGATTGAAAGAATAAGTCTACGTTTCTCAGCCAAAGGGGTTTGTTGATAAAGATCATCCAGATCATGTCTATTTTCTCGATAAAGCACTGTATGGCCTAAAACAAGCACCGCGCGCATGGTATGATGAGCTGCCAGCCTTCTTGATCAAATCCGGCTTCACCAAAGGAACCATCGATACTACTCTTTTCATATATAGATCTACCTTGGATATTTGCTTAGTACAAATATATGTAGATGATATTATTTTTGGTGTGACTAACAAATCCTTATGTACTTGGTTTTCTGATCTTATGACTTCTAGATTTCAGATGAGCATGATGGGAGAAATCAATTTCTTCCCCGGCTTACAAGTGAAGCAGCTTCCAGATGGAATCTTCATCAATCAGTCAAAGTATGTATTTGACATTTTGAAGAAATTCAAGATGGACAAATCTACTTCAATCGGCACACCTATGGCACATGGAGCCAAAATCGGACTTAATCCAGATGGAAAAGTTGTGGATCAAAAGACATATAGAGGGATGATCGTATCGCTGATGTATCTAACTGCAAGTCGCCCGGACATAATGTTCTCTACATGCTTGTGTGCCAGATTCCAAGCTAAGCCTAAAGAATCTCATTTATTAGCAGTCAAGCATATTTTTAGATATACTAAAGGAACTGCTTACTTAGGATTATGGTATCCTAAAAGTTCTGACTATAAGTTGATTGCTTATTCAGATGCAGATTTTGGCGGTAATCAATTAGACCGGAAGAGTACCTCAGGACATCTTCAATTCTTGGGAGACAGACTAATTAGCTGGGCGTCGAAGAAGCAAAATTGAGTTTCTATATCAACTGCCGAGGCAGAGTACGTCGCCGCAGCCACTTGTTGCGCACAAGTTCTTTGGATGAAGACACAACTTCGGGATTACGGGATGTTGTACAAAACCGTACCTATATACTGTGACAGCAAGTCCGCAATTGCCATTTCAGTCAATCCGGTCCAGCACACCAAGACCAAGCACATAGATATGCGGTACCATTTCATAAAGCATCATATGGAAGAAGATACTATTGAATTATATTTTGTACCAACTGAATATCAACTTGTTGATATCTTTACTAAAGCCTTAGATGAAAAACGTTTTAACTTTTTGCTTTCAAAACTTGGCATGTTGAATTTAAAAGTTTAAATCTCTACAATTTTTATTCTATAAAGTAATCTTTTACAAATTTTCTTTCTTTTGAATAAAATGTGTGTCTAGGATCTTTTACAAGTTCTTTGTTTATATTAAAGTTTTATATGTTCAACTTTCAAGTCTTACAAAAGTCGAAAAGTCAGCAACATGTTTGTAGCTTTTGATTCTGCTTTAAAGATATGTGAGTCGGAATTTTTATAGTTTACTTTGCTTAGACTACCTAAATGATCAGAATTATAGATCGGAATGAAAATATGGGCTAAGCATTTAGACGTTGATCTGAGTGATTGAGATGAATAATAAATTCTTAAAATACAGAAATCTCTGAGTTTAAAATTTTGTACCTGTGAACTTTCTGGTTTGTGAAAGTAAGTTCCGAGGGATGCTCGTCATCTAGTCCCCTAAGGTCAATTGATCTGGGAGTGATCGAACCCAAATCCTTCTATAGAACTAGATCGAAAGTCATGTTCTACTGGTATGAATGGGTTTAGGATATGTCGACATAGCCTTTCTGATCCGGGAAAGTAAGTTCCAAGGGGTGCTTGACACCTAGTCCCCTAAGACCAACTAGTCTGGGAGCGGCTGACCCAAATCCTGCAATAGGGCCAGATAGAAAGTTACGTTTACGACATGTTTAGTTTGCGTAACACTTAGGATACGCAAAGTCTACTTTGCGTAACCTGTGTTGTGTTGAAAAAAATTTCAGGTCTAGTTTTCGTAACATGTTTAACACGCAAACCTTTGTTTACGTAATGAACTAAATACGCAAACTTCAGTTTGTGTATCATGTCTGGTCCGCAAACTGTCCTTTGCATATCACGCTCATTGCGCAAACCTCACTTTGCGTTTCTAACTAGATGCGCAAACCAGACTTAGAAAATTTTTCAATTTTTCAGTTTTCTTACTTTGTCTAACTTTTCTTTGTTTTTCTTTTTCAGGTCCCTAAATGTCTTCTAACACCCATACTGATCCCATGATCCAAGACGAGAATGTCATTCTCGAGGATCCATCTGATCAAACTTCACATGAGACAACGATGTCGTATGTTCCTTCAGTAGGGGCAAATCTGTCTGCATCACGCCGAACGCCGAACGACGTCTTCCCATCATTGCTGTATATCCTACCTTATAAGCCGAACAACTACTACGTGGATTTTTACATAATCAAAATTCATCCAGTCATACGTGCTATTCTCCGAGGTCATCCACTTGCACAGGCTCTTACCTCATGTGCTGAAGTTCCAGAGGTTTATATTCAGCAGGCCTGGCACACTATTACAAAGAATGAGCTGGCTCATCCACAAAGATTTGATTTCCAGATTGATCAATATGAATCATTTCTTTCCTACAACCGTTTACGACTGATACTGGAGCTTCTTGAGCCCAACTCCAGACCAGGCTGAACTTCATATGACAACTTTCCGTCTGAAGAGGAAGTTTTTGAAGGAATAAGAAATCTGGGCTATGTTGGTACATTGAACAGAGTTCGTGATTTTGATAAGTCTAATCTTCCTCCAGTTTGGTATGCTCTCTTCTCTGTAATTATCAGGTGCCTTACGGCCAAACATTCTGGAACGGACAGCGCCAGTCTACTCTATCTCCGATTGTTCCATGCAATCATCTATGATTTGCATGTCGACTACACTTTCATTGAGCTTACAAACAAGAAGCGCAAATTCATTGAGCTTACAAACAAGAAGCGCAAATTCATTCCTTTTATCAGATTCTTGAAGCTGATCGTTAGAAGTGTACTCAGAAGCAATCCATTCATTCCTCACAGATTATCTTGGCTGCAGGTTCCAGACACAGAGATGCTCTACATTCAGAAACAGAAGCAGTCGTTCAACTACTCCATGACTATCCCATATGCTTTAATTGCAAACTACGCCAACATGACTGATGATAACGTCATAGAATACTTCATGGAGAATGAATTTATGGAGGCTGCACAAGATGAGCCATCTCATGACACACAAGCTGCTGCTAACAAAGAGGTTGAAGTTGAAAAAGATGTTGACCAAGAAGTTGAAGTAAATATTGTTGATCAAGAGGTTTAAACAACTGTTGCTACTCAACAAATTGATGAAGTTCTTGTTGGTCTTGATCCTGAAGCTAGTCCTACTTCTACTATTCCCATTGGGATGATGTTGATGATGATGATACTGCTTCTGATGCTGATGTTAATGCTGATAAAGATAACGATAGCATTGTTGTTGATGATACTCATGATGATCAGAGTGATAATGATGATGATGATGGTGATAATGCTGATCAACCGAGTCTTCAGGTTTATGAAAGAAAATTCAGGGAACCAGAAATGGTTGTTCAAGAAGAGGTTGAGTCTGATGATGAGTCTGTTCCGATTAACGCGACAGTTGCAAATGTTCATGTTGATGAACTTGACTTAGCATTTATCAATGCTTCAACTTCACATCAAGTTCAACATACATTAGTATCTCTTACTTCTAGTGTCGAGACTTCTTCTGTCGAGGTACGAGATACAACGGCTAAATTCTCTTCTTTGAATGAGTTGATTCATAAGATGAATGAGCAGTTTGAAGAGCACAAGCAAGTGGAAATTCAGAAATTGCGTGCTTTCTTCAAGGGTAAAATGCCGGAAATTGATACCTCTTCGATTCCTGAAGTGATTCCGTTTAGAAGACCAACTGGGGTAGTTTTACGAGAACCATCTTCTACTGTTACCACATCTCCTGCAATCTTGTCTATTCCTCTGCCTCCACCATTTTCTCAGACAGCTGGTATTTCTACATCGACTTCTATGACTCAACGATCTACTACAGTTCCTCCTGGTTCATCTTCACGATCTTCTCTTCATCATCTTCCTATTACCGAGTTGATAGACTTACTCTATGCTCGCCTTCTTTCGATGTCACCGCCTGAACATCAAGATCAAGATTTGATCTCTCTTCTAAGGAATTTCCAGCCTACGCCGCCTCCAGTTCCTTCGACTGATTCTGAAAGAATTACTGCTTTATCTGACAAGTTTCATGCTTTCAGATCTGAAGTTCAAACTAGCTTTGTTGATCTTAAATCTTTCATGACTCAAGCCTTTTCTGAACTATCTAACAGGTTTGATATTCATGAACAGAATTGCAGGACTGAGGCAGGTACGTCTCTTAAACGCCGACATGACAAGGATGATCCCGATCCTCAAGGTCATGAGGGGGAGATGAATAAGAGACAGCGGGTGGAAGGTTTGTCTGCTAGAGAGGATCAGTCACAAGAAGAGGCAGCTGATAAAGAGAAGAGTACTGATAATGTCCAAGACTGTAGCATTCAAGATCTTGTGAATGTTATGATAGAAAATGCTGACTTATCTTCTATGCCTAATGTACTGAATATCTCTGAGCACAATATTGAAAATAACATGCAGATTGTTGTGTATGTGGATCCAAATGTTTCAGCAAGGGCTCAAGAGATTGAAGATTCAGAGGCAGCTAATGATATGAGATCATTCTTTGCGAGTTTCATAGAAATAAATTCAGACAATGATGAAGATGTCAGACTTGAGAAAATTTGCCAAGTCAAAGAAAAGGAGTGTGATGACTTAATCGTCATTTCTGATACAGAAGATGATTCTGTATTTTTGGATGCAAAGGATGAAGAAATTGCCGACATGTTGTACAGTGATCTTCCTACTCATGATAAGGTTCCTGAATCATCTATAGTTACTGAAGCAACTCAAGAATATGAAACTGTAGCTACTTTTATTCCTGTTGTTAGTTCAGATCCGACTACCACCGTTCCTTCAAGCTCATTTGAAGATGGTCAGTCGTCTAGAGCACAAGCTGATGTTCCTCTCTCTGAACCAGTGATTCCACCGACTATCCTGGAAGAAGGACCAACTTTGACCAGACAATAGAGACAAAGAAGTTTACAACATAGATATTTGGCTTCTAGGCAAAGATCAGCTTTTCTAGAAGATACTCAGAGTAACATCTTTGTTTCTAGAAGAAGACCGATCAACATTTATACAATTCTTAGAGTTGAGAAAGAGTCAGATGCTTATCAGTAAGAATACTTAATGTTCATTAAGTGTCAGCGCAAAAGGAATAATACCGTTTCTTCTCCACATTTGATTGTTCGAGTCATCAGTGTCACGATCAACAAGTTTGTGAATATCTGGTATCCTGACTTTGAAGTTGAAAGAAGAGATTGCAGGCGGTACAAATTCTCAGAGTCATATTTTACTGATCTTTCCATTGATGATATTGAGTTCTTATATGATCATTTCAGGAATCTCTATCATAGAAATCAGGATGTTTCTCAGGCATTGTTTGTTATAAAAAGATTCATTCGACGGCAAATCCGATTCTTCAGAGTTTTTGATTTCCAGATGGTCGTTGAAAGTTTTCAGCCAGTTGTAAATCTTCAAAGGCCCAATCGAATCTTTCCAAACTTAGAGTCTTATCCTCTACTCACCATTGTTCAAGATCCTTATGGAATTGTCTACAAAAATGGCTCAAATGAAAAATGCTTTTTCAGATTTGAAGAAATTGCTCATTACTCTGATGGAACCTTAAAAGTGATCAAGCTTCAGTTGGAGCAACGTCTGAAAGAGGCTAAAAGAAGATTTTTGGAAATAAGAAGTAATACATTTCTGGTTGATAATGATGAAATATGTCTCCTCAAGAAGACTTTGGATACTATTCAAGAGAGATTGAATTTCCGCTCTACTCTGCGACGTTTGGAAGTGTTAATTGGACTGAATAGACTTCGTCAAAGGGAAGAGCATCAGTGATTCACCAAAGTCGCTTAGTCGGTCAATGCTGATTCAGAAGATTATTTTTTGAAGACCACTGTGCCAATGATTACTAAGTGGGAGATTGTTAAGTCTAATTTTGTAGTAATCATTGTATTTATTTCCCTTGTCTAAATTGTGTTTAGTGGTGTTATCTGTTGTGTTAAGCCTAAGGGTATTTAAGTCCCTTTCTAGTCTTTGTTTTGTAACTTTGGAACCTTACACTTTGAATATCAGTTTACTTGGAGCGTATATTTTCTCTCTCTAGAAGATTTAGTGATTCTTGGACTTTCAGTTTTATTATTTAAAAAAATTAAAGGCGTGTTATAGGATAAGTGTGTCATCGTCTAAAGGATATGACGATAGAGATAAAGATAGAGATAAATATATCAGAGTTAGATTAGCTGAAATATCTCCTAGCTATCTACTTGTAACTCATCCCTATTTAAAGTGCTTTTGATTAATGAGAATTACATATTCATTCTCTCCATTTATTATTGTTCTGTTTGTTTTTTCCTTTAACACGTTATCAGCACGAAAGCTAAAACAAATTGCATCGAACTACTTCAATACAAATAAGTATCTTTATATTTTTTTCTCCCTACATATATGAATGTTTAATGTATGCTAATCTTATGAAGGCTTATGTCATAGTCTAAGATGGATATATGTTTCATATTAATAACTCATCAAGTTAGTTTTCTTATTTTGAAATATGATAATAAATGATTACAAAATAGACAACTTCGGAAAAAAAAATGAATAGCCCAAATGTCGTTTTATGTTTATTTTAGTTATCCTTGAATAGCAGTCGAGAGAGAATAGAGATATTAGGGTTTCACGAGTTTGAAAAAGAAAATTATACAAACACCATATAGCAAACCATAATTTAGATTTGATTGCCTTAGTAAGAACGTGTGCTTATCTGAAGTTTGGCCGGAGTTTCTTTTCCTCTTCTTTCTCGCATGGTTAGTAGTCGCTAGAGTTAGGTCATAGTGGAAGAGGGATAAAATTTAGTTTTTTTAATTCGCTTAATTTTGATGGAGATTAAAAATAAAAATAAAACTCATGAATATATTTTTTATGTTTACGTGGTTGCACCTATATATTTTTTTTTCTAAAAAGTAGTTTATCTATATATAGCCGTAATTTTTGGTTTAAAGGTCTTTTAAGTTTTTAATTAAAATAATATGACTCTAGTTATTTTAAGCATGTTATTATTTATATATGTTTATAGTCTTTAATACGGCTTTATTATTTTTGAATTGATCTACTTACAAATATATTCATTTGTTTATTTTAATAACCCAATTCAAATGTTTATCCAATTAGTTTACAATATTATTTATTTATTTATTATTTGTTCATGTTAATATTCAAATGTTTATCTTAATTAATAATTGTTATAATTCAAATGTTTATCTTGATTATGAGTTACTACTCATTAATCTCAATCTTAAGTTATCTTTGGAATTTACACTTTCACCCCCATAACTTTTTTTATTTTGCAAAAAGCTCCAAAAATAGCATGAAAAGTTAAATTCAAATATTTATCTTGATTGTGAGTTCCTACTCATAATTTTAAACTATATAATTGATTTTTAGAAATTACACTTCTAACCCCATATATTTTGGTCTGTACCAAATGCTCTAAAAATACTATTAAGGTATTAAAATTGGCTTCATATGCCAAACTCATAGTCATTTTTACATCATGACAAATGTTCTATAATTAACAATGTTATATTTAAATTAAATAAATCACAAGATATCGACTGAATTTTGTCAAACGGGTGTAAACAATCCTAGGGTTTATAAGGACTTAATAAATCCATGTGATTCCCCTACTACCTGGAAATCCTATAGATTGAGTGATTTATTTTTCACAAATTGAAATATTTATGAAGTATTATCAACAAAATATAAGCATATAAAAATATAATATTGTTATGATAATGAAATTTCATACATAAAATAATAATTACAACCATAATTCATTTTTTATCAAATATTACATCATATATGATCCTTTATATACGTAAATGGTTGAATCAAGTTATCCCGAAATCAACATTGTAAAGTCAAAAGAACTTGAATACAAATATGAATATCTAATGTAAAAACTATTTTTTTCAGAAAGATACAAAAATATACCTAAAGTCCATTAACTCTCTATTGACCCTACAACCAATCTCTTGAAAAGATACAAGCAAATACCATCATGTTTTGAGACGATAAATAAATCCTAACATTCATAAGAATACCTTTACTAAAAGCCCCAAAGAACAGTGGGATGCCCCGAAAGGGAGAATCGGGAGTATTCATGTTCTTCCCGAACTAATCGTATAGTGGAATGAAACACGCTTACTCGATTACAAAAAGGTAACTGATTTCAACAAAGAAATGTTGTATCCCAAAATGTGTCTCAATCTCTGTGGAAAGGAATTCACAGAAGATGACATGATTCATAACATTATTTCCACTTTTCATACATCAGTAAATATTAATGAACCAATATAAATTCGAATGTAACCTTTAGAATAACTCATCAAACTATTGCAAGTGGTTGAGAGATATAACAAGGTTCTTTCGAATAACCATACCACATATGTCAGGACAAAGAAAATTCCCAAGATCAATAATAAAAATGTTAGAAGTGGAAAGAACTCCAATGGATTGTGAGTTAAAAACAATTTCATACATGTGACATTTACGCACTATGTGGACGAGACCCTAGAAAGGGTCGGGGTCATGATAAGAATCGGGAATGATTTTTCAATACCTGGAGTAGAGATACAACTACTGCCCCAGATGATAATGGACAATCAAATAAGATATGCACTAAAGGGTGCTCAGCTCCTATTGAAAAGAGAACAAGTTGAAAACGAACTATATCATATTAATTTAAGATTGATTAAGTACATGTTTCTTTGACATTTATTTAAAGTATTAAGAATTAATTTCTTTTGCTTGAGTAAAATAGAATATGTAAACATTATAGATGTAAATAAATACATCTAAATAAATAACAAAACTATCAATATTCTCCGTTCCATTTAGGAATGTATCGAGGAGAACTTGAGTTTTTGTAGAATATTTCACACAATCTAAAATGATAGACAAATACTTATTTTATAATTCATCTAACCAAAATACTTAGACGATGGACTGTCATTTTCTTGTTGGTAGAAGATTAACTGAATCCTTGTAAAGATATTCGTATCAAATGGAAATTATAATGAAAATGAGCATATATACATAAGTTCTAACGAATATGAAAGTAACCATATATCATGGAAACTAATGTGTCAAACTAGTAGATCATTGGGTCATCGAAACATTTTTTTTGTCACCAATAAAGAACTTTGGGACAATGGCACATATATGTTTTGACATGACCATATGGGACACCATGGTTATGACATAGTGATCCGTGTATTGCAAAATACACATAGACATAATCTCTTTCGAGTGAAAGGCAAAATGAGGCAAATTGCAACTGTTGACTTTTGCAGCATAAGAAGCAACACCACCATCATAATATGCCTTCTCAAATACCTAAAAGTTTTGTATACCCTGATCCTTAGCCAAGACATAAATGAGATCTCCTAAAGCTAAGGGAATAATACAAAAATATTCCATTATTACAACGAATACAATGTCATACTTATGAACATAAACATCCAGAATGCAAGACATTAAAGTACTTTATGGTTCTAGTTTCGACACGATGAGCGCATGTCGTATTATTGTCCACATGAAATACTGTACTCCTAGCACTAGCTATACGTTTAAGGGCTCACCACCCTGATTATTTCATCAAGTCTACATGACTTGGAATGTTGGAGAATTTACATCATAAGGATTTTATGATTATTGCTTATGTATTGGGATCAATGTAAAGTTTCCTATACCCCATGTGTATATATAAAATGGTCTCATAGAAGTTGTTATCAAAAGAATATGATGATATATAGGGTATTGGTAATGCGCACCAATTTACCCACATCTACCTAGGGTTATGCAATTATTATATGCAGTTTTTTTTTCGTTTTTAGACCCACTACTAGCTAACCAGTCCCATGCGTACCAGTTGGTAATTGGATATAAGCCTGATATTTTACATTTACGCATGTTTGCTTCTGTAGTATATGTGCCAATTGCGCCCCCACAACGCATTGAAATGGTCCTTAAAGACGATTTGGTATATGTTGGTTATGAATCCCCAAAAATTATCCGCTAATTAGAATCTTTGACTAGTGATCTCTTTACCGCTAGATTTTCAGGTTGTTACTTTCATGAGACAGTCTTCCCGTCGATAGGGGGAGATAGTAAAAAGGATTTTCCATGGGAACGACAGGAAGTGTCATTGAATATACCCACACTGTCTCATTTTGTTCCCCAAACTTCACAACGTAATGTTGAAGTCAAACGAGTCAGACTCGATACCTGATACGTTTAATGTTATTCTAAAAGTGACAAGATCACATATATGAGCTGTAAATATACTCGCAAGGTTAAAAAGTCCCGAACAGGGGCACAACACCATTGGAAAGTGCGTTACAATCACACATAGTGGAGGTGTGGTTGAGGTCGTAGCTACCAAATGGAAGTGGTGGAAGCTACTTGGTTCGATGGATACTATTCTAAAGGATGAGAATAGTGAGGCCCATCCATTTATCATCAATACACAAAACTCTTATGAGATTGTCTCTAATTATAATTATGTCCATGAATCATCACTAGAGGACGCTCCGAAGTTAATATTGATTCTAGAGATGAATATTAATATCAAATGAACTATGAGAGTACATATGCGTCGATGGACATATCATATATAATCATTGATGATTATTCGCATATATTATGGCTCATAAGATGATCGAGCACGACGACATCGAACCAGGCTCAGTTGAATAATATCAACAAAGAGCATACTGACCTAAATGTAAAGAAACAATCTAGAAAGAATTATATTATTTGACAAATGATCGGGTATTTGGTCTGGTAGTGCTAACCTACCAAGTGTAAATCCCGTAGGACATAACTGATTCTTTGTCAGAAAGCGTAACGAGAATAATGAAGTCCTAACATATAAGACTCTCCTTTGGCGCAAAGTTTCTCACAACGCTCTAGATTGACCACGAGGAGACTTACTCTCTCATGATTGATGTTTTGATATCCAAATAATTTATTAGCCTAGTAGTTTCCGAATGACTGGAAATGCAGCTCATGGATGTGGTTACTACATATCTCTATGGGGATCTAGATTCATGAATATATAAAAGTTCTTGATGGCATTACATTACCAAAATCAAGTAACTCTAAACCACGAAATGCGTTTGCAATAAAATTGAAACGCTCACTTTATAAATTAAACCAATCTATACGGATGTGATATACCCGCCTAAGTGAATATTTGATTGGGAAAGGATATATAAGAACAATAAATTGTGCCTTTGCGTATTTATTTAGGAAAACAAGTTCCATATTTTCAAAGTAGTTTTATATGTCGATGTTATGAACATAATAGGCACTCTTGATGAAATAATAGAAACCACATGCTACTTGAAATCTAAATTTGAGATGGAAAATCTTGGAAAAACTTGGTTTTGTGTAGCTATTTGAGCTAGGACACCGAGTTTGTGAAATATTAATTCACTGATCGCATATGTCTAGAAAATAATCAGGCAACTTAATATGCACAAAGCGCATCCGGTTAGCACTCCCATGATCTGTCAAAGTGTTGGATATAAGGAAAGATCAATTTCGTCTAAAGGATGGCAACGAAAAAGTGTTGGGGAACTGGAATTCCCTATATAAGTACAATATGCGCATTGTCGTACTTAGCACAATACACTTAACCGTATATTGTATTTCTCAGTGAACTTGTTAGCTAGATTTAGCTCAGCGCCAACGCAATGTCATTGGAATGAAATCAAGTTAATATTTTGGAACCATTGACATGGGCTTATACTTTCCCTATAGACAGAAAAATGAGATTGATAATGGAACTTCAATACCTACTTAAAATGTAAGCAGCAAAAGTACTAGCTCTTATAAAAAAACACCAAACAATCTATTAGTATGTCTTTGCTGATATTAGGTATCTGCCTGACCCATACAAAGGTTGTTCCCAAACTGGATAAAGAATTACCACAAGAAACACGTTGATTGCTTGGAAGTAAGCTTAGCAATCCTTTGTAACTATCTCCTTGAACTGACCCAATGATATTACTTTCCATGAGATAATTAAAGAATGTATATGATTAAGGACTATCATTACATATATTAGAGGAGCTAGTAACTTTGGGTTCAACCAGTATTCTCATTGCATATATGAAAATAATGCATCATGTATCGAAGAAATGAACATAAGATACATCAAGGGTGATAACACAAAGCATGTTTTGCTTAAGTTTTTATACAATCAACAATAAACAAAACTCTCATCTAGATTCAAGTGAATCAAGTAAGATGTCAGGAGAACGTGACATATTTTACCAAATCATTACCTAAAATCATATTTTGGAAAACATGTAAAAAGTATTAAAATGCAAATATTTTCCAAACCCCCTTGATTAATGCACGGATCAGGCGGAGTAGTAGACAAAAGGCAGAGTCTACTATACATGTGATATTGGTATGTTGTGCTCTTTCATTCAACCAAGGTTTTATTTTTCCCATTGGGTTTTATTCCTTGGTGTAAGGTTTTAGTGAGACAACAGTTTATATACCATCATGTCTTCCTAACTCTCATGATTAATGTACGAATTTAAGAGAAAACTAGACTAAAGGAAAAGTTTATATATTGCAAAAAAGCTGGTGCGTTGTACTCTTTCCTTCATCAGACTTTTATTTTTTCCCACTGGGTTTTTATTTTGGCATAAGGTTTTAATGAGGCAACAATTATGCACCATCACTCATTTGACTCGGCACAAGGGGGAGTGTTGTAGGATAACTGTGTTATCGTCTAAAGGATATGACGATAGAGATAGAGATAAATATATCAGAGTTAGATTAGCTGAAATATCTCCTAGCTATCTACTTGTAACTCATCCCTATTTAAAGGGTTTTTGATTAATGAGAATTACATATTCATTCTCTCCATTTATTATTGTTCTGTTTGACTTTTCCTTTAACAAGGCGTAATTCAATTTGAAACAAATTGGTTTTGTTCCCTTCGTTTTTATGTACTTTTCCCTACTTCAAATCAAATCGTTTGAGTTATGGTCAATGTCGTGTGATGACTTTACGTCTGTTTCTTATTTTACATGTTACGTTATTAGCAAAGTTTTTTTTGATGTCAAATCAAATATAAGATATATAATTATAATCATATAATTTTGAAAATTTCTACAGAATCATATACATATATCATATACATGTATTTGGTGATATTTGTTGGCTAACATGGATTGTAATCGAATATAATTATTGTATTCGGAATATATGTATATATATATATGGGAATTTAATTAAAATGCTCATACATCAAAAATCAGTACCTAAAATGCCCAAAATCTTGTATTTTTTGCCAAAATATCCAACAACCCCGTGTTTTTCCAGACCAAAGTGTGGAAAAAAAAAACAGTAAAATCATGCAAAAAAAAACGTCAAAAACAGTTGACAACACATGAAATAATAGACCCTGAAACCCTATTTTGCCAAACCCTAATTCCCCAACCCCGTGTAAAAGGGAAAACGCGGCCCAACCCCGCGTTTTAGGCAAAAACATAGCCCATACCCGCGTAGGGTAAAAAACACGAACCAAATTCACAAAAACACAGGGTTAACCCCGTGTTTCGACCCATACGCGGACCAAAATCGTCCACCCCGCGTTTTTCAATTTACATGGCCCAAAAACACGGGGCTATTGGATATTTTGGCAAAAACTACAAGATTTAGGGCATTTTGGATACTGATTTTTGATGTTTGGGCATTTTAATTAAATTCCATATATATATATATATATATATATATTTGAAGAAATGGAATACATTTATTTGATTTGTTTTGACTAATGAAGATGAATGAATTAACAAAATATTAATAATAAATTAATTAAATAAATCCAGTTATGATTAACCTTTTCAATCGTCGAAAGATCATCGGTTTTATTCTTTCAAAAACCTCCAATTATTAAAGAAAATAATAGTTGTCCTTTTCACCGACGGTTTTGGTTTCACTACCATTAATACAATTATTTTCTTTTCTAGTTTTTATAATTTAAATAATTTTTTTGCAACAATAGAATCTTCGATAATATCAAACTATTCTTAAAATAATTATATACAAAAAATACGTGTTTTTTTATTAAGATATTAAATTTAATATAATCATCGTATATTCAATTATTCATACTATTTTATAAACATTTAGCTAAACTTCTAAATTTGAAAAATACATTTATAAAATATTAAATACAAATCATTAATTTAGTGAAATTTTGTGGTTGAAAAAGGGAAGTTAATAATTAAAAAACATGAGAGTAATATGGAAAGGTTTGAAAGATTATTAATCTTAAGTAATTGTAATAACTTTTTAATTTTTACATAATGGATTTTCTAGAAGGAATAAGAAGATTTGGTATATTTAAACATAATTTTTTAATTGTTTTAAATAAGTACATGTGTTAATTTTTCTATCGATTTACAAAATTTACATATGTAAATACAAAAGTAGGTTTAATAATCTACTTATCTAGACAGAGCAGGTGCTAACTCATTCACGTTTGAATAAATAATGTGGACTATAACCAAATTCACAATTATTTGACATTTTAAGGCAAGTTTAGTATATGGAACAATATATGGTAGTACAAAATAAAATTTTGTTGTTTCATGTTTGATATATACGACAATTAAACTGATGTTGAACAGTACTGAATGTGACAAAAGCGCATTTTATATCCCCCTAAATATAGGTGGAACAATAATTAAGAAGATAGACAAGTCTAGTAACTTACCAAACTACAAATATCAAACTAAAAGCATAAAACTTTCTACAATTCTTTCACTTTTCTACCTAAGTTTCGCATGTCCGGTTTTTTCCGGTCTCACTCAATCTTATCACATACCAAACGCCTCCTAGAAACATATTAGAAAAAAGGTAAATTGACTATTTTACCAAATTTATAAAAACAATATAAGTTTACCAATAAATATATTCTAATGTTACTTGTTAAATAAATAGAAAGTAAATTGCACCTTTGGTCCCTGTGATTTGTTGTTTGTTCAAATTGGGATTTGAGTCTCTATAAAAAATTTATTGCAAAAAAAAACCTTTGTGGTGCATTTATTCTCGGTTTTGGTCCCTCTTATTAACTTCGGTTAACTTTGAAATGTTGAAAAAGGACCATTTTGGTCCTTTTCTATTTTTCTTTAACTTTCTTTTAGAAAGATAACACATTAATGTGTATATATATAGGGTTAGGTTCACGTGAGATTAACCTGTTTTCGTGAGACCTGTGAGAGCAAGATTTTACACTTGAAACTTCACAGCAAAATATTGTGAAGTAAAAATTCGAACCTTCACAGTGTTCTGTTGTGAAGGTTTTTACTTTCACAGTGTTCTGTTGTGAATGTTTTTTTCCTTCACGGTGTTTTGCTGTGAAGTTTCAAGTGTAAAAACATGGTCTTACGAGTCTCACGAAAACAAGTTGGTCTCACGTGATCCTAAGTCTCTCTCTCTCTATATATATATATGTGTGTGTGTGTGTGTGTAGGTTTTAATCATTTGAGAACTCCATATATTACGATAATTGTGAGAACTATTATCATAAGATATTGTTTCATATAATTTTTCCATCTTAGGCTAGATTAAAATATATTGATTAATATATATTTGTTTCACAATGTATTCATTTCATATGTATCCAGTTTACAATATGAAATTTTTTAGTTATATTTTTTTTATTTCATAAACACATAAAAATTGTCCACATTGTGAAGCAAGTATATGTTAATCAATACACAAAATGCAAGCCCGTAGATGAAAGAAACATTGTGAAATATCACATGATGCACCAATTCTCAAAGTTATCACAATTTTATGGACTTTGAAAAAAGATCCATATATATATATATATATATATATATATACAGAGAGAGAGAGAGAGAGAGAGAGAGAGGGAGGATCAAACGAGAACAGTAATTATTTAAAAGAATACGAGAATTAACAAAATCATTAGTGATTTTAGATTAACGCGCAAAAAAACCACGTTGACCTGAAGCCGCGGCCAAAGTCCCTTTTTCGTGTGTTAATGTAAAATCACTAATGTTTTTGTTACTTCTCGTGTTCTTTTAAATAATTATTGTTATCATTTGAACCCGACTCTCTCTCTCTCTCTCTCTATATATATATATATAGGGGGCCATTCAAGGGAGAACTAAGTAATTTGTGGTAACCGTGAGATCCAATATTAACCACAAATCAGAAGATAAATTAGGAAATCAATAATTTTGGTAATTTTAATTAAAAATTTTAATTAAAGGTATTTTAGGTATTTTTTAGATCTCCTCTCTCTTCTCTTCTCTCTCCTCTATCCAGCAAATATTATTCCGGTGAATACATGATGTCCACTGTGATACACTTTATAAACATTGAAAATACGTGATACACATTGTGATACACTTTGAAACGATCGAAAATACATTATAGCATACTATGATACTCTTTTGTAAACATCGAAAATACGTGATAGCGCACCGTGATACACTTTGTAAAGATCGAAAAAACATCGAAAATAAGTGATGCACACTGTGATACACCTTGTAAAGATCGAAAATACAGGATAGGGGGGTCATTCAAGGGAGAACTAAGTAATTTATGGTAACCGTGAGATCCAATATTAACCACACTGTGTTAGGCCCCTATATAGGGGGCCACATTGTGATACACCTTGTAAAGATCGAAAATACAGGATAGTACACTATGATACCCTTTTGTAAACATCAAAAATACGTGATAGCACACTGTGGTACCTTTTTGTAAAAGTGTAACACCCTAAAAACCAAAGTGAATTTAAAATGCGGGAACTGGACTAATAAGCATCAACACTTGGTATAAACCTCCCAAAAAGGGGAAATATACTTAACCTTTACAAACCCGAATATTGTAAGGACCCAGTTTGTAAATTATTCTTTTGGGTTAGGAAGCATGGGTATTTGTAAATAAAGTTTTTAAAGGGGGGCTTTTAGAACAAGAGACCAAAGTTATAGAGTAAAGGCATATTACCCTAAACACTTTCTCTCATTTCCTTTTGGGGTTGCAGTTGGCGGCTGAAAAAGAGAAAGAGGGACCAAGAGATTTATCAAGTTTTGGAGCTAGAGAGTTGGAAAAAGGAAAGCAATTCTAGTAGACTCTATATTCAAGGGAAGAATTTGGGATTTGAGGATTCTAAGAACTTGGAAAAGAAATCAAGAGTTGGTAGATTTCTTCTTTAAAGGGAATCCTTGTGTCGAGTGAACGTTACCGGTTAACTCAATCAGGAAGAAATGCGTGTAGTGCTTCTGGAAAAAGGGAAGGAGAAGGTTTAGGGTTGTTATTGGGATAGAGTGAAGACTTAGTTTATTTCATTTATCATTTAACTTAGAAATTCTCGGTTGTAGTCAAGACTTTCGTTGTTTAAAATTCTTGTTTTTCGGATGTAAATCATTGACATTAGATTTATGATATGTTATGTTTTGGATTGAAATCTTAGTTGTTACATTTGGTATCAGAGCCATAGTTTAAGGGATTTAGGTGACCGGATGGGCCTAGACTTAAACTGTGAACTTAGGTAACTCAGCCGAGAAATAGGATGCCTGGGAAATTCCACTCTAGGAGTGATAATTATAAGGTAGAAAGGACTTTCATGTAAGGTAAATTTGGGGTTCCACCTGGCTAGTGTAATCGCAAATTTACAGGTACATGTAAGTACTCAAATAGCCTTATTGCGCGGAGTCTTGATTGGATGTTTGTTTGTGTGGTCTTAATAGTTTTTATCATGTCGGAGCGACCGATAAATGTAGTGGTACGGACTAAGTTCTAATCTTGTAAGTCATTGGCAAGGGTTTGATATGTTGAGTGAGAATGTTTCGGGATAATTATTGATACCTCTAGGAAGGAGTATGTTCGATATGTCGGTGAACTAGCTAAAGGTAGAACTTTAGGGTTCAATAGAGAAGAATAATATGTAATTATATGCTTCTAATTTTTGGTGAGACTCTATTTCTGAGATTGGATGTACCGATCAACCAGTGTAGGAAGAGAGGTGTGTTTGGATTTTGAATGCCTCAATTCAAGATCGGGTGAAAGCAATAAATCCGTGACTCGTCAATTAAGCCGTGAGTGGCATGAACGTGTGATAAAATTATCGGCGTTAACATGAAGTATGAAGTAAGAGTATAATAAACGGCAAGTGGTTGTTATTAATCGTTACAGCTCAAGTTTCGGAACCGGGTGTTTTGCAAAAACCCACGGTCAGAATGGAAGCGATGTAGTTAGGATAACGAGTATGCAGGGAAGAATCGATATCAAAATTTGTTACAAGAGTGAGAAACCCGACCTTCTGGTCAAAACAGGGTGTTAATGGAAAATAGCTGCGAATGCAAACGGTTGATCTTGTTTGAGCGAATAGCCTTCAATTATAAACTGAGTTTCATGCATTGTGTTTTAAAGGGACTACGTAAGTCACTGCATATTAAGAAAATTTATGTGTATGTTGGTTTTCTTTTCTTTTTTTTAGTGTTTTGAAAGCTAATGCAACACATGCAAACAAGTAGTCAATGTTTTGGGAAAATTGCAAAAATATTTTTGTTGAAAAAGGGAAATTTTTTTGAATTCAATAATTGGTGAGCTATTCCATTTTTTTTAGTTAACCATTATTGTGGCGGTCATGACAACTTTTTAATCGCATAGTTTTCATAACTGAAAACAGTATGGACATGTCGTTGTCACTTCCATGAGTGTGAGAGTCGGTTGATTCACTCAAGAGAGGCGATTATGCTCAGAACTCTCCAAGTCGCATAGAAGAGTTTCATTGCTTACATTTTGTTTGTCATCATTATTGTCTTGGATGATCAGCGTGATGTTTCCTTTTACGGGGTGACGTAGGAAGGATCCTTGTGATCCTTGGGTTTGGCTATTCAACTTTGGTGATTTGCTTCTTGCATACACGAGTTTATTTCATGGTGTCACACTCTTAAACTTTTGTAATACAAAACGATTTCAATCATTGTGTCATCATGCATGAAGGCTATGAACTCGCTAGGCCGTGGAGGGTATCACAATTAAAGTTAAGGAAATGTTTCAAGAATTGAAATTGTCGATTGAGCTGGTAAGGGTCGAGTTAGGACTCGAGTGTTTCGTTAGAGAAGTGTTATTCCCAGATTCAAGTTCTAATTTCTACAAACAATCAAGATGAGAATTCCAAATCATATGTCATTGATTTAAACAACAAAAAATACAATTTCACAACTTTCTCTCTCTAAACTCTCTTACACACTTACAATGACTTACTTACTCATAGAATTACAAAGGAAACAAGATATTTATACCCTTGACAATTACAGAGGAAAAACAAAATACAGTTACATTGACTTTGACTTTATTAACAAATGACTTTGACTTTGCTTGAGAGTTGACTTTTCCAGCTTTGACTTCTTGATCTTTTGTTTTCAATCTTTATGATCTTGAATCCAACAATTATGTGCTCTAACATTCTCCCCCTTTGGATCAAGATCATTACTAAAAGATTTAGCAATGCGATCTTCTCTAATTAAGCTCGATTGAAGTAACTCCCCCTTTTAACAATCTTTATCTTCTCATGAAATCTCCCCTTTGATACAAACATAATTTCCGAACTCCCCCTTAACACAATGAAATTTCTTCTTTGATAAGCTTTGTCTTCAAAAACATTCATCAAACTTCTAAACGTATGATCTCTAAGAATATCAACATTCTCCCCCAACGTTGTACACAAACCTCTTTCAGAAACAAATCTGACTGCTTCAACAAATTATCTTCAACAAACTGAAATCTTTGAACTCTTTTCGTCTTTGAACAACAATCTTCCTTTAACAATAAATTCTTGAACATTTTCTCTCAACCTTTAAAATCTGACTCAAAACATTTCTTTAACTCTTCTCCCCCTTTTTGATGATTTGAGCATCTGTATCATCAAAACTTTCACCAAGAAATGTCTTTGAAATTCTTTCTGACCACTGATCTTTCCAACTAAGCCTCTGATTCTTTGCCAATTCGAACAATGTATTCATCCAGATCTTTTCAAATCTAGACAAAATAGGAATGTAACACCTGAATCAACAAATGAATCCGTTAAAATGCCTGTCAGTAACACAAAGTCACTGTGTGTAACGAATACACAATATAAAGGAGCTTTTTGATGTTCACTCCCACAGGGCTTCCATCCAATCATCGAAACACCACAAAGGCAATTTCTATGAATGTTATGACAAAGAAACAAATTCTTTGTGTGTTCGTGCAAGTGTAGAAAGAATTAAGCACGATGTTTGCTTTTATAAAGGCTCAACATAGTGTAAACCATTGAGACAACAGTAGATAAACACATACTCAATGTGCATGATTGAAGTGCGAAGGTGGGGCAGACTTCCTTCTTTTTCAATATCCAGATTTTCCAAATGAAAAACAAATAGATTATGTGTTGTGTCCCCTTAAAAAATATGAAACATTTCCGTTTTAAGAAGAAAATGAGTAGCTGGTGGGGTTTAATCAAGAGTTGGCATGGGCTATTTGCCTGTTTCAATAATGTTTACCAAGAAATGTGAAGCATTAGTAATGTGGTTGCCCGACTCAGAAAGTAGTTGGTGCAGAGTTTAATATTCTTTTACTCTGTTCTCACAACCTCTTTCTTTTTAATCATTAAGCTCACAACTAACCAATCTCTCTTTTCAATTTTACCTCATCACACCCACACTCATTTATTTTCGACTCCTCACACTCAATTACTAAAGGATTAACTTCTTGGGTTGAAATCACTAGTTAACGTGATTCCATAGAAGTTCATTGAAGTCCTAGCACAAAGAACCCATGTAATCCTATGAAGCATGATGTTGCTTAAATGGTTTATCTTGAAACAGTTAAAGCTCAAATACAAGTCAGATGTTTATATGCTCAGAATATAATCATGAATATATGAGCATTTTGAAACATTGAAGTATTTTCAAACAAATATATTGAATGAATGAACATGAAAGAAAGAAACTTGTTTGAAAAACTGACATTGTATGAAAAATGATCAGAAATGAATGATATAACAAACAAAGCTTATGGTTAAGAATAATGGATATGTGTCTATACGAAACAAAATATAGACATTCTTGAAAATGACGTTTCGAAATGAAATATCGCTCAAAATTCTTTGAAGTACAAGCGGGGTGTATCACCATCAAAAACTGGGTCAATATGAGACATGGTGATAACTTTTTCAACAAAAGAATTAAACCGGTGTGTGTGAATACTTGAAAGTATAAAGAAAAGACAATACGCAAGTATATATCTTTGGAAACACACGGTTTGTTTATCAATTAAGCACAAAAATAAAATGAAAACATTTAAAATCACACTTCCAAATTATAAAATCTGTTTAAAAATCGGGAAGTGGTTTGAACATTTAAGAACATGTTTTCTATATCTGAAAGTTGTCCTTCTTCCAGATACATTTGAGATTAAGATAAGAAATTTACCTGTTAGCTTCGTCTTAAATCTCATGAAGTCATGCTTAAGTCAAAATGATATGATCTTTTAAGCTTCTCTCATCCTGCACAAGTCTCAAAGTCTAGTCAAAGACAAATTTATTCACAAAAATTAAAAGACATAAAGCAGTAAAACGATTAAAGTACGAGTTCTGATCAGAAGTAATCAGAAATCATAATTCTTTTACTCCCCCTGAAATTATGCATCTAAAATATGTTAGTTATAAATCACATGATAGAGATCTACAGCTCCTTTTGGAATGTAGTTCGTCATATCTATCGGATGCAAAAATTTCAGAAAAATAAGTACTCCCCCTTGAAGGTTGATATCCTCGTTGGAGTATCGGAATACAATCTCTTATATCAGGCTGGGAGTATTTTTCTTTAAGCATTGAAGTACGAGTCCTAAACTGTTATCTTTAGAAGTCAAACTCCGTTGAAGTATGGGTCCTGAACTGATTTGTTCAGAAGCCTTACTTCGTTAAAGTACGGGTTCTAAGTTGATGTACTTAGAAGCCTTGGTTCTTGACATCGAGGTGCGGGTCTTGAACTGTATTATTCAATAGCCATTGTTCCCTTACTCCCCCTTGACTTGTGGTGCCTGGAACATAGAATCAATCTTCGGTTTTGGTACCCACTGGTATTTGGGTCCATATGTGTTAGTTGCAGTTCGTGTGGGGGTAACTGAATAAGAACCATACCAGTAATGATCACTCGTTTTGTGAACATGATCATGTGTACAACAATAAGAACAGTAATATTTTTTACCTGATATCCTGACTAAATGATCTCTCGTGTATATATGATCAGGTTGACATTTCAGCACATTGTTCTTCTTGGCTTTAGTCTCACTTACACATATTTTACCTTTCAGCTCATCTTTCTTTCCATCTTTCTTCTCTTCTTCAACTGGTTTCACTCTCCATTCCAGTTTCTCTTATTTATACCTCCTTCTCCTGTGTGTACCTGAACCATATATTTTCCAATCATAGAAAATGTTAGTTGTACGAATCTGATCAGAAGATTTAACTGACCTTTTGGAAGAAACAGTCTTATGAAATGAGCTTGCAGCTGTCTTGAATGAACATTCCGAATCAGCTGAATCATCTCTAGGTGTGTGGATAATTGACTCTGGAGTCTTAAACTCAGTTACCACCACCATCTTAGAAATAACTTTCTCAAGCTGTTTTATCTTTGAAGAATAACTGTCTCTTTCTTTGATAAGTTGGTCAATCTTCGTCTTGAACTCAGACTTCGCTTTCTGCTCTTTCAATGCATTTGTAGATAGCTCAGATAGCTTTGCAGTTAATTTCCTTATCTCCTCCTCAAAAATACTTCTTTCATCTTCAAAACCCTTCTCAACATTCTTTCTTCCATTTGATATCTCCTTAAAGAATCCAACATTCTTTTGCTCAATAGCCTTCTTTTCCTTGGCAAATTTTTCTCTTTCTAAAATGATCACTTTCTCAAAATCAGTAACTTGCTGAGAAAGCTTGATGCATTTAAGCTCAATCACCTTCTTCTCTTCACAACTCTGCCTGGAAAGCTCTGAGAACTTCTTTTCAAATTCATCTTTGTCCTTAGCCATTTTTATCTCCAATTCTGATATTTTCTTCTTAAACTCAGAGTTCTCAGTTATCAGACTCTGTTCCTTGTCTTCAATGCCTTCACCATTTATGAAAAAAGGAGAATGATCTGGAAGTGGAGCATTGAAATCAAACATATCAATTTCCTATATACTCCCCGCATCAGAATTTAGAAAATCATTTGAAGACTCAAATAAGTCATCAAAGTTATCAGTCGAAGTTTGAGGTGCCTTCGAAACTTTATAACACATTATAGATTTATTTTGAACAATCGTGTTCTTTATGACAATAGAAAACACACTTTGGTCAATGTCGGCCAAAATTCTTTCATCAGATAAAACATTTTCAAGATCAACTATTTTGCTTTCTAAAATGAGTGGAGGAACATAAATTTTTGCAGTTGTAGGATTTACCTCCATCTCAGAAATAGAATATGTAGCAAAATAATCGTTTGAAAGAACTTTAGGTGTGTCAAAAAGATAACTATCATTCAGCTTTTCATAGCGAAATGGTAGTTGCATTTTCTTTAAATTCTTTCTATTGTCATCTTCTCTTGCCTCAACATCTTCTGATGCTTTGGTAACAAATTTGGGTTTTAAATGAGGATGATAAGCAGTTGCAACAAGATAATCAAAGTTATATAACCCTGGTTGCTTTCTGATGACTTTCCTTAAGTAATGGGGGTTATCATAACCAAGTCCCCATTTCTCTTTAAGATCAGACTCTTCAATGGGTGTATTTAGAAAAATGGTATGATCTGTTTGACCAATCACATGAAGTTTAGCTTCCAAATCATTTACCTTTTTCGTTAGACTCTCGTTCTCAACCTGCAATTTATAAACGGTTAGTACAGATTTTTTCTTTTCTAAATCAGACTTTGAAAATTTAGATTCAACATCAAAAATCTTCTTTTCAAAACAATCTTTTTCATGTTTAAAAACTGAAGCAGATTTTCGTAGAGAATCAATCTGATCTTTGTTTTCAATTATAGTCTTATTAAGCTCAAAGATCTTCTCATTTCTTCTAGTAACTCTGTCCTTTTCCTTTACCAATTTATCTTGAAGATCTTCAACTTTAACCATCATAGCTTCCATTGTAGTCATGAAATCATTTACAGTGAAATTCTTTACCTCTTCTGCTGAAAAACTCATCTTGAATTATCTGTTACAAAAAGAACTTGAACTTGATCGTTAATCCAAATGAAATCTCAAAAATACAGAAAAACTTAAAAAAAATCAGAGATTTTGATCACAAAAAGAATTTTGTCCCCCTCCGCATATTTAGCACGGGGGTCCCGCTAAGTAAACAAAAAGAATTTTGTCCCCCTAGAGAAAAAAATTTCACTATTAAAGGCCATATTACAGTTTTGAAAATTTCTCAGAAAAAAAAAATTTCTAAGTAAACCAAGCTTTGCGTGTCAAGTGTGATGCGCAAACCACGCTTTGCATATCTAGTGTGTTGCGCAAACCACGCTTTGCGTATCTAGAGTGTTGCGCAAACCACGCTTTACGTTTAGAGAAGCTTACGCAAACGACACTTTGCGTTTCAAGAACCTTACGCAAATCACACTTTGCGTATCAAGTAGCTTACGCAAACTACACTTTCCGTATCAAGTAGCTTACGCAAACTACACTTTTTCGTATCAAGAAGCGTACGCAAACCAAACTTCGCGTATCACACTTCAGCTTTTCGTTTCACTTCATATACGCAAACATTAACTTCTCGATACTCGAAGGATACGCAAATCTCAATATCAAAACACTGAAATTTCTCAATGAATCTTGCGCAAACCTCTGAAGAACATGCGCAAACCTTGATGAACTTGCGCAAAATATGGATCTTGCGCAAACTTCAAAAATCTAACAAATCTTCACCATAAACCACTCTAGATCTCGAATTACAATACAAAATTTTGACAATTCACTCGCCTAAACCTCTAGAACACAATTCTAACAACTAATTTCGATCAAAAACACAAAAATGTACAAATTGATTTGAATACAGTGCTTTTGACTCGTGAATTTCAAACTCAACAAAAACCAAAAACAAAGATCAATTACAATACAATTCTTGAAACAAACTGTACAGACTCGATCGATTATGCTATACGAACAAAACCTAATCGATTTCAATTTCTAATTCGCACAAAATCTCGGATTTGATTCTGACATCAATGAACACAGAGTCGAAATTTCTGTATTTTCTTGATTTTCGATTTGGATAGGCTCTGATACCAATTGTTATTCCCAGATTCAAGTTCTAATTTCTACAAACAATCAAGATGAGAATTCCAAATCATATGTCATTGATTTAAACAGCAAAGAATACAATTTCACAACTTTCTCTCTCTAAACTCTCTTACACACTTACAATGACTTACTTACTCATAGAATTACAAAGGAAACAAGGTATTTATACCCTTGACAATTACAGAGGAAAAACAAAATACAATTACATTGACTTTGACTTTATTAACAAATGACTTTGACTTTGCTTGAGAGTTGACTTTTCCAGCTTTGACTTCTTGATCTTTTGTCTTCAATCTTTATGATCTTGAATCCAACAATTATGTGCTCTAACAAGAAGGGTGGTGGATAATGAAAATCTGAGATGTCGTAGTTGGTAGCATTCTTATGGTGGTAGTGTAGACTTTTGGTTCGGTAAATTGGGATGTGGTTGTTTGTTAGTGATTCTGTCAGGATTAATGGTGAAATTGTTAAGATGCTTCTAATAGCAGCATGATAACAAGTAGAGTTGCAGTACTTGGAGGAAAGGTTAACGACGTTGAGCGTGAGTATGAAGGTGGTCTTATAATAAGGCTACATGCCAAGGGAGTCGGGTGCCTTCATTAAGCAAGGACTGTGAGGTATGAAGTGAGTTACGACGCAGTGGGAGAAGTAGATTACGTTGGTGTCCTCGTTTTTTGGGGAATTATTGAAGCATCACCTGCTAATGGTTAAAATCGAAGTCAATGACCATTCGAAATGTCTAGTGTTGAAGTCGTTGTCAAGTAACTGAGATTCGAGAAGTATATCTAGTATGGTTATTTTTCCCAAGGTTGTAAGAGGTTCTTCGGGAGAAATGTATACTTTGTTTTATGCAAGATCACATGGAATGAGTGCCGGAAAGCAAGCGATCGTTAGTTTGAGGAGGTGATTTCTTATGAGGCTTGGTTATCTGTATGGGAAAGAAGTATATAGCGCAACCGAAGTGAGTGCGCATCGATTATATCGATCGGCAATGGAGGATGTCTTATCCTCCTGGACTATCTGAAATTGTTTCTTGAAGAGCGCGGTGAACTAATAAGAATACGAAACTTAGTTGAGTGAATTGGGCGATCATGATTTGTGTCTTATCTAAGATTGAGAAGCCAAATTCGTTATATGACCTTTTTCAATGTAATTGTAGAGTGGTTGGTGCGATTAAGATGGTATTTGATATGTATGTAAATAGGATCAGAAGGACTATGTTATGGTGTGATAGAGTGGTGTATTAGTTGTGTGGCAAATTAGTGGCGTTTTACACCAAGGCGGGTGTGTAAGCCATCGAGATGATATTGGGTTGTCGTTAATATTGGGTGATGGAATTTTGTTGTAATGTGGGATAAGCAGAGGTGTAAATCCTAGCTTAGAGATTTATGGGAGAGATTCAAATGTGGCAAGGAGGGTTGATATGGGTGTTGCGTTAATGTTATTTTGAGAGCTTAAGGGCGAGTGATAATTGGCGACCACCTATAAGAGGAACTCGTGTTCCTCTCGGTCACGTCGAGTTTCAGGTGAGTGTCTCCTATTCCAATCGATTGTCTAGGAGAATGTCCTATTCGATTAAGTTGTAATGCTCTGTGGTAGATTTGAACTTTATTTGGGAATGTTGAAGTATTCTTTAGGTGTAAAGAAAATTTATAAGTTAAGATGGGTTAAGCGGTAGTTTGTTATGTGATTAGGACTGGCGCAACTCGTCAGCGGGCTATTCGGACAAAGATTATGTGGATAGTATACGTTCATATATTTATGCAAATGTTAAAGGAATAGGCGGGGATGATATTTCGGTTGAGATGGGCATAATATAGACAAAATGGTTATCATCAAAGTATTAGTAATCGATGTTGTGTTATATGTCAAAGTGTTTTTAGTGTCGAACATAAGTCGAGTTTATGGGCGATATTAAGAATTGGTGTTGCTTAATAAAAGGATTCTTATCAGTGATTTGGGGAAAGAAGTCCGAGAATGACCTTGTGTTAATTCGGCAAGTGAATGGTTGCTTTTAGATGAGAATTCATGTTTTTTGTTGTGACGTTGACTTCACTAAAGTTCTTTCTTTTAAGACGGTGAAGTGGTGTACAAAACCCCGAACTTCAGCAGGTTTTAAAGTAGAATCGGAAATTCGAGCCAAGTACACTCATTTGTTCGAAGAGGAGATTCCGGGGACGAAATCCTTTTAAGAGCGGGAGATTTGTAAGGACCCAGTTTGTAAATTATTCTTTTGGGTTAGGAAGCATGGGTATTTGTAAATAAAGTTTTTAAAGGGGGTCTTTTAGAACAAGAGACCAAAGTTATAGAGTAAAGGCATATTACCCTAAACACTTTCTCTCATTTCCTTTTGGGGTTGCAGTTGGCGGCTGAAAAAGAGAAAGAGGGACCAAGAGATTTATCAAGTTTTGGAGCTAGAGAGTTGGAAAAAGGAAAGCAATTCTAGTAGAATCTATATTCAAGGGAAGAATTTGGGATTTGAGGATTCTAAGAACTTGGAAAAGAAATCAAGAGTTGGTAGATTTCTTCTTTAAAGGGAATCCTTGTGTCGAGTGAACGTTACCGGTTAACTCAATCGGGAAGAAATGTGTGTAGTGCTTCCGGAAAAAGGGAAGGAGAAGGTTTAGAGTTGTTATTGGGATAGAGTGAAGAATTAGTTTATTTCATTTATAATTTAACTTAGAAATTCTCGGCTGTAGTCAAGACTTCCGTTGTTTAAAATTCTTGTTTTTCGGATGTAAATCATTGACATTAGATTTATGATATGTTATGTTTTGGATTGAAATCTTGGTTGTTACAAATACTGATATTGAACTCAACAACAAACTAATCTAAACATAACCTATCTAGATTACATCGATTGTTAATCAATTATCACCAAAAGAATGGGACTTGAACAATTGCCCAACATCAATACAAGTCATCTCAAAAATCCCCGAGACCAAGCTCGTCACTCAAGCCCTTAGCAACCCACCGCTAACGGGAACCTGTTATACACATCATTTGAGAAAAAGTGTTAGCCTTAAAGCCTAGTGAAAACAAACAGTTTATAAATTTCAAGATATATAAACAATTGTATCATAAGGAAAACTTTTCAATAAGGTTTGATTGGGAAATGAAACCTTTGCCACAACCGGGCCTTTTAAATGTAAACTCATCATACGACGACAAAGATAACCAGTTTTTACCAAGGATTGTAGCGTAACACAAAGTAGGTCACAATCTGAGTTATGAGTCGAAACACTTGGAATCCTTGGCCACGAACTACAAAGGTCCGTACTACGATGTGAGGGAGGGCCCTCGAGGAAACCAAGTCATACTCGTTCACTAGGACTACCATATTACCCTTAGCTAGTAACCGATCTCACATAATCGTACCAAATTGCCCCCGAGGATCATATGCATCCATAGCTACAAATAAGGGAAAATATGATCAATGGCTAGTAACCGGTCTTGCATAACCGTACCAAATGGCCCTCGAGGATCATATACATCCATTTTTACAAAGAGGGAAAAAGACATCACAAATATAAGTCGACTCAATACCTAGGGATCCACTAGTAATGGTACAGACTTGTCACAACAACATATGTTGTTGGGAACTGAAGATTTTACTAAGTGTAGTTACTACTGCTAGTACAAATGTAGTTACTACTGCCAGAACAAGTTGAAGATTAATACTGCTGAGTGTTACTACTGCTAGTGTTAATTAATACTGCTAGTCAAAGTTAGTACTGCTTGAACAAAGTTAGTACTGCTTAGCTAGTTAGTACTGCTAGTAGTTAATACTGCTTGCAGTTAATGCTGCTAGATGACGTTAATGCTGCTGAGCATTATTAGTGCTGCTAAAGAGATCCGGATGGAAAGTACTACAGCTGGATATACTGAAGATATACTTAGAAGATATACATGGAAGATATACTGAAGATTTGTTTATTCTTTGTAATTATCTTTCTATTAGTATATGTATAGAATGTTTAGAATAGATAGAAAGAACTTTTAGATAACTGTTTTTTTTTCAAGAGAAAAATCGACCTCAAGGCATAGATCCTAATTCTAGAGAAGTAGAATTCGTATTGGTGAGCCTGTTCATCAATATTGAGGTTGAGTGTGTAACCTTGTAGCTTTAAGCATTCAATACAAGTTTACTGTTTGATCATTATATACTGTGTTTGATTACTGTTTTATTAAATATCAAAGTGTTTTTCCGCAACTTCTTTGATATTAGTTTCTGAGTATTAATTCTTGTTAAGAATTCGATCCTGACAAGTGGTATCAGAGCCAAATTCTCTCAGAAACAGTTATTCATCATGGAAAATCTTACAGAATCAAGCAGTACTTTGGTCTCAAAAGTTCCAATGCTCAGATCCAATGAATTTGACATGTGGAAAATCAGAATCAAGCAATATATTCTCCTCACAGATTACTCTATGTGGGACATCATTGAGAATGGCCCATCTGATGGAGGAAAGATTGGTGAAGATGGCAAAAGAACTCCTCCAAAGACAGATACAGATAGGAAATCAAGACAGACAGAGATGAAAGCCTTGAGCACACTGCTCTTGGCCATTCCAAATGAGTATCAACACCAATTCTGCAATTGTACTGATGCACAGATGCTCTGGAATGCTCTAGAGAAGAGATTCTCAGGTACTAAAAGTACCAAGAGAAATCAAAAGGCAATCTTAAAACAACAGTATGAAAACTTCATCTCAACTAAGAATGAGTCCATGACTCAAACTTTTGACAGGTTTAATAAACTAATTGGTGAACTAGCTACTATGGGAGTACAGATTGATCAAGATGATGTGAACAGAAAGTTCTTAAGGTCCCTTGGAGATGAATGGACCATGTACACTGTGTCATTCAGACAGAATGATCAGTTGGAAGACAAAGAACTTGATGATCTGTACAATGATCTTAGAGTTTTTGAAGCTGAGGTGGAGGCAAAGAAGAAGCCTTCTGGATATGTTCATAATGCTGCACTCCTATCAGCATCAATTGATTCTACTGCTAACTCTGAATCAGTTAATGCTACTAATGGATCAAATCTAGATAAAGGCACTGATTATGCATTTGAAGCTCTTCTTTCTAATCATGGAAATTCTTCTTTGATCAATGATGACTTAGAACAACTTCATCCTGATGATCTGGAAGAGATGGATATTAAATGGCAGATGGCCATGCTCTCCATGAGGGTTAAGAAGTTTATAAAGAGGACTGGAAGAAACAACTTCTCACAAAGAAGAGAAGATGGAGCAGGGTTTGATAAATCAAAGGTAGAATGCTACAAATGTCATCTGAAGGGACATTTTGCTAGAGAATGCAGAAGTGGAATGTCTCACAACAACAACCATCAACAAGCTCAATCTGGAAGCTTCAATAACAATAGAAACTCTGCTCAAGCCCTTGTTTCTCAACAAGGAATGGGGTTTGATTGGAGTGATCAAGCAGAAGAAGCTATTCAGAATCAAGCTCTTATGGCTAAAGTATCTGATCTCCCATCTGAGGTAAGTTCTAATCTCTGCTCTAAAACTTGCATAGACACTGTTAAAAGGTACAGGGATCACAATCAGAAGATGAGTGATGACCTGAAGAGACTAGAAAAGGATATAAAAGACTATGTGAGGATAGTAGAGAGATTTGAAGATCAAATCAAAGGTTTTCAAGCCAATGAACTACAACACTCATATGACACCAATTACTGGCAGTGGGAGAAAAAGGATTTAGAACTTAAACTGACCAAATCTAAAGAGGAGAGTGAAAAACTGAAAGAGGAGTTAACCAAGGTTAAGCTTGATGTAGAAAAGTTTTCCAATGCTTCTAAAGCAATGGACTCCTTACTGCAAAATCAGATTCATGATAAATTAAGAAGAGGAATTGGGTATAATGCCACACCTCCACCATATAACAACAATTACATTCCTCCTACTTCAGACCTGTTAGACACCAAAGATAGGAAGGACTTGCCTGAGGGAGCCACTGAAATAGATCCCTTAGATGAGGTAATTGTTGAGGATAAGACTGAGAAAGAGGTTGGCAAGAGTAAGAAGAACAAGGTGAGTGGTGAGATTTCTATAGAAAACAACATTATCACCAATGAGGATTGTGGAAGGGCTTGGATCAAATCCAAGAACATAGAGAAGACAGAGGAAAAGTCTGATAAGGTCCATTATAAACAGACCACAGTTGTGAATCCAGGTCCTTGCAAACAGTGTACTTGTAAGAAGAATGAACCCCAAAAACAGGACAAAAAGAGGGGAAATCAAAGAAACTGGAATAATCAATGGGCACATAAACAAGGGGTTGATCTGAGTAAAATCAATAGACCAAAACCTTGCTTTATCTGTGGCAAATTGAATCATCTTGCAAAATTCTGTTATTTCAATCCTATGAACCAAAGAATGAATTTCCAAAGATCCATGCAAAAACCCTTTGGTTATAAGAAAATTGAAAAGAACCATGTGGCTAAGAAAAATGTTAAAACTAAAAGCCACATGAAGAAAAAGTATTCTGTTAAAGAAAGTGTCAATATGTGGATTCCTAAAAGCACTAAAACTGTTAGTACTGCTACCACAAATAGTGCTGCTGACAATGATAGTGCTGCTAGAAGTAATACTACTGCTAACAATGTTAATGCTGCTAACAAGGTTAGTACTGCTACACCTGTTAGTACTGCTAACTCTGTTAGTACTTCTAAGGTTAGTACTGCTTCCAGTATTGATTCTGCTAAGCCAATCATATTGACAAAGTACTCTAATAAAGAGTGCTCTGAGTTTAAAAACCTCATTAAAAAGGAATGTAAATACTTTGATGAGAATGGCAGACCCAAGATCACTTTGGCTTGGGTCCCCAATCATACTAATTGATTTATTTAATGTGCAGGGCAACCAACAGCTCAAGGGAAAGAGCATATGGCATGTTGATAGTGGTTGCTCTAGGCACATGACTGGCAACATGTCATGCCTTCAGGATTTCAAGCAAATTAATGGAGGACATGTTGCATTTGGAGACAATCTTACTGGTGGTAAGATAAGTGGAAAAGGTAATGTCACCAAAGGTAAGATGACATTTGAGGATGTCTACTATGTTGATCAATTAAAGTACAACCTGTTAAGTGTATCACAGGTTTGTGACAAACAACATAGTATATTATTTACTAATACTGAGTGTATGATTCTTGCTCCAGGGTTCAAGGTAGTTGATGAAAGCATGATACTACTTAGAACTCCAAGGAAGGACAATGTTTACTGTCTTGATTTGGACAATGTTGATAGTGATTCATCTTTAAATTGTCTTGTTTCAAAAGCTTCTATAGATGAATCCTCCCTTTGGCACAGAAGGATGTGTCACATGAATTACAAGACTATGAACAATCTTGTTAAAAATAACCTTGTAAGAGGTTTACCTTCAAAAGTCTTTTCATGTGATGATCATTGTGTTGCTTGTCTCAAAGGCAAACAACATAAAACTTCTCATAAGACCAAAGAGTTAAATTCTGTTTCTTCTTGTCTCCAGTTATTGCATATGGATCTGTTTGGTCCTACAAATGTTATGAGTATAGGCAAGAAATCTTACTGCTTGGTTATTGTTGATGATTACTCCAGGTTTACTTGGGTATATTTTCTAAGGACTAAGGATGAAACAAGTGATCTTATCAAATCCTTTATTCTAAGAATTGAAAACCAAACTAATCAAAGAGTAAAAGTCATTAGATCAGATAATGGAACTGAATTTAAAAATCATGATTTAAACACTTTTTGTGAAGGAAAAGGTATTGAGAGACAATATAGTGCTCCTAGAACTCCTCAACAGAATGGTGTTGCTGAAAGGAGAAATAGGACACTAATAGAGGCTGCTAGATCTCTGTTGGCTGATTCAAAATTGCCAATTACATTCTGGGCTGAAGCAGTTAATACTGCTTGTTATGTCCAAAACAGAGTTCTAGTGGTCAAGCAAAAGAACAAGACCCCATATGAGCTTTTAAATCAAAGAAAACCTTTTATTGGTTTCTTCAAATCTTTTGGGTGTCCTTGTACAATTCTAAATACCAAATCTCACTTAGGTAAGTTTGATAGCAAAGCAGATGATGGATTTCTTGTTGGATACTCATCTCAGAGTAAGGCCTACAGAGTTTTTAACTCTTCTTCTAGAATAATTGAAGAAAGTGACAATGTCAAATGCAATGAGAACACACCAAATCCTGTTGGGTCTGGACCTCAATGGCTATTTGACATTGATTCACTAACTAACTCTTTTGGTTTCAGTAATGAGTATACAGGAACAGATGGTGGAGAATCAGAGATCACACAAGTTCAAGAAAGTATATCTAAATCTGTGATTTTTCCCATACCCACAGTAAATGAAGACTGTGAAAAGGAATCATTTACTGAACCAAGTCAGAGTGAAGAAGACACTAGAGATGAGGAGACTCAAGAATCAGAAGTGACATCTGAAGACACTTCAGTTGAATTGCATGACTCTAATCTAGAGGCTGGACTGAATGTAGAACCTAGTCATAACACAAGAGTTCAAAAGAATCATCCTCCACAGTTGATAATAGGTGATGTCTCTTCTCCCATGATGACTAGACATCAAAGCAGGCTTCAGGAAATGCAAGATCAACAGCATACAGTGCTCTCATGTTTTCTATCCCAGCTTGAGCCGAAAAAGGCACATGATGCTATGAAAGAATCTAGCTGGATAGAAGCAATGCAAGAAGAATTGTTACAGTTCAAGCTACAAGATGTGTGGGATCTAGTAGACCTTCCTAAAGGTCACAGAGCAATTGGCACAAAATGGATCTTCAGAAACAAGAGAGATGAAAGAGGTATTGTTATAAGAAACAAAGCAAGGCTGGTAGCTCAAGGCTACACTCAAGAAGAGGGCATAGATTATGAAGAAGTTTTTGCACCTGTAGCTAGGATAGAAGCAATCAGACTATTCCTAGCCTATGCTTCTTACATGAACTTCAAAGTCTACCAAATGGATGTAAAAAGTGCTTTTCTCTATGGGTCAATTGAAGAAGAAGTATATGTCTGTCAACCACCAGGGTTTGAAAACCCAAGCTATCCAGACAGAGTATACAAATTAAAGAAAGCACTTTATGGACTACATCAAGCCCCAAGAGCATGGTATGACACTCTGTCATCCTATCTCTTGGAAAATGACTTTGAAAGAGGAGTCATTGATAAGACTCTATTTATCAAAAGAAAGAAGAAGGATATCTTGCTGGTCCAAATATATGTTGATGACATTATTTTTGGTTCTACAAGAAACAATATGTGCAAGGAGTTTGAGGATTTAATGCATCAAAGGTTCAAAATGAGTTCCATGGGGGAACTTACTTTCTTCCTTGGACTCCAAGTTCAACAGAAGTCAGATGGCATTTTTATATGTCAATCCAAGTATGTGCAGGATATTCTAACCAAGTTTGGTTTCTCAGAATCAAAACCTGCCAGCACACCTATGGAAACACACAAGCAGATCACAGCAGATCTTGAGGGGGAGGATATGGATGTACATCTTTATAGATCCATGATTGGCTCTCTCATGTATCTCACAGCATCAAGGCCAGATATTATGTTTCCAGTCTGTGTATGTGCAAGATTTCAAGTTAGGCCAAAGCAATCTCACTTTCAAGCTGTTAAGAGGATATTCAGATATCTCAAAGGGCAACCCAGATTGGGACTTTGGTATCCGCATAACTCACCTTTTGACCTAATAGCATACTCAGACAGTGATCTAGGTGGGGCAAACTTGGACAGAAAATCTACTTCTGGAGGATGTCAGTTTTTGGGTGCTAGACTAGTCTCATGGCAGTGCAAGAAACAAACCACCGTATCCACATCTACAACAGAGGCAGAGTACATAGCAGCTGCAAGTTGCTGTTCTCAAGTCTTATGGATTCAGAATCAAATGCTGGATTATGGGGTAACCTTTCTACATACTCCAATCTTTATTGACAACAGCAGTGCTATTAGCATTGTAAATAATCCAGTCAAGCACTCAAAGACAAAGCACATTGAAATCAGGTATCACTTTATAAGAGATTGTAATGAAAAGAAACTTATTCAAGTTGTCAAAGTTCACACTGATAATCAGTTTGCTGATCTATTCACTAAAGCTTTTGATGTGGGTAGATTCACTTTCTTGGTAACAAGTGTGGGAATGATAAACTTTGAATAATCTTCTTCTCAAAAAGTGAGTTTATACCTGTATATTGTTATTCTTGGTGTTACTAATCTTCTTTTCAGGATATGCATAGCAGTACTCAGTATTTAGCAAGTTTAAAAGGAGTAAGTTTAGTTAATACTGCTAGTTCAGTTAATACTGCTCGCGGTTAATACTGCTCGCGATTAATACTGCTAGTTAGTTAATACTGCTAGTAGTTAATACTGCTATTTCAGTTAATACTGCTAGTTCAGTTAATACTGCTCGTGGTTAATACTGCTCGCGATTAATACTGCTAGTTAGTTAATACTGCTAGTAGTTAATACTGCTATTTCAGTTAATACTGCTAGTTCAGTTAATACTGCTCGTGGTTAATACTGCTCGCGGTTAATACTGCTAGTTAGTTAATACTGCTATTTCAGTTAATACTGCTAGTGGTTAATACTGCTCTAGGTTAATACTGCTTATATTCCGAATACTATAAATACCTTTTGCCCGCCTAAAAGTTCATAACGACTCTTTGCATACTGTTCTCTTGCGCTCAAAACCTTTTCTCTCTCAAGTTCGAAGTTTTCAGGCAAGTTTTCACTAAGATCAATGGCATCCATGACATTCATCGACGAGCACAACGAGATTGCGATGCTACAAAAGCCAAAACAAGCTGAAGGTTTTCATCAGATAGTCGACTTTCTGAAGTCGAGCCACATTGCTCATGCTCTTACTGTATCACCTACAATCTACATTGAGCACCAAAGGCAGTTCTGGGCTAATGCACCCATTGTTGTGGAAAATGGTGTGCAAATGATCAAGACAAGAATCTGTGATCACTCACTTACAGTTACTGAAGAAGTCATTCGCATCAGTCTACGTCTAGACGATGCCTCTGGTATAATGTCTATCTCTAATGATGAACTGTTTTCTAATCTTACTAGAATGGGGTATGGAGGCCCATTGGGTGTTTTCAAATTCTCAAAAGCAAAATTTTCACCCCAATGGCGTTTTCTTGTTCATACCCTAATGCATTGTATCTCCTAAAAGACCACTGGATGGAGTGAGTTCAGCAGTCCAATTGCATATGCTTTGGTATGCTTGGCTACATCCAGAAGGCACAATTTCTCAAAGATGATTTTCAGTGATCTTGTATCAAATATGGGAAACAAAAAGAGTTTCTTTATGTATCCCAGATTTGTTCAGGAAGTAATTAACCATGAATTGACGGATATACCTCAACCTGTTGGGGTATATGTACCTAAACCCCCAAAAGGCAAGGTTTTCTCAAATATGAGAAGATCTGCTGGGGACTCGGAAGGAGTTGACACCCCATTGTTCTCTACAATGATGGTGGTGTCCCAAAACACTGAAGGTATGGCAGCAGGGTCAAGGCCTTCATTAGACCATCCCACTGCTAGCCAAGCCCAACCTTCTCACTCAAAAACAATTCCCCAGTCCATTCTTACAAAACCAACCTCTCCAATTACCCAAACTTATCAAAGAAAACAGGTAAAGAAGGCTCCTTCCCTTCTTGTACCATCACCCACACAACCTTTAAGCCCTCTAAGGGAGAATTCTCCCCTAGAGAATATCCAAAGGGAAACCACAAGGGTGTCTCCCAACCCAAAGGAGGTGCTCTCTGAGGAGGAGGTAGAGCATATGGGAGATGAGGCTGCCACTACTCCTGCTAACACAGAGGAGGAAAGTGGTAACATCAATAAGACCTCCCCCATGGCAACTTTGAATGAGCAATCATTTGAAGGTCCCTGGTGCCAAGAAACCACAGGGGTGGATAGTGCTTCTGCTAGGCAGAAGACTTCCACTACTAAAAGATCCAATGATCCTTCAATAGGGGGTAACACTCCTGGAGAAGGTGAGGACAGATATAACTATGATGAATTGATGGAGGCAATGGGCAACATCAACATGGATGTACTCAAACAGGGCAAAGACATAGAAGAGCTAAAACTCATAGTACTGTCACAACAAGAACAAATCATCAAGTTGAAGCAAATGGTAAGGAAACTAATTTTGCAAAAGAAGAAGAAACAATTTGTGCTCAGAAGGAGGAAACCAGAGACTGATGCTCCCAAAAAGGGGGAGATCAACATGGAAGAAGCATCAAGGGAAGGGGAGATTGATAAAGAAAGAGTTGAAGTTGAGGGGGAGAAGGAAGCAGAAACTGTTAATGCTGCTGAAATCTCACAAGCAGCAGTAACAGAGTTAACACCAACAGAAATTGAAGTAGCTGAAGTGCTAATCAAAGCTAAGAATGACACTCCCAAAGCAAAGGGAGTGGTCATAAATGAAGGGAGAGACAGAAAATCAGAACAGAAAGACAAAGCTGCAGAATCAAAGAATAAGGGAAAAGAAAAGTTAGTGGAATCTGATCAACCAATCAAGAAGCAAAGGTTGGTTGAATCAGATGAAGCTTTAGCAAGGAAAATGCAGAAGGAGATGGAAAAAGAAGAAAGAGCTCAGGTGGAAAAAGACAGGGAAATGGCAAAGGCTTTAGCTACTGAGCTAAATAAAGCCTATCAAAAGGGGCTTGAAACTGAAAAGGCTAAACAAAGGGCTATAAGTCTGAGAAAGGCTATGATGGCTAATACAAGTGCAAAGAAAAGAAGACCTTCACAAACTTACCTTGCCACTCAGGAAAGAAACAAAATGATAACTTTCTTGAGGAGTGCAATTGGGGTAAAGAAAGAAATGTTTGTGAAGATGAGTTTTGATCAAATCAGAGAGCTCTACGAAAAGGAAATGGGGAATCTGAAAAGCAATGAAAAGAAAAGAGTAGAGTTTGAAAAGAAGGCCAAGGAGAGTAATGATATAGATATGAATCAACCATTTCCTGAAAGTGAAGAGGGAACTCCTATCAAAGAAATGGAAAGGGAAAAGGAAGAAAAGAAGAAGGAAGCTACTCTAGTACAGGTTCAAAAGACTTTGAAAAGAACCAAGATGATGGCCAAAAGAAAGAAAGATAAGAAGTCTAGAATAGAAGAAGAACAAAATGTTGCTGAAGAAGAAGTGGCACCTGAGTCATCAAGCCAGCAAGGGTCATCAATCAAAGATGATGTAAGCTTATATATGGTAGTGATGGACAAAGTGCCTGAACCAATTTCTGCAGAACCTGTTGGAGTTAAGCCACCAGAGATCATTCACTGGGATGTACTGACAATGGATGGAAAAGATTACATCAGACTCAAGAGGAAGGGTGATAAGTATGAAGTATTCAATACTTGGATCAAGATTGTCAGAACATGCTCTAGATCTGATATAGAAGAGATGTTTGACATAGGAATTAAGCTGTATGCAGACCATCTGAATACTCCAGGAATTTCTCTTACAAAACTGGTGATGGAGTATCTATGCATGATGTTCAAACCTGAAGAAGTGGACCAGGTCATCAAGAGTGTGTTTAAAGAAGTCACAAGTTGGACTCTATATGAAACTAGTGGAGTATATGCAGTGACTTTGGATAGAAATCACACAGAATACTTCCTAGTGGATAGAGTATATAATCACACCAGACTGAAGGTTCATGCAATGCTAAAGAAGAAGTTGGGTTGTGCACCAAATTCAGAAATGGCCAAGTATCTCATTCAGAGGATAATCAATCAGAGTTTGGGACTGAATCCAGACTTAGCAGCGTGATCTTGGAAGTTTTGGGAGCATTAAAAAGAGCATCTGGAAGAATATCTGAAGAACTTGACTTCTCTTCTAAAAGTCAAGTTAGGGGGAGATTGTTGGGAACTGAAGATTTTACTAAGTGTAGTTACTACTGCTAGTACAAATGTAGTTACTACTGCCAGAACAAGTTGAAGATTAATACTGCTGAGTGTTACTACTGCTAGTGTTAATTAATACTGCTAGTCAAAGTTAGTACTGCTTGAACAAAGTTAGTACTGCTTAGCTAGTTAGTACTGCTAGTAGTTAATACTGCTTGCAGTTAATGCTGCTAGATGAAGTTAATGCTGCTGAGCATTATTAGTGCTGCTAAAGAGATCCGGATGGAAAGTACTACAGCTGGATATACTGAAGATATACTTAGAAGATATACATGGAAGATATACTGAAGATTTGTTTATTCTTTGTAATTATCTTTCTATTAGTATATGTATAGAATGTTTAGAATAGATAGAAAGAACTTTTAGATAACTGTTTTTTTTTCAAGAGAAAAATCGACCTCAAGGCATAGATCCTAATTCTAGAGAAGTAGAATTCGTATTGGTGAGCCTGTTCATCAATATTGAGGTTGAGTGTGTAACCTTGTAGCTTTAAGCATTCAATACAAGTTTACTGTTTGATCATTATATACTGTGTTTGATTACTGTTTTATTAAATATCAAAGTGTTTTTCCGCAACTTCTTTGATATTAGTTTCTGAGTATTAATTCTTGTTAAGAATTCGATCCTGACATATGTGACCAACCATAGATAGTCATATGGTATAAAATAACATTTATAAACAAAATGCATTTTCATGTTTAACTTCTAGTAAGAATGAAAATCATCAGAAATGAACTTTAAATATTCTTTCAAGTAACCCACATAAATGTGCAAGTAAAACATCATTTTACTTCAAATAAGATGAAACTCATCATTTTAATCGAAAATGATCAGGAACCCTAAAATCTCCCAAGACTCAAGTTATATCAAAATGTAGTAAACTTAGATCTGAAACCATGGAGATATATATAGAAGTTCAAAATGTAAGTTTTGACATGTATAAAGTTTAGAAAAAGGTAGTAGGAACTCACCAAATAGGTTTTAGAATAAAACCCGAAAAACCATATATCGACCACCGAGAGAAGACGAAGCTTTCTATACCGAACCCTTTCTAGATGCACTTAATACTACCAAATAACGAGGTACCAACGAGATTTAAAGAGAGAGAGAGAGAAAAGAGAGAGTTTGAGATTTATGAGATATGAAACCCAAATGAGATATTTTGTTGAAGACCCACCTAAGTCGGCCAGGGAATCTCGCGGGTTATGCCGCGACCTCCACTCGCGGCATAAATCGCCCGCTAACACAAAACCCACACAAACAGGGGGTTTCGCGGGTTGTGCCGCAACCTCAAGTCGCGATGCAACTCGCTTGGTTCACTGTGGTTCGTCCAAAACCACCAAAATCCAAACTCAAACTCCCAAGCAAACGCGGTGCTAACGACAACGCTATATACGCAAGAATAACAAGATTACATAACGGAAATCCGGGGTGTTACAATCCTCCCAACCTTAAAAGAGATTTCGTCCTCAAAATCTGAAACCACCAAGCACCCAACATCACACTTGGAAAGATCGATTGATTTGCTATCCCAAAGGGATGCCTTCATGAAACCTCACCTCATAAACGGATCCGATTACATTTCGGTTGAGGTTTTCGTTGAGTTTCTCATAATGTGCCGTTACAAACTAAATCTCAACGTTCAATATATTTCACCGACGTCAGGATGAACGTTGAGTCCTTGATTAATCATTAAATCTCAGTTGCCTCTCAACCTTAGATTGCTCGTATTACCTCAAGAGTAATTTACGACCTTATTCAGTCATTTCCACCAAGAATACCCCAAAGCAAACCTTTCCCTTAGATATCTCTAAATGCAACGCGTCAAAGTCTCCTCGATAATCGATTTATACTTAAAGTCCACCTCAAAATTCTCACTAAATGTATCCAATAACCATTACCACCACACTCCCACCATGCGCTCAAGCATCGATTTCCAAATCAGCGAAAGTCCTGACAATCATCAACATACCAATGATTGATTCTTAATTATCAACATCTAATTTCCTTAAGTTTACCGCTCGTCCTGCAGACGCGCCAGATCTAACGGAAATACATTGAAGCATACCAACAGTTATTGTCCTCAAAATAGAGTGTCGACACCTATCCTCGGAATGACCATTCTGCAAACGTGGGTATACTACCAAATATTTCATTCCCGATTAGCAATGTCGATTCAAAGTTGACACCTACTCTTAGAAGTAGTCACCTAAATCCAACATCCTTACCATTCAACCATAACATCATCATTATTCACGAATACCCAACAATATAATACACCACCGACACATAGCATGCCGTCGTACCAAATTCCCACAATTCCAAAACCAACCATACCTAAACAACCGAACCCGATTTTAATCCGAAGGTTTAACGAAGCATAAAGATCGTTACTTAACTAACTGGGAGGAAACATATATCTAACGCCTTAAACTTCGAGGACTCTTTTAATCCTTAATATCGACTTCTAATACGAGGGGGCTTACACCTATAGCCCAATGAGTTCAAGGTTTTTCACACTACTATGCCAATTTGAAATTTATAAAACTCTCAAATGCATACGTTTTATAAATTAAACGTGCGGTGAAAATACACTATCATGCATTCGATAGGTTTCAAAATTGATCACCAATGCCAAGCATATAAAACCATTTTAAAAACTCATTTGATCAGTACTTACGTTAATAAAACGGTAACGAAAGATGCGTAACAAAATTTTCAAACGGACTACCAGGGTCTTAGTATGCATCAATTTATGCTATGCATATGAAAATAACTTTCCGTCCTATAACATGTGCAATAAAAGTTTGTACAACTCCCAAAAGAGGATTTCACAACTTCAACATTAAAATCTTTTACTTTAACACAAAACGTCGGAAGATAAAATTTCCAACAAGACCTATATACTTCCGATCATTTCCCAAATATAGCAACACAATAGGAACGTAAATATATATATATATATATATATATATATATATATATATATATATATATATATATATATATTTTATTCGCGCTTCAAATTTGGGCCGCACCGATAAAACGTACTTGCCCAAAATTGTAACTACTACGACATGCAAACCGGAAATTCATTTCATGCATTGCGGAAAACTCCTATCAGTAAAATCAATAACTGAAATATGTCCTGGGAAAAAGTTCTATCCGAAATACCATAAATCTTTCATATGATTACTCACACCAACAGTATAATTTATGTAATGAATGAGAAATAGTTTTACGTACTAAAATAGTGTATAACAAGACGTTCGTACAAAACTACAGAAGGGAAATTCACAAAATCGAACCCCAAAATTTCTGCAATTAACCATGAAATGTCATGAAATAAAACTTCCCAACGTGACTCGTATACATCGGTTTATTCCCCAAAATTTAGTAAAGACATATGCATGCGATTTGAGCAATTGTAAGAGTAATTTAGTTTAATTCCAAACTATATAAATAAAATGTTTGCAAAACCCAAGACAACAAGCTCATGATATCGAACTCTTAAAGTTTTCTCTCTTTTAGTCACAATGCGGCACAAAATAAGATTTCACAACAAAACTTGCATGCAACCGTTTATTTCACAAAGCTAGTAGATTGATATGCGTATGCACCCGGTTAAAACATGAAATAATTTATGTCGGTTTCGAGTTCAAAGCCAAATATAAACATGCTCTCATCGTTCTAAAACATTTGCTAAAACACCATGACTGAAATTTCCAATAAAATATGCATACATGATATGTGCAAATGAATAGCTCCGACAAAACTCAAATAGGAACAATACCACTGGATGCCAATAAAATTTCTACAACTTTTTTTTAAACCAGATAAATGTCCTCAAGACTCCATTTAGTTAAAACGAGCCAACGACCCAACAGTTTACGTAAATACCCAATGAAAGCTAGTAGAGACATCGAAATACGTTTGACCAACAATTATGCAAACACCACGACCCAAAAGGTAATTAACCCAAAGCTTCTCATTGGTTGAAACAAAATGTTTTCCAAATGAACTCTTTCTCTTCATGTTTCCAAAACGACTCCTAGTTCAATGACATGCATTTTCCAACGGTTTATAAAATCGTATGTACCAAATGGACAATTAAATATCCAAAATACAACGGCCGACAATGGGGGATACCCGTATCCGTTGAGAGCGGAAGAACACAAAGTATGCCACTCCTACAATGTTCATCGCATGACACCTAATGACATGAAAGCCCAAGTGTCCCTACGAATCCTTGACAAGTTTCACCCAAAGAGACGAGGTACCTTGATGCCAAAAAGACACCCGAAAGACCCGGCACACCCGGGGACTACAACTGAGGAAATTCCCCGATGGCGGAGGTCTAGGCACACACCAACACAGTGGCGCCCAAGACTACATCCTCCTAGGGCCTACTTGTCAAGTTTTGGTCATAAAACATGAGTCTCGGAGTCCAACCCCGTACCACCCAATTGACCATCAAATAAGACTGACTTACGTGCCTATGGATCCAATGCAACACAGTCTAAGATTACATGACTACACATGAATGACTAAAGCACTCGAGCCTGTAATTATCATTAATATGCAATGAAATGCATTAAGATGTAAATCGAAATTTGGACTCTAAATCGAGCCATTAAAACCGGACAATTGTCCTCAATACTCTTTAAGTCGACATCGAGAGCTAAAATGCTCAAAATCCATTTTGGCCGACAATTAACGTTCCCCAAATAATGAAATGTCTTTAAACAACGTTTATGAAGACACATACCTCAAATACGTGATTAACCCAAAACTCAACACGTATTGGGACCAAAGAGTTTCAAAAGGTTTTATGAATGCAAATACGCCTAAAATGCATATAACGTAAAATAGACTTCATTTATACAAAAATCATCAAAGATGCATAAATCATAAAAATAGAGTTTACTTGTACAAAACCACCAAGAACACGTAAATCATGCTATTTAGTTGTTGAACTATTCAAAACACAATCTGAGCATTTTAGGAGGTTAAAACAACCCAAGTTTACCAAATATGAAAGCTTATCAAAATAGTATAACATACTTTTACTTCCACAATACCCATTTTGACATGTACACCGCTTTAACACATCAACTTGAACTCACGCTCCTCGATTTCTATAGTTACACTATCGTCATCCAGATGCTCAACATCTTAAGGCAAAGACCACGGACTTCATAGGTTCACCTCACAAATTCTCCTCGAATACATCGATTCAAAAGTCTATGGTTCTAATCCAACCAATTAATCCGACTCGAAACTGACCACTTAATGCAATCACCGTACTTACCGTGACTCCAAGTAACGAATACTAAAATCATCAACTTTTTCTAATAGTTACCCATTCAGAAACTTTCTTACTACCCCAACGGTCGTGATACCAAGGCAATTCATACAAGCACGAGGATGAATAAGAAGGGGATTAACAGAATTGAACACGAAGGAAACTTACTACTACGTCTACAAAATATCATAGCATTAGTAAACCAAGCACAAGAGAACGTACAACTACATTACCAATTGTCACAGTAACGGCACTTCAAGCACCATCACGTATAAATATCCTCATAATAACATTAGCTAGGTGAGATTATGAACATATAATACATAAAGGTTCTCGTTACCATCGCCACAACGCTTGATAACCATAGTTTTCGTCGACTCTAAGACTAACCTATCTTAGAAATTCTACCCATCTCACAATCATTGCCTAACATACTCAGTCTAAGTCTAGACATCTTACATTCATGCCTAGTTCGCTTAAACTAGAGCTCTGATACCAACTTGTAACACCCTAAAAACCAGAGTGATATTAAAACGCGGGAACTGGACAAATAAGCATCAACACTTGGTATAAACCTCCCAAAAAGGGGAAATGTACTTAACCTTTACAAACCCGAATACTGATATTGAACTCAACAACAAACTAATCTAAGCATAACCTATCTAGATTACATCGATTTTTAATCCAATATCACCAAAAGAAAGGGACTTAAACAATTGCCCAACATCAATACTAGTCATCTCAAAAATCCCCTAGACTAAGCTCATCACTCAAGCCCTTAGCAACCCACCGCTAACGGGAACCTGTTATACACATCATTTGAGAAAAAGTGTTAGGCTTAAAGCCTAGTGAGAACATAAAGTTTATAAATTTCAAGAGATATAAACAATTGTATCATAAGGAAATCTTTTCAATAAGGTTTAATTTTCAAATGAAAACTTTGCCACAACCGGGCCTTTTAAATGTAAACTCATCATACGACGACAAAGATAACCAGTTTTTACCAAGGATTGTAGCGTAACACAAAGTAGGTCACAACCTGAGTTATGAGTCGAAACACTTGGAATCCTTGGCCACGAACTACAAAGGTCCGTACTACGATGTGAGGGAGGGCCCTCGAGGAAACCAAGTCATACTCGTTCACTAGGACTACCATATTACCCTTAGCTAGTAACCGGTCTCACATAATCGTACCAAATTGCCCCCGAGATCATATCCATCCATAACTACAAATAAGGGAAAATATGATCCATTGCTAGTAACCGGTCTTGCATAACCGTACCAAATGGCCCTCGAGGATCATATACATCCATTTTTACAAAGAGGGAAAAAGACATCACAAATATAAGTCGACTCAATACCTAGGGATCCACTAGTAATGGTACAGACTTGTCACAACAACATATGTGACCAACCATAGATAGTCATATGGTATAAAATAACATTTATAAACAAAATGCATTTTCAAGTTTAACTTCTGGAAAGAATGAAAATCATCAGAAATGAACTTTAAATATTCTTTCAAGTAACCCACATAAATGTGCAAGTAAAACATCATTTTACTTCAAATAAGATGAAACTCATCATTTTAATCGAAAATGATCAGGAACCCTAAAATCTCCCAAGACTCAAGTTATATCAAAATGTAGTAAACTTAGATCTGAAACCATGGAGATATATATAGAAGTTCAAAATGTAAGTTTTGACATGTATAAAGTTTAGAAAAAGTTAGTAGGAACTCACCAAATAGGTTTTAGAATAAAACCCGAAAAACCAGATATCGACCACCAAGAGAAGACGAAGCTTTCTATACCGAACCCTTGCTAGATGCACTTAATACTACCAAATAACGAGGTACCAACGAGATTTAAAGAGAGAGAGAGAGAGAGAGAGAGAGAAAAGAAAGAGTTTGAGATTTGAGAGATATGAAACCTAAATGAGATATTTTGTTGAAGACCCACCTAAGTGGGCCAGGGAATCTCGCGGGTTATGCCGCGACCTCCACTCGTGGCATAACTCGCCCGCTAACACAAAACCCACACAAACAGGGGGTTTCGCGGGTTGTGCCGCGACCTCAAGTCGCGGTCCAACTCGCGTGGTTCCCTGTGGTTCGTCCAAAACCACCAAAATCGAAACTCAAACTCCCAACCAAACGCGGTGCTAACGACAACGCTATAAACGCAAGAATAACAAGATTACATAACGGAAATTCAGGGTGTTACAAAAAGAAAATAAGAAAATTTAGGAATTAGGTTATATTTTAGGAATTAAACAAATTTACTAAAATATCATTTTCTATTTATTTAAAATTAATTTTAATTATTATAAATGTGTGGTTCATATTGGATCTCACAGTTACCACAAACTACTTAGTTCTCATTTGATTAAGCCTCTATATATATATACATACATACATACATATATACATACATACATACACACTACTAGAAAAAGGCTTATCACCGACCAACCATTTCCGACGGATAATATATGTCGGTAATTACCGACGGAACACCGACGGAAAAGTATTTTTTGCGACGGATAGAAGATCCGTCGGTAAAAATTATATTTCCGATGGATCACCGACGGATATTAAATTATTTTATTTTATTTTTTTAATATTTAAATCCATCGGAAATCCGTCGGTAAATTTAATAATGTAATAAATATTAATTTTTTTCTGATGTTCGTCGGTGATCCGTCGGTAAAACATGTGTATATATTAAATTATTGTATGTATGTATGTATGTGATCATGTATGTATATATGTATGTATGTATGTGATCATGTATGTACATCATGTATGTATGTATATATGTATATATATGTATATATGTACATCATGTATGTATGTATGTATGTATGTATGTATGTATATACGTATGTGATCATGTATGTAATATGTATGTATGTACATCATCTATAGTACGTATGTGATCATGTATGTATGTACATGTACGTATGTGATCATGTATGTAATATGTATGTATGTACATGTACGTATGTGATCATGTGTGTATGTACGTCATGTATAGTACGTATGTGATCATGTATGTAATATGTATGTATGTACATGTACGTATGTGATCATGTATGTAATATGTATGTATGTACACATGTACGTATGTGATCATGTGTATGTACATCATGTATAGTATGTATGTGATCATGTATGTAATATGTATGTGTGTACATGTACGTATGTGATCATGTATGTATATAGCACATATACGTCTATATCATGCATGTCTATGTATGTGTGTATGTATGTCTATAGATGTATTATACACATATGTATTGCTTGTATGTATATGTGTATGTATGTCTGTAGATGTATTGTATACATATGTATTGCTTGTATGTATATAGCACATATATGTCTATATCATGCATGTCTATATATGTATGTGTGTACGTATATGTGTATGTATGTCTACAGATGTATTGTATACATATGTATTGCTTGTATGTATGTTGCACATAGGTCTATAACATGTCTATATATGTATGTGTGTGTATATATATATGTGTATATATATGTATAGTATGTATAAATATGTCATATATGAATGTATGAATGTATGTGTATATATGTATGTATGTGTGTATAACACGTTTGGTCCTTGATCTAACTGCAATTAACGGGAAAATATAACGACCGTTAACTGTTTCCGTTAAGTCTAGTTACTTTAGGTGTATATGTATGTATGTATGTGTGTGTGTATAACACATTTGGTCCCTGATCTAACTAGAATTAACGGGAAAAGATAACGATCGTTAATTGTTTCCGTTAAGTCCAGTTACTTCAGGGGTATTTTAGTTAATTTAAATATAATTTGAAAAATTAATTAATAATTTTAAATCTAATTTGATAAATTAATTAATAATTTTAAATATAATTTGATAAATTAATTAATAATTTATTTAATAAGTTTGATAAATTAAATATAATTTATTAATTTAAAAGTAATTTATTTAATAAAAAATAAACTCCGTCAGAAATCACCGACGGATAAATTTCGTCGGTAAATACCGACGGAATATCCGTCGGAAATCCGTCGGTGAATTTCCGAAAAAATAAGCAGGCATATAGCCCTAATTTCAGTCTATCGCTCTCAATCTGTCTCTCCCTCTCCCTCTCAATCTCTCAGTCTATCGCTCTCAATCTGTCTCGATTTCTCCCTCTCAATCTCTTGATCTCTCCCTCTCAACGACCTCTCGATCTCTCCATCTTTCCCTCTCGGTCTCTCCATCTTTCCCTCTCGATCTCGACGACCTCTCACTCTCCACAGGTAACCGGCGACGACTCTCACTCTCCACAGGTAACCGGCGATGACCTCTCACCGACGACGAACTCTCACCGGCAACGATCTCTCGATCTCTCTCCACAGTCCCTCTTCAGGTATTTTCTTAGATACGAGTTGAGTAAAAAGGATGCTTATACTTGCATGGTTTGCTTGAAGAAAGCCATGTTGAGGATTGTTTGCTTAAATATACATATAATACTCTTAATGCACCTCATTGGGTTAATGATATTTCATATATGCATGGTCGAATTTGCTTGTTTAAATGGCTGAAATGTATATGGTATATATAATTTTTATGTGAAACTTATTATGCAAAAAGAGTATGTGTCACTCTCTGGTGTGCCTCCACTGTACTCGTTCTTCGCCATGGAGGTAAATCACTTGCCCCAAGGGTTGGTGAATCATCGAGTGGTATCTAAAGTCAAACCCAAATCTTTCATTTATTCTACAAAAAAGTCCTACCTCCTTACTCGCTAGCTAGGTCAATGTCGTGGACACTTCTTCTATGTAAGCTAACTACTAATAATTTAATGAAAAAGACAAATGTTTCACCTTCTAAGTGTGAATGTCCAAAAATAAACTATATTTCACAGGCATCACTTATTCTTTGATATTAACCATTGACAAGTTTTTATCACCAAACTTGTAGTTATCGTAACTAAGGTGTTATTTGGATAGTTTTCCATTAAGTCATATACGGATGAAGTTGCTGTATGAATTAATTTGTCTGTATATGAATTAAGTCATATACGGATAAAGCTAATTTGTGAAATTAATTAGTTGGGTTGTCAATTATTGGACAAACATTAGGTTGATAAATGGAAACATTTGGTATGATTTAGGATTTGATTATACTTGATTTGATTTATTTATTTTAGTTGGGTTGCCAATTGTTGGGCAAACATTAGGTTGATATACGGAAATATTCATTTTATAGCTGTTATGCCGCCGAAATTTTAAAAAACATGTAGTGTTCAATAGTCAAACCATTACACTTAGAGTTTTAGAGTCATCCAAAACTCCTCTACACCTATGGTTTGACTTTCAAGAAGGCAAACCATTACATGTAGTGTTCAATAGACTTCTAACTTCGTTGACACCTACGGTTTGACTTTTAAATAGTCAAACCATTACATGTAGGGTTTTAAACTTTCCAAAACACCTTTCTTTGATTGTAACCTACTGTTTTGACTTTCCAATAGTCAAACCATTACACTTAGAGTTTTAGAGTCATCCAAAACTCCTCTACACCTATGGTCTGACTTTCAAGAAGGCAAACCATTACATGTAGTGTTCAATAGACTTCTAACTTGGTTGACACCTATGGTTTGACTTTTCAATAGTCAAACCATTACACGTAGGGTTTTAAAGTCATCCAAAGCGCATATAAACCTACAGTGTGACTTTTCAATGGTCAAACCATTACACCACCTCTATCTTGATTATGTCGATTAACTACTTCTTTCTTTGTTGTAGTGGTTGAATATGTTGACAGATAGAGGATGGATATATAGAAAGAACGACAGTCGGGGGTTTCTTAGCGTCGACTATATTGTTGCAATGGACAGTTTTTTAGACTATGCCTATGCCGATGAAAGGACTGTTGAAAGGAAACCTACACGTGATAGGATAGTGATTCGTATTAGATGCCCTTGTGTAGACATTTTGTGTTAACCATTCTCTATGATTTATATACACTTATATCATTTATATAAACATTTTCGTGTTAAATATTCTCTATGATTTATGTACACTTATATCATTTTGTGTTAACCATTCTCTATGATCTAGATGTCGGGACGCCCTTCTAGGGGTAGTAGGGGTAGGGGCAGTAGCAGTTCCGTCGGGCATGGTGACCCCCACGCCGATGAGTTCACCGATGACGGACTAGATCAGATCCAGTTTGATGACGGACTAGCAGCGGGATCGAGGGTTAGAGGCCCGAATATGGCATCACATACGCCCCAGCCGAGTCAGCGACTGCCACTTTTGTTGTCTGAAGCGGGCGAGTAAGTAGATGTGATATAGTATTTATTCTAGTACATAATAAATCGATCCTAATGTTTTTTATGTTGTATATTTTGCAATTGTGAAGGTTTAGTGACAAGTCGGCAGTCCGGAGGGCAATTGCCGTCTTTAAGTCCATGTTCGATGGTCCGTGGGATCATTTTAGGGATGTCCCTGATGAGCACTATCCACGGATGCTGGATCGATTACGGGTAGGTATTTTACTCTATTTAACTAATTGAGTTGATTTATTTTTACTTAATACAAACAATGTGTTTGCAGTTATATTATAGTTGGCCTCCTGAGATGGACGCCGACGTAGTAGCTGCATTCCGGCATATCCTAAATAATAGGTACCCGGAGATGATGAGAGATGCCCGTTGGTTCGCCCAGGGCATGGCTTTAGCCATTGATGGTGTCCAGTTCGACGGACGTGACTACACGATTCTTGCCGCACACCCTCCATAGTGGATCCGGAGTGAGTTTTGGGTCCAGATGATTGAGCAGGTTTGTTTTGTTTTGAATACTTGTATCTAGTTGTAGTAGGATTTATATTGATTTATGTCTTTTTTTTAATAGGTATGGAACACCGATGCGTTCCGGCGTGTATCTGCGGCCAATACGGCCAATCGGGCCACCGAGTATGAGGGGATGACATCCAGACACTGTACTGGCTCTATTAGTACCGCTATGCATCGGGACCGCATGGTAATTTATCATACACTAGACTAAATGTATATAATTGATGAATATATGTACTATATACATGATTTTATTACCTACTAACAATTTAAGTTGTGTATTGTAGAGAGATGCATGGGGCCGTGAGCCTACCTGCGACGAGGTTTGGGAGGCTACACACTGCACCAACAGGAAGCTTGTTCCGGGTGCGACTGGTCCGTCCACGAATCCTACGATCTACGTTTACCCAAAGGCGTCTCATATGGCGGTAAGTTCAATTATGCATGGCTAGATATTTGTTTGTTTTATAAGACAGATAGAAATTATAGCAAACTTAGTTTGGGTTGCCATTGTTGGGCAGACGATAGGATTGTTTTGATAAAAGTAGGTCATGGATATATATGTTCAAATCACAGTTGAAATGCTGCTGAATTTTCTATAGGTTAGTTGACTTGACAATGTCTAATTTGGTAAACTGTAGGATAACTACCATCGGATTAGGGAGGAGGAGTACCCGGACTTACCTCCCGACACTGTACCTCCGAATGACGCCGAGTTGTGGGAGCGTAGTGTCGGAGGACGACGTAAGGGCCGTATTTTTGGATGGAGGACCAGTCAGGATCCCTATTATGCTATGACCGGTGATTCAGGTGCCAGTTCGAGCGGGAGAACGCGCGACCGTCGCGATGAAGAGGTATGCTTGTCAAATGCTGTTTAACATTGTTAATCATATGTTTGTTAAATGTTGTCTGACATTGTTCTATATATGTTTGTCAAATGTTGAATTTCAGTTGGAGGAGTTGAGGTAGAGGGTAGAGAGAGAGGAAGCAGAGAGGATCCAGTTGTAGGAGCGACTACAGAGAGAGGAAGCAGAGAGGATCCGGATGCAGGAACGAATGGAGAGAGATGAAGCAGAGAAGAGACAGATGCAGGAACGAATGGCTCAGTTTGACGCGTTCATGATCAAGTTTAACAATCAACACCCCTTTCCCCCTCCGTAGGATTACGTTTTTGTACTACGTTTATGTATTTATAGATATTAAATTAAGGTTTTGTACAGTTTAAGACGTAGTATTAATTAAAAATTGGCAGGTTTTGTACAGGTTAAAATATGGAATTTTTTAATTTTTAATTATTTAAAAAAAAAAAATTACCGACGGATTACCGACGGATAATCCGTCGGTAAATGTGTTTTAAATAATTTTTATTTAATAAATATCCGTCGGAAATCCGTCGCTAAATCCGTCGGTAAATATCCGTCGGTAATCCGTCGGTAAATGGAGACCATCGGTGATCCGTCGGAAATAACCCACGCCATCGGTGACCGGCAGCGATCCGTCGGAAAAGTATGCCGTCGGTGATCCGTCGGTAATATCCGTCGGTATTATCAGTCGGTGATCCGTCGGTAATCTGAATGCCGACCACCTTTATACCGACGTACATTTACCGACGAATTTCGCTTTTACCGACGGATCACCGATGGATTTGTCCGTCGGTGATAAGCATCTGTTTTGTAGTGACATACACACACATATAAACTATGGGAGCAAGTAGGGGTGTTGGCGGTGCGGTCGCAAACCGCACTGCATATACGGTTTGAACATTTTCCCAAACGCAAACAACACCGCGTAAATCTGAAACCGCACCAAACTACATTGCATGTGCGGTTTATACAATTTGTACCTATCGCACTTTATGCCTACAATCCAACAATTATAAGTTTTAAAAATACATTATAAAATCAACGATAATTGTTCGTAGTCCAAAAACATAAAGTGTTTCAATAAATCTAATACCCAAATACATATTGCACAATTAAAATTAGTCTAATAAGTAAAAAAACAAACTTCAAACTAAAGGAGACGCATGTAGGCAGCTAGGATTATGATTCTCAAGAATTTTGATATATGTAATATCCATCGTGGTTTCCAATTGTCAACTTCCATATTGCATGAAACTAAAAAGTTCAGTCCAAAAATATTACATAATATATATATATATATATATTTATATATATATATATATGTTTTATATAAAATTAAAAAATCTAAAAGATATGCAGTGCGGTGTGGTTTGATACCTCAAAATCGTAAACAACACCGGATAGTGCGGTTTAGTAAAAATGCAAACTACAAACTGCACTGCAAAAGTTCTAAACCGCGTTTTAAGGTGCGGTGTGGACGTCTTGCGGTTTAGATGAACACCCCAAGGAGCAAGGCACAGGCCCCCACCCTCATGTCATCTCCGACCCCACCCTCATGTCATCTTCGACCCCAAACTCCTACACCATCTCTAATTCCATCAAGCCCAACTTTTTCCTCTCTCTTCATCTTCGATTGGTTTGGATTTATTGATTTAGAATTTTGATATTATTTTCTTTAAGATTTGATTTTAATGAATTTGTAAATGATTGTTGTTATATTCTTTTTTTGTCTTGATTTAGATATTTGATTGTATGTTAATTGTTCTTAATTTAGTTTTTGATGATCGCATGTTAATTGTTTGAATTGGTGGGTGGTGGCTCGTCAAAGAAGGCACAGGCAGGGAGGGCCGGCCTTGGGGTGTGCTAGTAGTGCCGCCAAACAGGGTCTCTGATTGTCGGGGGCTTCCATAATATATATATATATATATATATATATATATATATATATATATATATATATGTAGGTGGTTTCATGCAAACCACCCTACTTTGTGCAAACCGTGCAAACTTAAGTCAACCAATCACAATTTTTATTTTCTTTTTTCACTTTTTCTTAATTATGAAGGTTTATTAGTCAAGAATATACGAAACAAGTTTCATCTGAATGAGAAAATACATAAAACAATTTTATCAGAATGAGAAAATACATGAAACAATTTCATTCTTTTTACATAAAAATAAAAATATATGAAACAAATTTTATCAAAAAAAAAAGAATTATACGAAACAATTTTATTAAATTAACCAATGAAATCGAATGTTTGCACGATTTCCACAAATTAGGGTGGTTTTATCCCTCCCCCGTGTGTGTGTGTATATATATATATATATATATATATATAAGGTTCAAATTAGAAATGCTAAGTAATAGAGAAATGATTTTAGCCCTTCATCTAGTCAATATTTGCGACTTTCACTTTGAAGCACCGGATAATTCCTCGCATTGTCTACATAAAATAGAGGGGTAGGTTCGTAACTTTTACAAATAGACGACAAACAAGTTCACATATGAACCAGTGTGATTCACATATAACTATACGTTCATATGTGAACCAGTTAATTTTTTCATTGAGAATCATTTAATTAGTTCATATGTGAATTACAAAGGTTCACATGTGAATCTGTTAATTAGTTCAATTGATTCACATATGAACCTACAGTTAATTAGTTCATATATTAATCATAAAGGTTCATATGTGAATCAGTTAAAAATAAATTTATATATGAATTATATGGGTTCATATATGAACATATAGTTCATATGTGAATCACACAGGTTCACATATGAACTCGTCCCACGTATTTGTAAAAGTTACGAAATTTTCCTTCTATTATCGAATAGCCGCAATTTTTGACCACACAATTTTTGACCAGTCAAAATCTGTATGAATGGGTAGGATTACTTCTTTATTTGTCACACACTTAGCATTTTTCATTTGAACCTATGGCTATATATATATATATAGAGAGAGAGAGATGTTCATTTAAGAAATACTAAATATATGAGAAATAGAGAAGTAATCGTAGTCTTTCATTCGGTCAAGATCGCCTTTGATCGGTCAAATACTGTGTTTTTGACTGGTCAACAATTACGGCTTTGACTAGTAAAATATTGCGGCTATTCCAAAAATAGAAGGACAGTTTCGTAACTTTTACAAATACACAGTACGAGTTCATATATGAACATGTATGATTCACATATGAACTATATGTTCATATGTGAACCAGTGTAATTCACATATGAACTCTTTGAACTGATTCATATATGAACTTTTGTGATTCATATGTGAACCAATTAACTGATTCACATATGAACTAATTAACTGTATGTTCATATGTGAATCAATTGAACTAATTAACAGATTCATATATAAACCTTTGTGATTCACATATGAACTAATTAACTTATTCATATATGAACATATAGTTCATATATGAATCAGTTAAAAGAGTTCATATGTGAATTACACTGGTTCATATATGAACATATAATTCATATGTGAATCATACAACTTCATATATGAACTCGTCCCGCGTTTTTTACGATACTACCCCTCTATCTTCTACAGACCACACAAGGAATTATCCGGTGCTTCACGGTCAAAGCCGCAAATGTTGACCAGATAAAGGGCTAGAATCATTTCTTTATTTCTCATACTTTTAGCATTTCTCAAATGAACCTAATCCTATATATATATATACATACATATATATATATATATATATATGGCTCTTCAAATGCAACCCCCTTAAATGTTGCAACAACCAATGGTTAGGGACACGACAGTTGGGTTTGATTTATATGTATTTATATATGGTTATTCAAATTTAAACGCGAACAACCCTGTTTTACGAAAATGCGAGAACAGTCATGGACCTTCAAATTAGAGAACAATCATGGACCTCCAAATTAGTTAATCCATAATTAAAATTACAATAAATGAAAATAAAGCATTAAGGATCTTAATGTAATTATGTATTTTTCATTAATTTTATGTTATTTTAAATATTTTTATTTATCCCTTAATTTTCGATCGATGCTAATATCTGATTGAATACATTTATCACACATCTATCACATTTGATTCCCAAATATCACATCTGAATACATTTATCACTATTATAACACATCTATCACATTTGAATATACTAACTACTGTGTTGATCGTCCCAAAAACAATTCCATTTTTTATTTTAGAAATAGAAAGTTTGCTGGTTTTTGAAGTTAGTTTTCACATAACCAAAATCTTACAGAATCACTGAGTTAGTTTCCATTCGAATGGATGTATTCAAATGTGATGACTATTTGATAGAATTGTGTGATACTGTGATAATATCAAAGTTGTGAGTTTCCAAAAACAGTTTTTCAGTACACCTATTGATTCAAAATCGGTGTGATGAGGTTATGTGATAAGTGAGTGATACATCACTCCCCCCAAGGTTGAAGCGATTTTACCCTAGTCCTGCTAACTGAGGAATGTGATAAACATGTGATTCAGATGTGATAAACATGTGATATGTAGAACATACCTCTAGTAAGCCGACTCTGCCTCTTCTTCCTCATCGCCTCTAATGTCGATGACCTGATTATGCCCTAATTCTAGTCTTTATCGCCTCCTATGATATACAGTTGTTGATTTTGTTTTCCAAATACTATTCAATATCGGATGTTGCAATGACGATGGTCATAACTACATGCTTATCACCTCCATGTTGATCGGCATAATCTAATCGTGTTATGTGATTTTGGATTCCAATTTCTAGTTTTACCCTTGCATGTCTTTAAAATCCCTCAAAATTTTGAAACCTGCGATTTGAAAACCAATGTTTGGCTTACAGATGTTTTCGAATTCTGGTAAATCACAGATGTTCTCATTTGATCCCTTCCTTATATATATATATATATATATATAGTATTAGGTTTAAATGAGAAATGGTATGTGTGTGAGAAATAGAGAACATCACCCGACACTGCATGTTTATTCTCGGCAGCGATTACAGTCTCTTTCCCAGGGTCAGACTACTCCAAAAGATCAACAGTCTAGCCCAATGGCTTCCTGTTAGATATCAGATTTATTGGATTCAAGATCATCCAATCTGAAGTTTGGAATCTGAAGCTAAAGCTGAAAAGTCGCTCTCAAGTTTAGTCTAATGTTAGTTTGTAATAATATGTCAAAGTTAATTATTGTTTCTAAGTATTTTAGTTTTAATCCTAAATATCTAGATATTATGTTTTATTAGATATTTAGTTAGATATTATCTTTTATAGATATTATCTAGTTAGTTGTTAGGTAAAATATAGAAAACACACTTAACACATTTAAAAAGGTGTAAAAATAGAGAGAGCTAAAACAGAAATCTATCAACCATCTGTATTCCGAGTTTGTTATTCAAATCAGGTTGGTTAATATATGTGTCGTTGTTTTGATAAGAACTTGATAATATTGTGGACCGACAATTGGTATCAGAGCCTCAAAACAGATTCAAATCAAGTTTTTTATACGACTGACTCTGTGTTCTTCATTTCAAAATCATTTTCGAGTTTAAATGTGTTTTTAGGTTTGAAATCGATCAGGTTGTGATCGAATAGGGTGCTAGATCGAGTTGTTATACTTTAATTTCAGTATAGCACTAATATCGATTCCCATTTTGTGATTTTTGGAGTCAACTGTTCACGACTTCAAACTGCACTGTTCCATCGATTTGAACTTCAAAAAGTGTTTGTTTTTTAGATCAAGTGGTTACAATCTGTTCTAGAAGTGTTAGTGGTATATTTGTCGAATTTTGGTACTGCTAATCGCCATAAATCAGGGTTATTTGAGCGATCAGAGTCGAAATTTCGAAGAACAGGGACGAACTCGCGAGAAACTAGTTTTACGCCATCAACGTCTCGCGCAAAAGTCCTTTCGCGCGACCAACTTCTAACGCAAAACTTGTTTTGCACCATCAACACTTCGCACAAAACTCAAATTCGCACGACCTTCGACTCGCGCAAACCTCAGCTTGCGCCACCTTTGTCTCGCGCAAATAATTCGCGCAATTCTCAGATCACAAGTTCGCAAAGTCACTTTTGCGCCAACACCTCATAACTCAAAGTTGACTTGTGCGCCAACTCTTTATAGCGCAACTTGACTTTTGCGTCAGCTTCTTATAGCGCAAAGTGTTACTTCGCGCCACCTACACCTCACGCAAAACCCTTTTGCGCCAGCCACCTTTAGCGTAAAGTGTGCCTTTTTGCGCCAATACCAGACTTAGTCTTTTTCAATCAGAATGAGTTCAAGAGAAGCTCTAGCATTCGGAACTGACTCAAAGCCACCAGTACTCTTCAGGGGAGAGTATGAACAGTGGAAAGATCGGTTCATGGACTTCATTGAAAGACATGATTTGGGAGTATTCATCAGGAAATCAATAGAGGAGGGAGTTATGGCACCAGTTTATGAGACTCGTACGGAGGGAACTGTGGCAACAGAGTTTCAACTTAAGTTTGAGGAACTAGAAGGTGATAACCTAAAAAGAGCAAAAGGTGATAGATTAGCAAAGTCTTATATTCTTCAAGGCATTACAAATGAAATATATGTGAAGATAGACAGCTATAAAGCCTCTGGCAAAGAGATGTGGGATCAGCTAGAGAAAATGATGCTAGGTTCAAAGGTTGGGAACCGGCTCAAGATATCCAATTGCCTAAACAACTATGAAGAATTCAAAGGCAGAGTTGGAGAGTCACTTGCAGTAACATACGACAGGTTTGTGACATTGCTGAATGAATTAAGCAAGAACAAGGTCACTAAATCGCATATAGAGCTGAATGTCAAATTCCTAAGCCTTCTCCAGCCTGAATGGAAGAGGTTTGCCAGACAAATGAAGCAAATCAAGGATCTAAACGAGATTCCACTTCATGAGGTGTATGAAACCCTCAAACAAAATGAAGAAGAGGTGGATGAAATCATGGATGAAAAGAAACAGGCTGAAAAGACAAGTGCTGACTCAATTGCTCTTGTTGTGAAGAAAAAGAAGAAGAAGATGATAGTGTCTGAATCAGAAGAGATTGATAGTGAAGCAAAATCTGACTCGGACGACGGTGAAAAATTGAAGCAGGCTATCCTCATGCTGACTAAGGCTTTTCAAAGAAAGTTCTACAAAAAGCCAAGCTCAAACAGTCAGAGGTATTCTTCTGGTCCAAGCAACTATGTTCACAAAGAGAGGATTGAAGGGAAAAGAGTAAAGGAAAGAAGACCGGAAGAGAGACGTTATAAAGCTGAAGAATCTAGTCAGTCAGAACCTGCAAAGTGCTACAACTGTGGCAAAATAGGTCACTTTGCTAAAGACTGCCAAAGACCCAAAGTCAGAAACTCAGACTACTACAAAAACAAAATGCTTCTATCCAAGCAACAAGAGGCTGGTAAGGCATTGATGGCAGAAGATGAATACTGCCTAGATCATTCAGATAAGGAAGATGAGAATGAAGAGAAGGACGAGACAACACACATGTGCTTGATGGGCAAGCTAGAAACAGAAGCTGAGACTGATTCTGATGATGAGGAAAATGAGGTATGTGATTTAACTCAATCAGATTTCTTAAATCAAATGCATGCCATGTTGAATAAACTCGAAGAGTTAGAGTCGAAGCTTAAGCGAGAAAAGGGTGTTATCAATGAAAAAAACCAATCAATACAGAAACTTAGCGAGGATATTGCTGAGAAGAAAGTATTGATTGAGACAATGCATAAAAACTTTGATAACTGCGCTAAAGAAAAGACTATAATTCTCAAAGAGATATCTGAAACAAATTCTAAATTGAGAAAGAGTGAGTTTGATTTCAAAGAGCTTACAAAAATGTATTCTTCGTGTTCCAAAGAAAACATTTCTTTACTTGCAAAATGAAAAGCATTGGAAAGGAAGTTATACTCACTGGGTCAAACTGAGCAAACCATTCATCTAAACAAACCCAAAGAGAATAAAGACAATTGGGGAATTGGTTATGAGAATCCTCACTACCTTAAAAGGGGTAAATCTACAGTGCCTGCACTTTATGATTTTACATTTTTGAAACTAGCTCGACGATTCCCTGAGCTTAAAGTTTTCTGGACTGGACTGTCTAAAGAGGATGAAGCCAAGGAAACAGAAAAACGAAAGAACACATCTAATGTTCAACTTCCATTTCGTTATGCGAAGCGGAATAATAGTTATAATGATGATCCAATATATCAAAAGAAATCTCTTTCAAATGACTTCTTTCAGAGTTATTCTGTAAAAGAAATGGAGGCGAAGCCTATTAAAGGTAAAATTTACGTCCCTCCTCTCGTTTTGGAAAGTAAAATTTCTGAATTTGAGACATCTTTAGCAGATGAAAGACTTTTGATTGATATTGAACAAAAAGTTTTTTCAACTGTGCTTAAGAGTACTGTTCTTTCTAAATCATCAAAGGCTTCAAAGTCTGATGATATGTTTGGTCTAACTGATGGAGGGTTTAATTTTCTAAACTCCGATGATGTTTTAGATGATTGTTTTGATCAATTTGATTTTAATGCTAAACTTCCTAACCATTCGTCTTTTGTTGTGAAATCCATTGGATTATCCAGTATGTTTGTGAAAAGCAAATCATCAACGAAAGTTGATGAAACAGTTTCTGTGAAAACTAAGAATGCTAAAGGTAAGAAGAAATCTCAGCATTCACAGAAACCGATCACTACTGGTAAGCCAAAGAAGAAGCATTCGTTTGAAACTCACAATTCTAACTCAAAAGTCTCAAATATTTCAGATCTGAGCAAGCTAGGACTTAAATCTCAATGGCAACCAAAGCGGAAGATTGACGAGACTTCTAAATCTTTTTGTATTGTTGATTGTAATAAGACTCCGTCTAGTAAAGATGTTTTGAATGCGAATGTTGCTACTATTTTGAAACCAAAACTTGTCGTTTATCGCAAGAAATATTCTATGAAACAATTATTCCAGTTATCTTTATCTGCTAGAAAGTCTTCATATTATGATAAACATGTTTCTACTTCTTGTCAAGATTCTGATGTTTCGTTTGGCACATATCATGTTCACTCTTATCATACTAATTCTTCATTTGATTCTCAAAAGAAAAGAGGACCCAATTTCAAATGGGTACCAAAATCATGTACTAACACTGTAGGACCCATTTACAAGTGGGTACCTAAATCTCTTGTTTCGTAATTTCTCTTATGCAGACCCGTCATATGTGGTACTTAGATAGCGGGTGTTTCAAGCATATGACGGGGCATAAAGGGATGTTGTCCATATATACAGATAAATATTGCGGGACAGTTAGATTTGGGAACGACCAGTTTTCACCAATTATGGGATATGGTGATATGGTACACGAAAACGTCATGATTAAGAAGGTGAGCTATTGAAGGCTTAAGACACAACCTGTTCAGTATAGGCCAGTTCTGTGACAAAGGCTTAGAGGTCAATTTAAAGGCCAAGAAGTGTTTTGTTCGCACTGAAGAAGGCAAGGAACTCTTGGTCGGCACTCGAAAGTCCGACCTCTACACAATTAATTTGTCAAACGTCTAGACTGACAAGCAGGTATGTCTACTTTCTAAAGCCTCGATGCAACAAAGCTGGCTATGGCATCGACGGCTCTCTCATCTCAACTTTAGGTACATAAACAAGCTGGTCAGTGGAAAACTAGTTAAAGGACTTCCAGAGCTGAATGATGAAAAGAACACCTTTGTGCAGCATGTGAAAAGGGAAATATGAAGAGAGCTCCATATAAACTAAAGCCTGAACCGAGTACAAGCTCTCCGTTAGAGTTGTTGTATATGGACTTATGCGGTCCGATGCGAACGCAAAGCGTAGGCGGAAAGAAGTACATTCTAGTTATCGTGGACGATTACTCGCGATACACTTGGGACAAATTTCTATGTTCAAAAGATGAGACACCTGATGTTCTCATTACATTCCTGAAGACGACCCAGGTAAATCTGCAGAAACCAGTCAAGCTTCTAAGAACAGACAATGACACAGAGTTCAAGAACAAAACAGTTCAAGATTATCTCGAATCGGTCGGGATATCACATCAATACTCTGTTGCTCGTACGCCTCAACAGAATGGAGTGGTTGAAAGAAGAAATCGTACGCTAGTCGAGGATGCTCGTACTATGCAAAGTTAATCTGACTTACCTCTATTTCTGTGGGCTGAAGCTGTATCGACTGTGTGCTACACTCAGAATCAATCAATGATACACCATAGATTCAAGAAGACTCCTTATGTGTTAATCAATAGCTGAACACCGACAATCAAGTATTTCCATATATTTGGGTGTAAGTGTTACGTTCTAAACGATAGAGTGAGTCTGAACAAGTTTAGTGCCAAGGCGGACGAAGGCATCTTCATTGGTTATTCATCTACATCTACTGCATTCCGTGTATACTTGAAGAAGTCAAAGACAGTTGTTGAAAGCGTAAACATCACATTTGATGAAGATATGGTTTATGAACAACACAGTTCAGAACCCGTGATAACCGGAGTACTAGCTTCTGGGCAAATCAGTCCAGAACCTGCGTCTGAAGCGATCAAATCAGATGAAGCATCAACGTCTACTAATCATTTATCTGATTTAGATTTATTATTTGAACTATTTTATGATGAATTTCTTGGATCTAATGTGAAGAAATCTGTTGTGATTGACAGGATGGAAGACTCAACGACTACTCATCCAACCAGTTCAGATATCTCTACTGAATCCAACTCCTCGATTCAGCAAGAAATTCCAGTTCAAATGGCGACTCCAACAGTTGAAGCTGTGATCAATAATGAAGAGACAGAAGTTGCTGAACAAGCTGTACGTGCTGAACCTTCTGAACCTACTACTTCAACTGCAATCATCATTCCTCTTGAGTAACCTGAAGAAGGTACAAGTGTATTCTTAGATGATAATATTGATATATATTCATATAATCCACTCCCTAATGAACATAAATGGACCAAACCGCACCCGATAAGCCAGATCATTGGTGATCCAACCAAACCGGTGCAAACTAGGTCAACTTCAATGAATATATGTATGCATGAATCCTTTCTGAGCAGGATCGATCCATCTCGCGTATCCGAGGATCTTACCGATTCAGACTGGGTGACTGCAATGCAAGAAGAGCTGAATCAGTTCGACGCACTTAAAGTCTGAAGACTCGTACCCAAACCTCAAGGTAAAACCATTATAGGTACGAAATGGGTTTTCAAAATCAAGAAAGATGAAGATGGTACCGTTATCAGAAACAAAACAAGACTTGTTGCCAAAGGATACAGGCAAGAGGAAGGAATAAAATATGACGAGACTTATGCTCCTGTGGCGTGTTTAGAGGCAATTCGAATGTTTTTGGCATACGCAACTCACAAGAACTTCACTGTCTTTCAAATGGACGTGAAGACCGCCTTTCTGAATGGCATTCTAAAGGAAGAAGTCTACGTCTCGCAGCCAGAAGGCTTTGTCAATCAAGAGAAACCGCATCATGTCTACATTCTCGACAAAGCACTCTATGGACTGTAACAAGCCCCTCGCACCTGGTATGATGTCCTATCTCAATTTTTAGTCAAGTCTGGTTTTACAAAAGGTACGGTAGATACCACTTTGTTTATTAAAAAGGAGAAAGCCAATATCATTCTTATTCAAATCTATGTGGATGATATTATTTTTGGCTCTACAAATCCTAAGTACAGTAAGAAATTTTCAAACCTTATGGTGTCAAGATTTCAGATGAATATGATGGGAGAGATGAATTTCTTTCTCGGATTACAAGTCAAACAATTTTCATCGGGGATTTTTATCAATCAATCAAAATACATTCTTGATATTCTTCGTAAGTTCAAAATGGAAAATTCTTAACCGATTGGTACCCCAATGGCACCAGGTACTAAGATTGGCACCGATCCTTCTGGAAAGGTTGTTGATGTTAGGACTTACAGAGGGATGATAGGTTCTTAGTTGTAACTTACTTCTAATAGGCCAGATATAATGTTCTCTACATGATTATGTGCTAGATATCAGGCCAATCCCAAAGAAATCCATTTGTCTGCAGTTAAGCGCATTTTTAGGTATCTGAAGGGGACTGCAGATGTTGGTCTGTGGTATCCTAAAGATACTAGCTTTGAACTAACAGCATATACAGATGCAGATCATGCTGGTTGTATGCTAGACAGGAAGAGCACGTCAGGTCATATACAGTTCCTCGATGATAAACTCGTAAGTTGGGCATCGAAGAAGCAATTATGTATCTCAACTTCAACGGCAGAAGCAGAATATGTAGCTGATGTTCTCAGGTCTTATGGATGAGAACACAACTGCGTGACTACGGTTTTCACTTCAACAAAATCCCGATCTACTGTGACTCAAAGAGCGCCATCGCAATAACAGCGAATCCTGTTCAGCACACCAAGACCAAACACATAGATGTCAGGTATCATTTTATCAAAGATAATGTCGAAAAAGTAACAATTGAACTTTTCTTTGTAAAAACTGATTATCAACATGCATATTTGTTTACCAAACCTTTAGACGAAAAGAGGTTCAACTTTCTTGTCTCTAAGATTGGTATGCTAAATCTTAAGACATAATCAATAGTTACCTATCAAAGTTTTCTAATTGTATACTTTTTCATCATTTCTTCATTCTTATTTCTGAATGATATCTGCACTTCAAATATTCTGTTCATGATCAAGGGGGAGTATGAGAAGAAATTGACAGATGGTCGATATTAATTTGAGGAGAAGACTCACTAATTTCAGCATTTACCTTTTTAATGTCAAATTTTTATGATGCATGATTTTAGGGGGAGTTTTACAAGTCAAAGGAGTTAGGATATGACTTTTGATTATTTCTGATCAGAACTCGTACTTTCATTGTTTTTTTGCTTTTTGTCATTTTAATTTAAGTGAATAAATTTGCTTTGACTATGACATAAGACTTTTGCAGTTTTTGAGAGATGCTTACATGTCCATATCTTTATGACTTTAAGCTTAGCTTCATGAGATATAAGATCGCACGTAAAGGTATAATCTTTTATCTTAATCTCATATATGGTTGAAAGAAGGTCAACTTTCAATCATTGAAAACATGTTCTTAAAAGTTCAAACCACATCCCAAATCTCAAACCGATTTCATGAATTGGAAGTGTGCGTTTAAATGTTTTCAAGATCTAATTTGTGTTTTAACTGAGATAGTTAAACCATTTTGAGCATCATATGCTTTCTAGGAAAACATCGGATTTCATTGTGCTAGGACTTAACACAACTTCTATGGAATCACCATAACCAGTGATTTCTACCCAAGAAGTTAATCCATAGTGATTGAGTGTAAGGAGTCGAATAGAAATGAGTGTGGTTAGAGTGAGCTTAATGTTTAAAAGAAAGAGGGTGTGAGAACAGAGTTAAAAGAATATCAGAACTCTGCACCAATTACTTTCTGAGTCGGGCAGCCACATTTCTAGTGTTTCACATTTCTTTGCCGAACATTATTGAAACAGGCAACTAGCCCATGCCAACTCTTGATTAACCCCACCAGCTACTCATTTTCTACTCAAATAGAAAGTGTTTCACATTTTCAAAGGGGAAGCAGCACATTTGCTATCTGATTTTCATTTGAAAAATCTGGATATTGAAAAGAAGGAAGTCTGCCCCACCTTCGCACTTCACTCATGCACATTGAGTCTGTGTTTAACTTACTGTTGTCTCAGTGGTTTACATAATATTGAGCCTTATAAGCAATCATCAAGTGCTTAATTCTTTCTATCACTTGCACGAACACACAAGGAATTTGTTTCTTTGTAATAACGTAAATAAAAATTGCCTTTGTGGTGTTTCGATGATTGAATGGAAGCCCTGGGGGAGTGAACATCATAAAAGATCCTTTCTAATGTGTATTCGTTACACACAGTGACTTAGTGTTACAGACAATCATTTTAACTAATTCATTTGTTGATTAAGGTATTACACGATTATTTTGTCTGGATTTGCAAAGATCTGGATGAATATCTTTTGAATTCATGAATCAGAGGCTCCAAATGAAAGACATTTCTTACTCAGAGTTTTGATGAAATCGTTTCTCTATTCATCAAAAAGGGGAGAACCTAAAGCTTGAAGAAATGTCCATTACATTACAAGATTGGAAAAGAGAAGAGCTAACCAAGAAATGCGAGAGATCAAAGTATTCTGAAGACATGCTGATTTTAGAGAAATTTTCTTTGTAGATACTTTGTTAAAGCATTCTGAGCTAAAACCTGGAGATTATTACATATTGAAGACAGAGAAGGAGATTCCAACTTCTGAGCTGAAAGAGAAGACTGAATTGCTAAATCTTTTTAGTAATGATCTTGATCCAAAGGGGGAGATTGTTAGATCTCAGATTTATTGGATTCAAGATCATCCAATCTGAAGTTTGGAATCTGAAGCTAAAGCTGAAAAGTCGCTCTCAAGTTTAGTCTAATGTTAGTTTGTAATAATATGTCAAAGTTAATTATTGTTTCTAAGTATTTTAGTTTCAATCCTAAATATCTAGATATTATGTTTTATTAGATATTTAGTTAGATATTATCTTTTATAGATATTATCTAGTTAGTTGTTAGGTAAAATATAGAAAACACACTTAACACATTTAAAAAGGTGTAAAAACAGAGAGAGCTAAAAGAGAAATCTACCAACCATCTGTATTACGTGTTTGTTATTCAAATTAGGTTTCTTAATATATGTGTCGTTGTTTTGATAAGAACTTGATAATATTGTGGACCGACACTTCCCTTTTAGGCGCTTCCGATCATGGCCAATGGATCAAATGATGAGTGTTTTTAAGGAAGGGTAATTAGGTAATTACGGCTAAGGGATTAGAATCAAACGTATCGTTTTCTTATTGCTATTAGCCAGATCGATTCCAAATTAGAGTGAATCTTATCACTAAAAGTCTTCTCAATCTGTTATTATTAACAAATCTGCTCCAGATTCTTGATATTGTTTCTCGTTTTGTTCTTCTTATATCGCATATTCTAGGTTTTGAAAAGTTAACAGTTTTATTGATTATCATGACATCGAATCCACAATTCGCTCTTGATCAAGAATTCGATTTTGATGATAATATGACATCGATATCAGAATGCGCTACTGAACAAGGACTCGGTTTTGATGATAATGTTTCGTTATCAAACGAAGAAGATGTTATTGATGAAGATGAAGTTATTTTGATAATTATTTTAATTTGAAGTAATTAATCTTTGAAGATTTGGGTTTTACTTTAACAATTATTAATTTTAATCATGTTTTGTTGATTTTCTTAAACGAATTTACTTGATTTTGAAACAATTGTTAGTACACAAATATGTTAGATCCAAGATCATTGGAATTGAAAGTCAGATACCCAAGTCAAAGCCTCATTGCAAAGTCAAGTCAAAGAACTTAAAGAGGAAAGTCAAAGTCAATTGTCAAAGTCAAATAGTTTAGTTTAGTTAGTTTTTGTCTTTGTAACTTTGTAGGTATAAATAGCCTTTTCCGTTTGTAGAATCATGAGACACTAAGAAGAGCTAATATTGGAGAATTCTAGTGACAGAAATATTGAGAGAGAAAGTGTATATGTGTTGTATAATCTGTTGATTTCAAAATTAATAACATGAAGCATTTGGATTGATTTCTTGATTGTTCATCTTGATTTGCACATAGATTGGGACACACAACAATGAATCTTCTGTTCGTTTTACATTATTTCTATAAGAAACAAAAAAGATTCTGTGTGTTCCAAAATCTAGTTTCTTAAACAATAACAATCAAACAAACAAGATTCAAATCAAAGATTACCTGTTTGATTACTTTGAATTTCACAATTTACACTTTCTCTCTCTAGAACTCTTTCTCTCTCTAAAACGTATTCTCTCAAATTTGATATTACAATTTTCCAACTTCCAACCCTTTGATTCTACTGAAAACACAAGAAGAAAAATGTATTTATACTAACACCTAATACTAAGGAAACAACAAATACAAATACAACTAAGTTTGACTTATTACAAATAGACTTTGACTTTTAATGAGATTTGACTTTCTTCAGCTTTGACTTTCTCAACTTTGACCTTCAGAATACTTGATCTTGTATCCAACAGATCTATGCGCTAACAATCTCCCCCTTTGGATTCAAGATCATTGTTGAAAGATTTAGCAATTAAGTCTTCACTTTAAGCTCTGTCTGAACAATCTCCCCTTTTTCTTTGACGGTCTTCTTTCCAAAATTGTCTTCAAACGAGTAACAATCTCCCCAAAACTTTCACACAACACTTTAAGACTTTGGAAAGAAAATTATCTTCAGATTCAGCTCACCTTGCTTTAACAAATAATCTTCAAAGAAAATTTCCTCAAAAACTTCAGAAATTCTTTGATTGTCTTCAAATCTTCCCTTTGAACTTTCTGACTTGAATATTTCAGAAAATCAACTTCACAAAACTTTATCACTTCTTGATATCATCTCTTCCAAACTTCAAAACTTTAACATTTCTTCATATCATCTCCCCCTTTTTGATGATTTGAGCATCTATATCATCAAAACTTTTCGTCCAAGAAATGTCTTTGACCTTTCTGAACTTTTCCAAACTGAGCCTCTGGTTCGGTGATCCATAACCAAGTATTCATCTAGATCTTTGCAAATCCAGACAAAATAAGAATGGGTAACTCCTGAATCAACAGATGAATCAGTTAATATGCCTGTCAGTAACACAAAGTCACTGTGTGTAACGAATACACAATATAAAGGAGCTTTTGTGATGTTCACTCCCCCAGGGCTTCCATCCAATCATCGAAATACCACAAAGGCAATTTCTATAAATGTTATGACAAAGAAACGAATTCTTTGTGTGCTCGTGCAAGTGTAGAAAGAATTAAACACGAATAATTGCTTTTTAAGGCTCAACATAGTGTAAACCACTGAGACAACAGTAGATAAACACAGACTCAATGTGCATGATTGAAGTGCGAAGGTGGGGCAGACTTCCTTCTTTTTCAATATCCAGATTTTCCAAATGAAAACCAGATAGATTATATGCTGCGTCCCCTTGAAAATGTGAAACATTTTATTTTTGAGAAGAAAATGAGTAGTTGGTGGGGTTTAAGCAAGAGTTGGCATGGGCTAGTTGCCTGTTTCAATAACGTTCACGAAGAAATGTGAAACATTAGTAATGTGGTTGCCCGACTCAGAAAGTAGTTGGTGCAGAGTTTGATATTCTTTTACTCTGATCTCACACCCTCTTTCTTTTAATCATTAAGCGCACTACTAACCAAACTCTCTTTTCCATTTTACCTCATCACACAACCCACATTCATTTCTTTTTGACTCCTCACACTCAATCTCTATGGATTAACTTCTTGGGTAGTAATCACTGGTTAACGTGATTCCATAGAAGTTCAGATAATTCCTAGCACAAAGAACCCATATTTCCTATAAAAGCATAATGTTGCTCAGATGATTTAACTATAACAGTTAAAGCTCATATACAAATGTCAGACGAATGTATGCTCATAAAATATAATCATGAAAATTTGAGCATTTTTTTTTAGACATTGAAATATTTTCAAACAAGTATACTGAATGAATGAACATGAATGCAAAAGACTTGTTTGAAAATCTGACATTGTATGAAAATGATCAGAAATGAATGATATAGCAATTAAAGCTTATGGTCAAGAATAATTGATATTTGTCTATACGAAACAAAATATAGACATTCTCGAAATGACCGTTTCGAAATGAAATATGGCTCAAAATTCTTTGAATACAAGCGGAGTGTCTTACCATCGAAGAAAAATTGTTCCAATTTAGAGACATGGTAAGAACATGTTGAACAAAGTCAAACCGGTGTGTGTGAATACTTGAAAGTATATAGAAAAAACAATACGCAAGTATTTATCTTTGGAAACACACGGTTTGTTTATCAATTAAGCACAAAAAAAAAATGAAAACATTTAAAATCACACTTCCAAATTATAAAATCTATTTAAAAATCAGGAAGTGGTTTAAACATTTAAGAACATGTTTTCTATACCTGAAAGTTGTCCTTCTTTCAGATATATTTGAGATTAAGATAAGAAATTTACCTTCTCGAGCAATCTTAAATCTCAGAAAGTCAAGCTGTAGTCATTTAGATATGATCGTGTCAGCTTCTCTCATCCTGCACAAGTCTCAAAGTCTAGTCAAAAATTTATTCACAAAAAAAAAATTATTTGAAAATAGAATGACATAAAGCAATAAAACGATTAATGTACGAGTTTTGATTTGAAGTAATCAGAAATCATAGTCTTACTCCTTTTGACTTATAAGCTCCCCCTAAAATCATGCATCACAAAAATTTTGTCAGTTAAGTATAATGCAGAAATTAGTTTTGCTCCCCCTCAAATGAATGAAGATCATCTATAATCTTCTCTTACTCCCCCTGAGATCATGAGCAAACAATTAAAGTGCAGATATCTTTCAGAAATAAAGATAAAGAAAATGACGAAAAATAACAATTCGTAACTATATTAGGTAATAACTGATTATGTCTTCAGATTTAACATACCAAGCTTAGAGATAAGAAAATTAAATCTCTTTTCATCTAATGGTTTGGTAAATAAATCTGCAAGTTGATAATCTGTTTTTACAAAATAAAGTTCAATTGTTCCTTTTTCTACATTATCTTTTATAAAATGATACCTAACATCAATGTGTTTGGTTTTCGTATGCTGACAGGATTAGCAGATATCGCGATTGCACTCTTCGAGTCACAATAGATTGGAATTTTATCAAACTTGAATCCATAATCTCGCAGTTGTGTTCGCATCCACAAGACTTGAGAGCAGCAACTTGCAGCAGCTACGTATTCTGCTTCAGCAGTCGATGTGGAAACGCATAATTGTTTCTTTGATGCCCAGCTAACGAGCTTGTCTCCAAGAAATTGAACGTGACCAGAAGTACTCTTTCTGTCCAACATGCAACCTGCATGATCTGCATCTGAATATGTAGTCAGTTGAAACCCTGTATCCTTAGGATACCACAAACCAAGGTCTGCAGTCCCCTTCAGATATCTAAAAATCCGTTTGACAGCAGCCAAATGGGATTCTTTGGGAGGAGCTTGATATCTAGAACATAAACATGTTGAAAACATAATATCTGGTCTACTCGATGTAAGATATATTAATGAACCTATCATACCTCTATAAGTCCTAACATCAACACTTTTACCCGAAGGATCAGTGTGGATCTTAGTACCAGGTGCCATCGGGGTTCCAATTGGTTTACAATTTTCCATTTTGTATTTCCGAAGAATATCCAAAATGTACTTAGATTGGTTAATAAAAATCCCCATAGAAAACTGTTTAACTTGTAGTCCGAGAAAGAAATTCATCTCTCCCATCATACTTATTTGAAAACGTGACACCATGAGGTTAGAAAAGTTTTTGCAATATTTTGGATTAGTAGAACCAAATATTATATCATCAACATATATTTGAATAAGGATAATATCAGCTTTTTCTTTCTTGATGAATAAAGTAGTATCAATCTTACCTTTGGAGAAACCAGACTTGACCAATAATTTAGATAAAACGCCATACCATGCTCGAGGGGCTTGTTTTAAACCATAAAGGGCTTTGTCCAAGATGTAAACATGATCTGGCTTATCTGAATTGACGAACCCTTCTGGTTGAGATACGTACACTTCCTCCTTAAGAATGCCGTTCAGAAAAGCTGTTTTCACATCCATCTGAAAAACTGTGAAGTTCTTATGAGCTGCGTATGCTAGAAACATGCGGATTGCTTCTATACGAGCTACTGGAGCATACGTCTCATCATAATCGATGCCTTCCTCTTGCCGGTAGCCTTTGGCAACAAGTCTAGCTTTGTTTCTTATGACGATACCATCTTCATCTTTCTTATTCTTGAATACCCATTTAGTTCCTATCACGGTTTTACCTTCTGGTTTTGGAACTAATCTCCAAACCTTTAGGGCTTCAAACTGATTGATCTCTTCTTGCATTGCAGATACCCAGTCCGAATCAGCAAGGGCCTCAGATACTCGTGTTGGCTCAATCTTGCTGAGGAACGAGTCATGCATACATTGGTTAAGAGTCGCTGACCTAGTCTGTACAGGCTTGTTGAGATCTCCAATTACTTGATGTAATGGATGCTCTTTGGTCCAGCGATGCTCATGCGGAAGTGGAGTAGATATTGATTGAATTTGATCATCATCTAGAAATCCACTTTCAGAATCTTCTCTTTGAATAACAAGAGGAGGGTTCTCAGTTGAAGGTTCATGTGCAGAAGTATCAGTTGGAATAGCAGACTCTGACTCAACTGAAACAATTACTTCTGGCTCAGCATTAACTTGTGAAACTTCAACTGTAGGAGTAACATCAGGAATGTGAGTTTTTGACGGAACGGGGGATACTTGTTCAGTAATGACCTCTGAAGTGACTGGATGATGACAACTTGTATCTTCAAACCTGTCAGTCACAGCAGATTTAGATACATTATTTCCAAGAAACTCATCATAAAAGAATTCAAATAACAAATCTAAATCAGTTAAATGAGAAGTAGATGTAGAAGCGTTATCCGAATTTTTCGCTGTAGAAACAGGTTCTGGACTGATCTGCCCAGAAGCTAATACTCCAGTAATAACGGGTTCTGAACTGATTTGATTTAATTCTCTTTCCTCATCATCATTGACATTATCAGTTGAATCTTCATTAACAGGTACTTGAACTATGATCGGTTTCATAGGACCTTCTGTTATTGATAGAAGAATATTCTCTCCATTTGCATGTCGGTCTATGAAATCCAAAATCTATCCTTCCATTGTTCATATTCTCCTTTAAACAACACAGGAGGCTTGACATCGGTTCCAATGGAAAGTGCATCTTTTGAAGTCATCTTCTTTAAACCTGTTTGAAAAATATATCAAATAAGAAACTAGAACTGATCGTTAGTCAAAAATATGAAATCACAAGAAAAATCTTGAAAAAAAAATATTCAGAGATTTTGATCACAGAAAGAACTTTTGTCCCCCTCCGCAGACTTAGCACGGGGGTCCCGCTAAGTATAGAAACTCGCAAGTCACTATTCAAGCTTAAAACTCGCAGACTGAGAAACACGCAGATCGAGATTTGCGCGTTTGATAAACTCTCAAGCAAACTCGCAGATAAACTCGCAAGCAAACTCGCAGGCAAACTCGCAGATCAAACTCGCAGATGATGAAACTCCCAAGTGCCTAAACTCGCTAAAAACTGTTCACGCTGAAACTCGCTAATAGAGGCTTGCGCGTTTACTAAACTCGCACGTCGAAGAACTAGAAAACCACCAAACTCGCACGTCGAAGAACTCGCTAATCACTATTCCTCCTGAAACTCGCTAGCTTCGATTAGCGAGTTTGTAGAACTCGCTGGCCACTGCTAACGCGTTTCTTAGAACTCGCAGATAGCCCTTGCGCGTTTTAGACCAAAAATTTATTCCTTCAACTTGCGCGTTCTAGCTTATGAATCTTGCGCGTTTCACGACGAACTAGCGCGTTTCACGAAGAACTTGCGCGTTTGAGAGATCTAGCGCGTTCTTCCTTCTGTCGACCCAAAGACTAACTTTTCCATCTGATTTCGATCTTTTCTTGTTCAAACGATCTGTAACTTTGAACGAACCTTTGGAATCTACCCAAGAACAAGTTACAATACACGATTTTTACAATTAAACACTTACAAATCACATAGATTGATGAAACAGTGACTTACGACTTTGTGTAAAAAACTTAACAAAAAATCACAAAATTCGTGTGATTAACAATGCAATACATAAATTGAATTACAAAGACTCGATCTAATACACTTTTAGAACAATTCCTAAATAAAATCTGCTCCAAAATCTCACTCAAACTCAAACTTCGATTTTCGGCTCAAGAACAGTGACGAACCAAGCTTTTCTCGAATTTCTTGATCTGATTTCACCTTTGGATCTGCTCTGATACCAATTGTGTGTTACAAAATCTAGTTTCTTAAACAATAACAAACAAGATTCAAATCAAAGATTACCTGTTTGATTACTTTGAATTTCACAATTTACACTTTCTCTCTCTAGAACTCTTTCTCTCTCTAAAACGTATTCTCTCAAATTTGATATTACAATTTTCCAACTTCCAACCCTTTGATTCTACTGAAAACACAAGAAGAAAAATGTATTTATAATAACACCTAATACTAAGGAAACAACAAATACAAATACAACTAAGTTTGACTTATTACAAATAGACTTTGACTTTTAATGAGATTTGACTTTCTTCAGCTTTGACTTTCTCAACTTTGACCTTCAGAATACTTGATCTTGTATCCAACAGATTTATGCGCTAACAGATTCATATATGAATATTTAGTTATTTAAGATATTCTATCTTCAATAAACAATATAGATTCATATATGAACTGTTTTTCTACACAATCTTTTTAATAATTGATTCTTTTGATAATATTAATTCATTTGTGAATTTAAATTATAGAAAATATTCATATATGAAGTAGTTGATGTTGAGTTGTTGAACATATTCTGTTTAATAGAACAACATACATTCATATATGAACTGTTTCATGTAGAGAATAACTTTGTTCATATGTTAACGTGATTTGATTTTTATTTATTATTGATTATGTTCATTGTAATATTAGTTCATTTATGAATTTGTATTGATAGTAAATATTCATATATGAAGTAGTTGATTTTGAGTTGTTGAACAGATTTTGTTTAAAAGAAGCAACATACATTCATATATGATTTATTTCATGTAGATGATTGCATATGTGAATTATGTATATTAAGATCTATATATTAAGTCATTCTTTTTTGTAATAGGTCCTAATCATTCTTTGACATATACATCTTCTTTTCATATTGTCATTTTTTCACCCTGTGGTTCAGAGTTCTGGAATCTGAATGTAGATTTGGATTTGAAACCGACAATAGGTACCTTTTTCAGTCTTGTCAGCAAGCAATTTCAATGTATGAACGTTATGCTGAGAAAGTTGGTTTGATGTTAGACTTTCAACAACTGTTAATGAAAATTATGGTATTATGAAGATAAAATATGTTGTGTGCAGTAAAGAAGGGGATCCTCTAAAAAAGAGTTTTGATACAGTTCATGATAGTATTGAAGGTAGAAAACATCGTAAGTCAAGTGTGAAGAGGACAGGTTGTAAAGCATGCATTAGGGTGCATTTTGTATCTTCAAAATCATTGTATGATGTTTATCATTTTGAAGAGAAGCATAATAATATGCTTATTGATGATAATGATATGAATATGTCTCGAAAACAAAGGCAGTTGTCTGTAACCAATCAAATTCTTATTCACAATGCTTCAACTTGTAATATTGGAGCATCGAAGGCACATACTTTGCATATGTCGTTGAAAGGTGGTTTTGATGTTTCTGGATGCACTGTTGTTTATAAGAATTTTAGGAGAGATACGAATGCATTTGTTGGTGTTGGTGATGGTGAGATTGTTCTTGGTATGTTGGAGGATAGATCAAAAGATGATGCACATTTTTCTTTTGAGTATAGTCATCAAGATAATCAATTATGTGGAATATTTTGGGCTGATGAAATTCCTAAGCTGAATTACCAAGAGTTTGGAGATGTTATTTCATTTGATGCTTTTCGTACAAACCAGTAAGTTTACTAAATGTAATTCATTGTTTTTGGATTATTTATTTGTTGATTTTTATGTTTTTTTTATATTTTATAGTTATAGAATGGTGTTTGGTCCATTTATCGCTATTGATAATCATAAAAGGTCCATTACCTTTGGTGCTGCTTTGTTGTCTAGTGAAACTCTTGATAATTTTAAGTGGCTTCTTGAGGCGTTTTTGAAAGCAAATTGTGGGAATCATCCTAGGTTGGTTTTAACATATCAGTGCTTGGCAATGAAACAAGCTATTGCATTGGTCTTTACGGAATCACGTCACAGATTATGTATGTGGCATATTATGGCCAAAGTTCCAAACAACGTTAGCATTCTGTTCATATATGAATTTTTTTATATATAATGAACAATCATATATGAATTATTGATATATAATCAACAATTATATATGCATCCATTATATAGTTATATTTGAGTTATAAACCATTATTTCTACGTAACAATTTTGTAGGTTAGCACAACAATATACAACGAGACAGATTTTAACAAACACTTTAATAAACTTGTTTGGAATGTGCATTTGGAGACTGAAGAGTTTGAAAGTAGGTGGTCAGATTTGATTAATGAGTTCAAACTTCAGAAGATCAAATGGTTTGCATACATGTTTCGTATTTGTCAACGATGGATTCCTACTTATTTCAAGTCGATTCCTTTTTGTGCAATGACGAAAACTACTTCAAGGTCAGATAGCATAAATTCCTTTTTCAACAAGTTTGCTCACCATGGTAACAATTTTGTAACATTCATGCTTGCATATGAAAATGCAATGAGTAAGCAAAGAAATTCTCAACGTAAGCTTGACCACATGACAAAGACAACTATCCCTTATATGTGCACTCCGAAGAGAATTGAGAAACATGCATATGAAGTTTACACACAATCTATATTTTTGGATGTTCAAAAGGAGATTAATAAAGCAGCTTGCTCATGTGCTAATCAGAATGTTGTTGAAAAGGATGGATGCTAAGTGTATACAATTTTGCAAAATGAGAAGGAGTGTAATAAAAAGAAGCAGATCAAGGTTAAAACATTTATGAATTTATTCAATTTCATTATTATTTTATTAACTTAACTTACATTTTCTTATTCATGTTTGTTGTAGGTTGTGTGGAATCAATTGGATTCAACATTTGAGTGTGATTGCGATCATTTTGTTCAACATGGATTTCTATGTCGTCATGTTTTCAAAGTCTTAATGAATGAAAATTTTGATGAGATACCAGAGAAGTATATATGTCGCCGTTGGAGAGGAGACTTGATAAGTTTCAATCTTAGGCAAATTTCATGGAGGCAAGGGGATCCGAATGGTGAATTGGCAAGAATTAGCTATGATGCACAAGCATCTTTGGATTATATTTTGACGAGTCTTAGAAATTACAAAGAGAAGCTTAAAGATGTTGTTGACAAGATTCAAAATATGAAGATTAAGGTAGATGCTAACATTCCTTACCAAACCAAATTGCAGAAAAAGAATGACACGATAAGAAATCTCATTGGTGTGAATCAACCAGAGAAAATTTATATTCATCCACCATTAGGTATCCGCAACAAAGGTTGTGGAACTGGAAAATGTTGATCGGTGTAGGGGAGAAAGCAGCGAAAAAGAATCAAAAGACTAAGAGATTATGTAGAAATTGTCAAAAGATTGGCTATCATGATTACCGCAATTGCCCGTTGAAGATTGTTGATGAGTAGATAGATACATATTATAGGTCATTTTTTTTAATTCAATAATCACTGTTAATGGCAATAATTTTATGAATAAATGTCAACTTTTTTTGTTTTATGAGTTTTAGAATTCATTCTATAATTTTTTAAAGTACTTAGATTTGAAAACAAAAGTTCATATATGAATAAGGTATATAGTTCATATATGAACTTATATATTCACATATGAACTATATTATGAATTCATATATGAAGTAATGTTCTATATGAGAACCCATAAAAGACTTATAGAATCATATAGAATCATATGTGAACATGTATAAAAACAACTAATAATATTGGTTCATAAATGAACCTATATGATGATATAGTTTATAACTGTTTTATAAAGTCATATATGAACTAATATAATATATATCAGAACACATAAATGGTTTATATGAACTATATTATAACTTCATATATGAAGTAATGTTCATGTATGAGAATCATACTTGAACAAGGTTTAAAAAGTTCATATATAAACATTACTAAAACATACCAAACAAAAGTATTTAGATTTGAAGATAAAAATTCATATATGAATAAGGTATATGGTTCATATATGAACTTATAAAACTAATGTTCAATATGAGAATGTTTGGTCATCAAAAATTTGAAGATGACCTCCCCCTTTTCGGCTTGTAACTATATGTGTAATATGTTGTACATCATCATACTTAGATTATTTTATGGTTCTTTGTAATAGCTTAGTTGTGCTTTAAAAGATCGGTGAATCGAAGACCAACCGAATTCAACATGAAGTAAGTTTAATGATGCGGATCAAGATAAACTTTATAAGTACTGAGCTACCCCAGCCGAAGAGAAGCATAATCTTCGGTAGATTCCTTTCATGCCGATACTTCCTTGATTGGTCGGCAGGAGTCACCTCTGTCGATCTCCTTCAATCGGCAATCCATTGCCGAATCTTCGGCAGACTATCTCATTGCCGAATTGTCTCTTAATTTGGTGATATCCTTAATAGAAAATCCTCATGATTTGACTATACTCCTTCATTCCCAACATCCTTCTGACAAAAGGAATGGAACCTTCTATTGCATAGACGATATTTACTCAAGTTCTGATCTGATAGACATTATCTTCTTAAATATCTCAAAAAGATTTGTACCAGGTATATTTTATTTGGATATTGTTTTAGCATAGTACAAAAGTCTCTTTTTGTATATTGATTAGTCATTTCAAATATCTAATATTTTATTGAAGAAAATCTGAATATACAATCTACATTTGACAAGTGTCCTTTGCATTCAATGTATTGGGTAGTATAAAAGAGTGAAGACCTCATCCATGCAACATGCTTTCAGCTTAAGAGATCTCTGTGTACTCAGCAAAGTTGACATTTATTTCTATCTTCATAGCTTTTTAATCTTTGTGTTTTCAAAGTTGTGTTCTAAAGTTTCTAAGTGCTAGATTGTTAGAATAGTTTACTATTTTTTTCGGCAACAATCTTTTGTTTTCCTAAGTGTAATTCTTGATATTTTATATCAATAAAAGAATTAAAATTAAGTGAAATATTTGTGTATTGTATTCAACCCCAACCCTTTACAATATTGTTTTACTTATTAGGTACCAACAAGTGGTATCAGAGCAGGTTGGTTTAATCTAATAAACCAAATCTACGATGGCTTCATCATCTTCTGCTAAGGTTGACTCCTCTTCTCAAAACTCTTTTCCCATCGAAAATGGCTCTATAGCCAAACCTCCGAAGTTCAACCCTAACAACTTTTCCCTTTGGAAAAGTCGCATGATGTTGTTTCTAGAGGGTGTTGATAGTCGTTTTCGTACTGTACTTCGTGAGGGACCCATAATCCCTAAAGTCTGGGATCGATTTCAAAAATCATCCAAAGATAAAGAAAAGGAAAAAGATAAAGACAAAGATATCTTATACCAAAGTTCTGATGATTCCTCGGATGAAGAACGAACTTCTGCCACTGGAAGGTACATTTTCAAAAAGCCCAAAAATTACACTGAGGAAGACAAGCGTCTTATTGGACTTGACTCTAGGGCCAGAGAAATAATTGCTCTCTTTTTTCCCGATGAAGTGTACCACTCTTTGGTAAATCTGTCTACTGCCCAAGAAATGTGGACCACCCTATGTGTTATGTACGAAGTTACAGAAGAAGTCAAGAAAAGCAAAAAGATTTATCTTGTTCGTAAGTACGAACTCTTCTCCCATTAAAAGGGAGAATCTCTTTCCGACTATTACAATCGCTTCAATAGTCTTCTAAATGATTTTAAGCTTCTGGGAAGATTATATGAAAATGAGGAAGTTTTGTACAAATTTGTGGATGGTTTTCCTGACTTCTGGGAAAACATCTGTACTTGCATCAAGACAACCAAGGATCTTCACAATCTTCCCCTCACTTTTCTTTATGGATTCCTTTTTAACTATGAGCAAACAAGGATCCAACGGAAAACTATTATCAAAGAGATAAAAAGCCCTTCTATGGCTCTTATCGGTGACACTTCCAAGAAATCTATGTGCATTCCTCAAATCACCTATCCTTCTGATGAGTCTGACCGAGAAAGTCATGATGACTCAGCTCATCAATCGGAAGCCTAGCTTAGTGAGGCTGATGATGAGGATGAAGACAACTCGGTTGAACAAATGACGGAGGAGATGGGCATGCTCGCCAACTTCTCAAAGTTCAAAAACAACTTTCCTTCTAACCGTTTTAGAACTACCAAAAATCCTCCTTCTTTTCTAAAAACTGTAACAAACCAAATTCAACAAAGTAATAAAATAAGCATAAAATTCCCCAAAAACGGGTCCCAATACAAAATTCAGAAGTAAAGGATTTACATAGTCCAAATGTAAAAATTCTATCACAACCGAGAGACTAAAATTTGCATCTACACCGTAACTAAGGCTTCACAGCTAACTCTTAACATTTCTCCTTTCCTTTTGAGGCAACGGCAACAGGCCCCTTTATTAATCCCTAAATTCAAGTTCTAATCACAGTTTAATCAAGATGACAATCTAAGAAAAATAGATCCAATTAACCTGTTATTTGATTCAAACCAAGGATTCGTATACATTGAGTTCTCTGACAAACTTTCTCTCTCTAGAACTCTATATCACACGCTTGTTACACAAAATAAAGTCATATCCCTATTTAAGACAAGGACACAACAAGACAAAAACATAATTATAATTGACTTTGACTTTGACTTTATTACAAAGAGACTTTGACTTTTATGCCTGAGAGTTGACTTGATCTTTGACTTGCTTGACTTTCAGTCTTCAGGCTTCTATGATATTGTATCCAACAGATATATGCTCTAACATTCTCCCCTTTTGGATCAAGTCATCTCTAAAAAGATTTTTCAATACAATCTCCCCCTTGTTCAATTTCGGTCAAATAAAATTAATTTCAGAAATGCAATCACTTGAGCATTCTCGCCCTTTGTCAGAATATAACTAACTTCAATCTCTCCTTTGATTTATCTTTAGCAGTATACGCAATGAAGCACAATCTCCCCATATCTTCAAAAACAATTATGTATTCTTCCTAAAGTCTTTGAACATCAACTTTTGCAATCATCTTTAACATTCTCCCCCAAGGTAATAAGAACCTCTTTCAGACTTCAGAAAGAAATTATCTTCAGATTCAGCTCGGTTTGCTTCAGCAAATTGTCTTCAAAGAAAATTTCAATAAAAACTGTTTGCATTCTGAAATCTTTGAATTTTTTCTTTCAAACTCTGAACAATCTTCAACAATCTTGCAATCTCTGACACAAACTTTCAATAAACTTTCTTCAAAATTTGCATTTCTTGAACTTTTCTCCCATATATAACATTTCTTGAACAACTCAAACATTTCTTGAAAATATCTTGTCCCCCTTTTTGATGATTGTGGCATTGAAATCATCAAAACTTTCACAAGAAATGTCCTTAACGTTCTGATCTGACCACTGATCTTTCACAAGAGCCTCTGACCATCTATCGATCCAAAAAGATATTTATCCGAATCTTTGCAAATTCAGACAAAATATGAATGTAACCCCTGAATCAACAAATGAATCAGTTCGAATGCCTGTCAGTAACACGAAGTCACTGTGTGTAACGAATACACATTGGAAAGGAGCTTTTTGATGTTCACTCCCCCAGGTCTTCCATTCAATCATCGAATAACACAAGTTTATTTTATGAACGTTTCGACAGAAAAACGAATTTCCTGTGTGTACGTGCTTGTGTTTGAAAGAATTAATCACTGATGAGTGCTTTTGTTAGGCTCAAAATTGTGTAAACCATTGAAACAACAATAGTATAATACAGACTCAATTGTGCATGATCGAAGTGCGAAGGTGGGGCAAACTTCCTTCTTTTTCAATATCCAGATTTTCCAAATGAAAGTCAGATAGCATATGTGCTGCATCCCCAGAAAATATGAAACATCTTTTTGAGAAAAAGATGAGTGGCTGGTGGGGTTATGTCAAGACTTGGCATGGGCTAGTTGCGTATTTCAATGATGTTCACGAAGAATTGTGAAACAATCAGAAATGTGGCTGCCCAGCTCAGAAAAAGTTGGTACAGAGTTTGATATTCTTTTACTCTGTTCTCTCACTTTCTTTGTTTTTATCGTGAAGCTCCCTTCTAACTAAACTCTCTTTTACATTTTACCTCATCACACCTACACTCATATATTGACTCCTCACTCTTCGATCACTCAAAGATTAACTTCTTGGGTAGGAAACACTGATTAACGTGAATCCATAGAAGTTCAAATTAAGTCCTCACACAATGAACCCATGTTGTCCTAAAAGAACATGCTGCTCAAAATTGTTTAACTTTTCAGTTAAAGCACAATGTAAAATACATGTAAGATATATGTATGCTCTTGAATGTGATCATGAAGATTTGAGCATTTTAAACATTGAAGATATTTCAAAACAAGTATATTGAATGAATGAAATGAATACAAGAAACTTGTTTGAAAATCTGACATTGTATGAAAAGATCAAATAGAATGATTTAGCAATTAAGGCTTAGGTCAAGAATAAAGGATATTTATCTATAAGAATCAAAATATATACAAGTCTTGAAAGAAACATTTTGAAATGAAATAAACGCTCAAACATTGAATATCAATAGGGGTGTATCACCATCGAAAATTTTGTTCAATTTGAGACATGGTGATAACATATTCAACAAAAAGTGAAACCGGTGTGTATGAATACTTGACAGTATATGGAAAAGATAAAACACAAGTATTTATCTTTGGAAACACATGGTTCATTAACAATTAAGCACATGAATAATGAAAACATTTAAAATCACACTTCTAAATTCATGAAATCGTTTTGAGAACAAGAAGTGGTTTGAACATTTAAGAACATGTTTTCTATGATTGAAAGTTGTCCTTCTTTCAACCATATATGAGATTAAGAATAGAATATTTCCTTACGCTCATCTTGAATCTCACAAAGTCAACTCAAAAGTCATAATGATATGATCTTGTAAGCTCTCTCTCAATTCTGCAAAAATCAAAAAGTCTATCAAAGTATAAAGCTTTATTCACAAAATTTTATTGAAAAGTAAAGATATAAAGCAATAAAACGTTTAAAGTACGAGTTCTGATCAGATGTAATCAGAAGTCATCTTCTTAACTCCTTAACTCCCCCTGAAATTATGCATCAGAAAATTTATCAGTTATCGAATATATGCAAACATATTAACTCCCCCTCAAATGTAGATTCTCTTATCATCTTCTCACACTCCCCCTGAGATCATGAACAAACTTAAGTGCATATATTTTTAGATTAAAAATAAAGAAATGAAGAAAAATGACAAAGCTAAACTTTAATAGGTAACAACAGATTAAGTCTTGAGATTTAGCATACCAAGCTTTGAAATGAGAAAATTAAATCTCTTTTCATCAAGCGGTTTGGTAAATAAATCAGCAAGCTGATAATCTGTGTTTACAAAGTAAAGTTCGATTGTACCTTTTTCGACATTATCTTTAATAAAGTGATATCTCACGTCTATGTGTTTGGTCTTGGTATGTTGAACAGGATTCACATATATTGCAATTGCGCTTTTCGAATCGTCGTAGATCGGGATCTTGTTGTATTTGAAGCCATAATCTCGGAGTTGTGTTCTCATCCATAACACTTGAGAATAGCAGCTCGCCGCAGCGACGTACTCTGTCTCCGCTGTTGATGTAGATACACATAGTTGTTTCTTTGAAGCCCAGAAATTGTATGTGTCCTGACGTACTTTTCCTATCAAGCATACAACCTGCATGGTCTGCATCTGAATATGCTGTCAGTTCAAAACCTGTATCCCTAGGATACCACAGACCAAGATCTGTAGTGCCCTTCAGATATCTAAAAATACGTTTAACTGCAGACAAATGGGATTCTTTAGGAGAAGCCTGATATCGAGCATATACACATGTATAGAACATTATATCTAGTCTACTAGATGTCAAATACATTAAAGAACCGATCATCCCTCGGTAGGTTCTAATATCGACAACTTTTCCAGAAGGATCAATGCCGATCTTAGTTCCCGGTGCCATCGGGGTTCCAATTGGAGTACAATTTCCCATTTTAAAATTTCTAAGAATATCAAAAATGTACTTTGATTGATTAATAAAAATCCCCGAGGAAAATTGTTTGACTTATAATACGAGAAAGAAATTCATCTCTCCCATCATACTCATCTGAAATCTAGACACCATGAGGTTAGAAAAATTCTTACAGTATTTAGCATTAGTTGATCCAAATATAATATCATCTACATATATTTGAATTAATATGATATCAGTTTTTTCCTTTTTGATAAAAAGAGTAGTATCGATTTTATCTTTCGAGAAGCCCGACTTGACTAAAATTTTTGATAACACTTCATACCAGGCTCGAGGGGCTTGCTTCAGACCATAGAGAGCTTTGTCTAGAATATACACGTGATTCGGTTTCTCTGGATTGACAATGCCTTCAGGCTGAGAGACGTAGACTTCCTCCTTTAAGATGTCGTTGAGAAAAGCAGTCTTCACGTCCATTTGGTAGATGGTGAAGTTTTTGTGTGCGACATATGCTAGAAACATCCGTATAGCTTCGATGCGCGCAAGTGGAGCATAAGTCTCGTCATAGTCAATGCCTTCCTCTTGCCTATATCCTTTAGCCACAAGTCTTGCTTTGTTTCTGATAACAATACCATCTTCGTCTTTCTTGTTCTTGAACACCCATTTCGTGTCGATTATGGTTTTACCTTCAGGCTTAGGGACTAGTCTCCAGACTTTGAGTGCTATGAACTAATTCAGCTCGTCTTGCATCGCAGTTACCCAGTCTGAGTCGGCTAGAGCTTCAAATACACGTGTTGGCTCTACCTTGCTCAGGAATGAGTCATGCATACATTGATTAAGAGTACTAGACCTAGTTTGCACCGGTTTAGATGGATCTCCTATGATCTGATGTATCGGGTGCTCTTTGGTCCACTTGTGTTCATGAGGGAGTGGATTTGATGTAGATTGATCGTGATGTTCATCTAAAAATCCACTATCTTCTTCTTGTTCAGGGAGAGGTTCAGTTGAAGGATTCTGTGCAGAAGCATCAGTTAGTACAACATTATTTAGCTGTTGATTAGTCATTACAGTACAACCAACTGAGTCAGCAACTTCTATCTCAGCAGTTTCATGTACAAATTCAACTGAAGGAGTCGGTGTTTGAATCGTAGTTTCTTACTGAACCGAGGGAACGAATTCAGTAGACACATCTGAAGTGATTGGATGATGACTGCTTGACTCTTCAGGTCTGTCAATCACAACAGATTTAGGCAATTTAGACCCAAAAAACTCATCGTAAAAGAATTCAAACAATAAATCTAATTCTGGTAAATGAGATGTAGAAGTAGATGGTTTATCAGAATTAGTCGCATTAACCACAGGTTCTTGACTCATTTTTCCAGAAGCTAGCACTCCAGTAAGTAGGGGTTCTGAACTGTTTAGCTCAGAAGCCAACTCTTCATCAAATGTGACATTAACGCTTTCTATTACGATTTTTGACTTCTTCAAATACACCCTGTAGGCAACAGACGTTTGAGAGTAGCCGATGAAAATGCCTTCGTCAGCCTTTGGACTGAACTTGTTCAAGTTCTCTTTGTCGTTCAGTATGAAGCACCTGCATCCAAAAATATGGAAATGTTTAATGCTAGGTGTACGATTATTTATTAAAGCGTATGGCGTTTTACCAAACCGGCGGTGGATTATGGATCGATTCTGCGTGTAGCAGGCAGTCGACACAACTTCAGTCCATAGAAACAGAGGTAGATCCGATTGACTCAGCATAGTTTGAGCGGCCTCGACTAGCATTCTGTTTCGTCTTTCTATAACTCCATTTTGTTCAGGCGTTCTGGTAGCAGAAAACTGATGTGTTATCCCGACCGATTCGAGATAATCTTCTACAGTTCGGTTTTTAAATTCTGTGCCATTATCTGTACAAAGAAGCTTGATTGTCTTTTGCAGATTCACTTGAGTAGTCTTCAAAAATGTGATGATGACTTCGGGCGTCTCATCCTTTGTTCGCAGAAATTTGACCCAAGTGTAACGCGAATAATCGTCCACAATCACTAGTACATACTTCTTGCCGTTTATGCTTTGAGTACGCATTGGACCGCAGATATCCATATGCAACAATTCAAGTGGAGAACTTGTACTAGGATCAGGCTTTGGCTTATAAGCGGCTCTCTTCATCTTGCCCTTCTCACACGCTGCGCACAGATGTTCTTTCACGTACTTAAGCTCTGGAAGTCCTTTTACTAAGTTTCCCGTGACCAGTTTGTTGATGTAACGAAAATTCAGGTGAGAAATCATTTGATGCCATAACCAGCTTTGTTGCAGCGAGGCTTTTGACAGTAGACATACCTCATTGTCAGTCTTGACTTTTGACAAGTTGATCGTGTAGAGGTTTGACTTTCTCGTGCCGACCAAGAGTTATTTACCATCTTCAGTACGCACACAACATCTCTTGGCCTTAAAATTAACCTCTAGGTCTTTGTCACAGAACTGTCTAATGCTAAAGAGGTTATGTCCTAAACCTTAAACGTAGCTCACCTTCGTAATCGTTACGTTGTCTTGAATAACGTCACCATAGCCCAAAATTGGTGAAAACTGGTCGTTCCCGAAGTGCACATTTCCACAAAATTTCTCTGTATAATTAGATAAGATATCTTTCTTCCCATTCATATGCTTGGAGCAACCAGAATCCATGTACCAAATATGACGGGTCTGCACAGGAGAAATCAGGGAACAACAACTTTAGGTACCCATTTATATCTGGATCCTTTCAGATTAGCGCAAGATTTTGGCACCCATATAAATTTGGGTCCTCTTTTGTTTTGAGAAACATGAGAAGCTTTAGAATAATAAACATGATAAGTACCAAACCGATCATCAGAATATTGGCGAGAAACAAAATCATTCCGTCTATATCTAGATGACTTAGTAGTAGACTGAGATAATTGGACGAATTGCTTTATTGTATATTTCTTGTAAGAAATTACAAGTTTTTGTTTATCAGAAGCAACAATACCAACTACATCCAAAATACTATCAGTCGATCTATTACAAACACTACGAGGACATGATTTTGCTTTCTCATCAATCTTCTGTTTTGGTCGCCACTCAGTTCGTTCTTCAGACCTTCTCTTTTTCAACTCTGAAACAAAAGATTTATATTTGTTAGGAAAATTAGATTTCTGAGTTTGTCTTTTCTTGAGCTTACCTATGTTGGTCCGTTTCTGTGAGCTCCTTTTTCATTGGTTTTTACCTTTTTCATAGTATTCAGTACTCACAGAAACTAATTCACCAACCTTGGTTGATGATTCACCTACTTCAAACACACTAGGTAAAGCTTCAGAGTTAATGATAAAAGCAGAATGATCTGGAAGTTTAGCATCAAAGTCAAACATATCAATTTCATCAACACACCCATCATCAAAATTTAGAAAATCATTTGCAGACGCAAATAAGTCATCAAAATCATCTTCTGAAGTTTGAGGTGCCTTTGAAGATTTTGAACACTCGTTGGATTCAGTTTTAAAAACAGTGTTCTTCATTAAAGTAGAAAGTACAACTTGTTCAATATTAACCAAAGTTCTTTCATCGGATAAAACAGTTTCAAGATCAAATATTTTGCTTTCTAGAACAAGTGGAGGAACATAAATTTTTGATTTAATCGGTTTGGCCTGCAACTCTGGTGTAGAATAACTTGAAAAATAATCATTTGAAAGGAACTTTGGTTGTTCAGAAATATAACTATCATTCAGCTTTTGATAGCAGAATGGTAGTTGCATTTTCGTTGTTTTCTTTCGGTTCTCATCTTCTTTGGCCTCTACTTCATCAGAAGATTTGGTAACAAATTTGGGTTTTAAATGAGGATTTTTGGTAGCCGCTTGTAGAAAATCAAAGTTATACAAGGTTGGTTGTTTTCTAATTGCTTTCTTTAGATAATGTGGGTTATCGTAACCGAGTCCCCACTTCTCTTTAACATCAGATTCCTCATTTAGGGTGTTTAAGAAAATGGTTTGATCTATTTGTCCTCTAGCATACATTTTGGCTTCCAAACCATTTACCTGTTTCTCCAAACTCTTATTTTCAACCTGCAGTTTATGAGCTTTTAGCACAAATTCTTGTTTCTCAATATCAGACTTTGAAAGTTTAGAAACAATTTCAGAAATCTTATTTTCAAAACAATCTTTTTGAAGTTTAAATTCAGAAGCAGATTTGTTTAGAGAGTCAATCAGACTTTTGTTCCCAAGAAGTTCCTTGTTGAGATAAAAAATAGTTTGACGTTTCTTTGTAACTCTGCTATTTTCCTTTTTCAATTTGGCTTGAAGATCTTGAAGCTCGATCATCATGGCTTCCATTTTGTTTATAAAATCAGATTCAGAAAGGTTTAGTACCTCATCAGATGTTTCTTCGTCTGACTCGTCTTACTTCACCTCTTTTCCCATCAAACACATGTGTGTTGTTTCTTCTTTTTCTTCCTCATTGGAGTGGCCAAGCCAAAACTTGTCTTCAACCATTAGAGCCTTACCCGCTTCCTTCTGCTTAGCCAAAAGCATCTTGTGCTTATAGTAATCTGAATTTCTGACGGTAGGCTTTCGACAGTCTTTGGCGAAATGTCCGACTTTACTGCAATTGTAGCACTTAACCATATCATCAGTCTTCTTCTCACTGTAATCATTAACATATTTCTTCTTCTCTTATGGCTTTTTGTCCACAAACTTCTTCTCCTCAAATCTTCTTCCTCCCACTCTTTCTTTATGCTCATGATTTCTTGACCCTGACGAGTACCTTTGACTATTTGAACGCGGCTTCTTGTAGAACTTCTTTTGAAAAGCTCAGGTCAAAAGTAGTATCACTTGCTTTAGATTTTCCCCGTCATCTGAGTCAGAATCAGTATTATCAGAATCTTTAGAACTTGGAACCACCACTTTCTTTTTTTTCTTCTTTTCTTTCTTCTCTTTCTCTTTATAACCATCCACTAAAGCTATGGAGTAAACTACTTTCTCAGCCTTTTTCTTCTCACTTCTTTTCTCTTCTACCTCCTCCTCATTCTGTCTCAGGGTTTCATATACCTCGTGCAAAGGATTGTCACTGAGGTCTTTCATCTTTTTCATTCTTCTCGTATGCTTTTTCCATTCTGGTTGAAGAATGCTGAGGAATTTGACGTTGTTCTCTATTTGCTTCTTCTTGACTTTGTTCTTTACAAGCTCATTTAGTAGAAGAACAAATCTCACATATGTTTCCTCAAGGATCTCATTCTCCTTAGCCTTGAATTCCTCGTAGCTGTTTATGCAGTTGGCAACCTTCATCTGATTTTCAACTTTTGATCCCATCATCATCTTTTGGAGTTGATCCCACATCTTCTTTGTGGTTACTTTGTAGCTGTCAATTTTGATGTAGATCTCATTAGGAATGCTCTGTAACAATAGAGATCTTGCTTGCTTATCGGCTTTGTATCTGTTCTTTTGCTCTTCAGTATATTACGAAAGATCTTTCGGAACAGTCTTTATCTTTTGAGCTCTGTCCATATTTCCATCTTCGCTATCCGAGGACTCGTCATCCGGTATTTCCATAGTGAGGGGTACCATCGGACCTTCCATGATTGACAACAGAATATTTTCCCCGTTGGCATGCCTGTCAATGAAATCGACGAACCGGTCTTTCCACTGTTCATATTCCCCTTTGAACAGTACCGGAGGCTTCACGTCTGTACCGATTGAAAGTGCGTCTTTGGAAGTCATCCTGTTACAAAAATGTACAATAAGAACTTGAAAATGATCGTTAGTCCAAGTGAAATCAGAAATACATAAAATCTTAGAAATAAATTTTCCAAAAATTTCCTAAGTATGGAATTCGCACCACACAATGAAACACAAAAAATTCGCACACAGAATTCGCACGCACACTAACCTTAGAATTCGCACACAAGCAACCTTTCAGAATTTGCATACAAGAACATATCAGAATTCGAACGCATAGAATTCGCACACAGTTATATGCGAATTCTAGGAATTCGCATACAACACTTATGCGAATTCTAGACTTAAAAATTTTTGAAAAACACTTTTCGCATACAAAATTTTGCATACGCTTTTCGCACAACAGACTCACACGAATTCTGTACTTAGAAAACAATTTGAAACTTTTATGTAAATTCTGTTGAATTCATATCTCACTCTTATGAGAATTCTAGGAATTCGTATGTAGCGATATGCGAGTTCTTTACTTTTCGCATAGAAGTCTTATGCGAATTCTTGCCTTAGAAAGATTTTTAAATAAGCTTTTCGTATAAAGGGCTTATGCGAATTCTGATATTTCGCATACAAGGCTATACGAATTCTAAGGAATTCTCACCACTCACACATGCGAATTCTACGCATTTCGCATAACACACATGTGCGAATTCTATACTTAAGAAAATTTTCAAGCAAAATCAATTATGCAAAATCAATTAATATGCGAGTTCTTGGTGCGAGATCTTGATGCGAGTTCTTGGTGCGAGATCTTGATGCGAGTTCTTGGGGTTTATGCGAGTTCTTGAGATCTCGTTTAAAAACCACTCTGATCGACTGAAAAACCCATCAATCCTTCGAATTTCGATCTGTAACTTTGACAATATGATCACAAACACTATTCGAACCTATTACAACCAAAGAATTTCAAAGAAATTATGTCAAAAGTACAAATTGAGATTGAACTGTGCTATCGAACTCGTGAACTCGTGAAATTGCAAAATGTCAAAATTAACAATCAATTACAGTGTAATATTCTAACAAACCTATACAAGATCGACCTATTCCACTATACGAACTCAATTTAATCAAACAAACTCGCAAAAACACAGAAAAATTCGAAATTCGATCTAAGACTCAGAAACAGTACGAACATCCATTTCTTGATCGATTTCCAACTTGAACTCTGCTCTGATACCAATTATTAATCCCTAAATTCAAGTTCTAATCACAGTTTAATCAAGATGACAATCTAAGAAAAAGAGATTCAATCAACCTGTTATTTGATTCAAACCAAGGATTCGTATACAATGAGTTCTCTGACAAACTTTCTCTCTCTACAACTCTATATCACACGCTTGTTACACAGAATAAAGTCATATTCCTATTTAAGACAAGGACACAACAAAACAAAAACAAAATTACAATTGACTTTGACTTTGACTTTATTACAAAGAGACTTTGACTTTTATGCTTGAGAGTTGACTTGAGCTTTGACTTGCTTGACTTTCAGTCTTCAGGTTTCTATGATCTTGTATCCAACAGATATATGCTCTAACACCCTTACCTAAAAAGGGTTTTTTAAGAGGAAGAAAATGGGGGTTAGACCGAAAGGTCAAGTGAATTCCCAATCCTCCACTTGAAGAAAAATCAAGAAAATATTTTACCTTTGCAATAACGGTTGAGAATAATTAAATAAACATATCAATTAAATAATACTTGAAACACATTTCCAGCATTCTTACGTCTGCATTCTCGGGGCCCCCCAGTAGATCCCCATACGACCCCTCGTAGATGTCGTCGTCCATATACATAGGAAACAAATTCCAAGTATACGAACCAACCATCCCCGATGGTTAAAGTATAGCCATGGCTCACAAACAACAATTACAATACATTCTATTGATACAGGCAATATGTATATTCATATGCACAAAATAGTCGACAATAGTTCTAGTAATCATAAGGTTTCAACGTAACGTGCATATATATAAAGAATCAATAAAGCATTTGTAATTGAACGCCCCAATCAGTTTAGAAATCTTTTAAATAGAGAACTCATCTGGATTCGAGAAATTGGCCACACAACCTAACTCCGAAACAAAGCAGTAACCTACAAGCAGATATAATTCTATCATAAGCCTTCGGCTCCAAAACACACTCTATCGGAGTTAGATCACGAATTTGGAACCACTCACTTCTCTGCGTAACTTGCTTCAACAAAATCCCTAGGTTTGAGTATGAGACTCAAAGCTAAAACAAAACATCCAGTCGAAGCCTCCCCGGTGTGGCCCGGTTCCAATACTACCGGGTGATCCCGGTCGAGTACTACCGGGTGACCCCGGGCCCTAACCATATACCGGGTGACCCCGGTCCTTTGAGTACCGGGTGATCCCGGTCGAGTACTACCGGGTGATCTCGTTCGAGTACTACCGGGTGACCCCATTCCCTAACCTTCCAGGCGACCCCGGTTGCTGGGAACCAATCAACGATTGAATCGATGGCAACGAACGACGGAATCCACACTTTTCTCCACTAAACGATACTTAATTAAAGGATTAATCTCACCCAATCAACCTCTAAACTCCATCTAATTTATTCCCGAGTTACTCAAACCTAGATTGATTTTAGATTAGAAAATCGTTAGATCTCATGAACTGATAATCGCCCCAAAACTTTATAAATGAAAAGGGTTTCAAGCATTAAACAAGGATTTGATGCTTACCTCTACAAGAAGGATTCCTCACCATATGACACCTTGATTTCCTTTTTCTTTCACGATTCAACTCTACCCAAACGAACTTCAATCGGTCCTCCTTCTCTGCTCTTGTGTTGCACACCCACGCAGGAATTTCCAAAAATGATGGGAAGCCTAGGGTTTTGGGCCTTTTATGACAATACTTGCCACTAAGTCCCCCAACTTTCTTAATTTCAAATTTTTACACCATTTATTAACTTACCAATTTAACACTAAGGATTTACGATCGTTACAACACTCCCCCCCCTTAAAGGGATTCCGTCCTCAGAATTTTCTTATTGAAAAGGTACGGGTATTTGGACAACATGTCCGTTTCTAGCTCCCACGTGGCTTTTCGCCCGTTGTGAAACTTCTATTGGACCTTTACCAAGTTGATATCCTTTGTCCTTAAGTGTTTGACCTTCCGATCTACAATTTCCTCCGGTTCCTCGACGAAGTTCAACTTCTCGTCCACACATACATCCTGTTAGGGCACCGCCATATCGACATTTGCGAGACACTTTCTCAAATTTGAGACGTGAAAGGTGTTGTGAATGCCCTTCAATTCCCCGGGTAATTCCAATTTGTACGCCACTTCTCCAACTCGCTCAATGATTTTGAAAGGACCAATATATCGTGGACTTCTTTTTCTTTCCAAAGCGAACCACCCCTTTCCATGGTGATATTTTCAACATTACTTTATCCCCCCACTTAGAGTTCGATATCTTTTCGTCGCTTATTCGCATAGCTCTTTTGGCGGTCTCGCGCCACCTTCAATCTTTCTCGCACTTAAACAATTTTATCGGCAGTCTACTGTACTAACTCTGGTCCAGCCAGTTGCCTTTCTCCAATCTCATTCCAACACAAAGGAGTTCGACATTTCCTACCATAAAACATCTCATATGGAGAAACTTGGATGCTCGCATGATAGCTATTATTGTAAGCAAACTCAATTAATGGTAAATGATTTTCCCATGAGCCTTGGAAACAACATGCACGCCCTCAAAATATCCTCCAGGGTCTGAATAGTTCGCTCACTCTGACCGTTGGTTTGCGGGTGATACGCTGTAATCATCTTGATTTTTCACCCCATCTCCCGCTGGAAGATCTTCCAAAATGTCGATGAGAACCGACTATCTCGGTCAGACATGATCGAGAAGGGTACACCATGGAGGACGACAATCTCGTCGATATATAGCTTCACGAGTCTTTCCATAGTGTAGGTCTCCTTGATAGGAAAGAAATGCGCTGATTTGGTAAGCCGATCCACGATGACCCAAGTTGCGTCGTACCCCTTCGGAGTTCTTGGCAATTTAGTTACAAAGTCCATTGTGATCTGTTACCATTTACAGACGGGAATTTCTAACGGTTGAAGTTTCCCGTACGGTCGTTGATGCTCCATTTTCACTTGTAGACACATCAGGCACCTTTCCATGTACTCTTTTTTCAATCCCGACCACCAATATTCTCGCCTCAAATCTCCGTACCTCTTGTTCGTTCCCGGGTGAATCGAATATTTTGACTTATGTGCTTCCACTAGGATGACCATTCTCAAATCCCCAAGTCATGGAACCCAAATCCTTCCGCTGTAGCACTTCATGACCTATTACTCTCTCAGCTTTAAGATTCTCCGGCTTCAGGGCTTCCATATGGAACCTTTTAATCTCCTCTAATATAGTTGGAGTCACCTCTACTCTCGAAGCTACCATCGTTAGGTTTTCACTTCTTTCTTTCCGACTTAGAGCATCTGATACCACGTTAGCCTTTCCGGGGTGATATTCGATCTTACAATCATAATCAGTTAATAACTCCATCCATCTTCGCTGACACATATTCAGCTCCTTCTGGTCAAACAAATGACATAGGCTTTTGTGATCCGTGAATATTTGACATTGCGTTCCACAAAGGCAGTGTCTCCAAATTTTTAGCGCAAACACTACGGTGGCCAATTCTAAATCGTGAGTAGGGTATCGCAATTCGTGATCCTTCAACTGGCGTGATGCGTAAGCGATTAATTTCCCTCACTCCATAAGAACGCATCCCCAACTCAGTCTAGACAGATCGCTATATACTACGAAGTCTTCCATGTCGTTCGGTAAGGCCAATATTGGAGCGCTACTCAACATGTCCTTAAGTTTCTGAAAGGCCTCCCTCTAAGATTCCGTTCATGCAAACTTTAAATTCTTCTTCGTCAACGAAGTCAGTGGAGTGGCTATTCGAGAGAAATATTTGATAAACTTCTGGTAATACCCTGCCAACCCTAAGAAACTTCGGACTTCTGACGGAGTCTTCGTCGCCTCCCAGTCGCGAATTGCCTCCACTTTTGTTGGATCCACCTTCATTCCGTCTTGGGATACAACATGCCCAAGGAACTGCACTTCTCGCAACCAAAATTCACACTTCGAGAATTTTGCGTATAGCCTCTCCCGTCTTAGCAATTCTACTACTGTTCGTAAATGCTCCTCTTGCTCCTCCTCAGTCTTCGAGTACACTAAGATGTCATCGATGAACACGATCACGAACTTGTCTAAGTAGGCTTGACACCCTATTCATCATATCCATGAAATCTGCAGGAGCGATGGTCAATTACAAGAAATTCATAATGTCCATATCTCGTACGGAAGGCTGTTTTCGGTATATCTTCTTCCTTCACCTTGAGTTGATGATATCCCGACCTTAAATCGATCTTGGGTAAGAAACTGGCTCCCTGAAGTTGATCGAATAAGTCATCTATCCTTGGAATTGGATATTTATTATTGATCGTCAACTTATTGAGCTCCCTATAATCTATGCACATTCGCATAGACCCGTCCTTCTTTTTCACAAAAAGGACCGACGCTCCCCACGGAGAATTGCTAGGCCTTATAAACCCCTTGTCAAGCAATTCTTGCAATTGCGTCATCATCTCCTTCATTTCCGTGGGTGCTAGTCTATACAGCGCACGCGCGATTGGAGCGGCGCCGGGCACCAGGTCGATCCAAAACTCGAGCTGATGATCCGGGGGTAATTCTGTCAAATCCTCCAGAAAAACTTTCGGGTATTCGCTCATGATCCGAACCTCCTCCACTCTAACCTTCTCTTTCTTAGCATCTACGACATACGCTAAGAATCCTCAAACTCTTATTTGCTTTGATCATGAAAATTAAACTAGAACCTCCATCTCGTATATCCCCATAAATCACTACCATCCTTTTTTCAGGCAATACCATACGAATCATCTTCTTATTACAGACAATACTAGCATCGTTTCTAGCCAACCAATCCATCCCAAAAATCACATTGAACTCTCTTATCTCCATAAGGTATAGAAACACTGGCACTAAACTCCGTTCGATGTCTATCACACAACCCCCAAACACCTCCCTAACTGCTACTTGATTAGCATCAGCGGTTTCTACCTCAAAAGTCTGTTCTAAACGTTTAGGCTTTAACCCCAGACGTTGAGCAAACGTAGGGTATATAAAAGAGCAGGTCGCCCCTGAATCAAACAGTATTCTAGCACAAGTAGAGTTCACAAAAAACGTACCTACGACTACATTTGGAACATCCTCCGCCTCCATCGCTGTCATGTTAAAGGCCCTCCCTTTCGGACGAGTCGGTTCCCATTTCTTCTCCTCCCTTCTTCCTCCCCCATGATCTCTGGTTTGAATAGGTCCACCCCGCTTGACTTGTAGGCAATACGACCGAAGGTGATCTGGCGACCCACACTGATAACAAGTTTTCTTGTTCGGGCAATCCCTAGACATGTGCCCCAGCATCCCACACTGAAAACAAGATCTTTCCCCCGAACCACATTCTACCCTATGTACCCGGTGACACTTCCCGCAAGGCCTATCCCCGAACCCACGACCTCCCCTCGATTCTGCCTGAAAGCTCTTTCCCTTTCTCGGATCCGACGTCGGTCCATCCCATTTTATTTTATCCCCGACTCTCTTTGCACTTGCCTGTTCTTTTCCTTTTCTATCATCTCGGCTGCGTTAACGGCCGCCTGAAATGTAGTTGGCTCTCTAGCTGTAACCAACTCTCGCACACTGTTCTTCAACCCGAAGATGTAACGTTCCACTCGACTTTCTTTATCTGGTATATAAGCTCTCGGAAATCGGGATTTCTCGATGAACTTAGAAGTATACTCCCTTAAAGACAGATCCTTTTGTTCCAGACTCATGAACTCTTCCTGTAGTCTTTTCACTACCGCCAGAGAGCATAATTGTGCCTTGAATTTTCCCATGAATGTTACCCACGACATACCTTATGTTGCAGCCACTCCTAATCCGCCAGTTTCTGCATCCCACCATAAGGTGGCTTCAGACCTCAGCATGGATAAGGCGTAAGTCACTTTGTCTTCCTTAGCACACTTACTGGTAGCAAATACCAACTTCATCTCTTTGATCCACTTCATCACCAGAACTGGGTCACACTCCCCTTTGTAAGTAGGAAGTTTGCATGCAACAAACTCCTTGTAACTACATCCTTTTGCCACCACCTTGGTTGCCGTCAAGGTCACCGATGGGTAATGACCCCCCACTTCAGTTACCGGTGGGCTTGACAACTCTATAATCTCCCTGCTCTCGCTCTTATCTCTATTTCTCGAGGCTGTTTTCTCCTGGTGAGCCAATAACGCTTGCAGGGTCTCTTGCAGCTTTCCCATTTCCACGACAAATGTTTTGTGAGTCACAAAGCCTTATTTCGGCCACAACCACGAGCCCTTGCTGCTCCCCGCCCCCTGCAGTTGTCGAGCTTTCCTGATGCGAGATTTCCCTATCCACCGGAATCTCAACACTCCTTGCCCTATGAGTGGTCCGCGTATTGGCTCTTCCCCGATTCCCAACAGTATTCCCCTCGACTTGAGTCGTAGCCTTCCTGGTGGTCCTCACCAGTCCACGCCCACAACCACGACCCCTTCCTCGAGCTGTCGGCTGCCCAGGAGGACCCCTCGGTAACTCAGTATGAACCCCATTTACCGGCAGGTTCTCCCCTGCTGGCACTGCCCGACTTCGCAAAACTCGCTCCGACATGACGAGAACTGAAACAACACAAGGATAGACTTTAATTCAACAGACCTATATGCAACAAGATTCGTTGACACACACATGTACCTGTAAATTTGCAATTACATTGGCCACGTGTAATCCCAAATTTACCTTACATGTTAGTCCCTATCTCTCATTACATACATCCCTATAGCGACAATTCTACGGCATCCTATTTCTCAGTTGTATCCCACCTACAGTTTAAGTTTAGGTCCAAAAAGGGCACCTAAATCGCTTAAACTATGGCTCTGATACCAATTGTAACAACCCAAATTCAACAAAGTAATAAAATAAGCATAAAATTCCCCAAAAACGGCTCCAAATAAAAAATTCAGAAGTAAAGGATTTACATAGTCCAAATGTAAAAGTTCTATAACAACCGAGAGATTAAAATTTGCATCTACACCGCAACTAAGGCTTCGCAACCCAACAGCTAACTCTTAACATTTCTCCTTTCCTTTTGAGGCAACGACAACAGGCCCTTTACCTGAAAAGGGGTTTTCAAGAGGAAGAAAATGAGGGTTAGACCGAAAGGTCTAGTGAATTCCCAATCCTCGACTTGAAGAAAAATCAAGAAAATATTTTACCTTTGGAATAACGGTTGAGAATAATTAAATAAACATATCAATTAAATAATACTTGAAACACATTTCCAGCATTCTTACGTCTGCATTCTAGGGGCCCCCCAGTAGATCCGCATACGGCCCCCTCGTAGATGCCTTCGTCTGTATACATTGGAAACGAATTCCAAGTATACGAACCAACCATCGCCGATGGTTAAAGTATAGCCATGGCTCACCAACAACAATTACAATACATTCTATTCATACAGGCGATATGTATATTCATATGCACAAAATACTCGACAATAGTTCTAGTAATCATAA